>JAXQQM020059166.1:0-420005 GCA_034641835.2 Pinus albicaulis | reverse complement strand
ATTTAGTTTCTTTTCAAATAGAGTTAGCCATCTAGTACTATTATAATCAAATATCATAAACCCCTTTGAGAGAGCCCTCTAAGACTGAAGAGGCTAAGCTTCAGTCAAAAGCTGGTTTGAAACAGTTACATAGAGTTGTATGATCAGTAGCCAATCAAGTGAAATTTTGTGATAGCATGTGAAAGTCCTTAATAGTACCGAACCATCAAAGTGGGGGTAGTTCTCTTACCTTTGAAGAGATGCACGAGCTCTTTGTGATCTTAAGGCACGCGGCGTAGCTACATCATACTGCTTGGGATTCCGTCAATTTTCTATATCTCCATCTAAGTACGAGAGGCATTCGTTGTATTTTCCCGACGCAACATGCCATTGTGGTCGTGGGGTTGATCCAATCATTGTCCCGGGCAGTCAGTTTGTAGATGTGATCAACATCCTCCTCCTCACATACTAGTTCGGTGTATCGCTCACCTTCTGTTGGATCCAAGGGAACTGTTACCTGTGTACCTTAGTTTTCAAATATCATACTTCTCCTTTTCAAATCAATGATGCCTCCCATGTCAATAGCCCAATCCAGGCCTAAGAGTATAGGGTAAGGGTCTGCGTCATCCACAATCTGGATTACTTCAAAATCCACATAAAATTTAACACCTGTGATGTCTACCACAACCTTTGGCGGAGGTTGCCCCGGTGGGATGATATTTTTGCTCATTAGCCATCAATGCTTCGAATAGTGGACCACTCCAACTTAGGTTCTCCCATCCTTTGCTAGGTTTTCTTGGGCAAGGCATTTTCGTTTGATCCTTGTAGAAATTATATACAAGGTGCATGTGTATATCCAGATTCTCCTGATCTAACAATATTTATCTTCTTTCTAAATACAGAATCCTTCCACTGTTAATATTTTGCGGAAATTAAAATCAATTGCAAACACATGAAGCAATAAAAACAATCGCACATAACACAGTTGTTTAACGGGAAAGCCTGAAGCTGAAAACCCCAACTATCATATATTATGTATCATGGAGATCATGTAACAATCTCATACAAAGCTTAGTACATCAAACTCTCAGTACAATCAATCGTCACACACTAATCAGAAGAAATCTGCAAATCCATGCACCGATTTCTTGCCACCTGCTAGCCTGCCTTCACTGCGCAATCCCTGCTGAAGAATAGCTTTGAATGAATTTGAATTACCCTTGCCTTGACTGCGCAATCCTCATTGGCAACTCCAATGTGTGTGTGGTGCAATCAATGCATCGCTATAGTCACAACAGATAGTCCATCTTGCCCTTTCACCTATCTCTCCCTTCAGGTGCTAGGCCCGACATGCTGCCTTAGTTAGCTGATGTATTTTTTTCAGTTGATTAATGAGTTATTATTTGTGAATTAATTAAATAATTAATTCACTCCACTCTCACTAGTGTATCATTCAGTTAGACTAGATACAACTAGCTCAACTGAGTTTAACTCCGTTAACTGAGTTAAACTGAATAACAGCTCCATGAACTACTCTTCCAACTATGTCATAACTTTTCCACTTCAGTTCTAACTGAGTCCTCCATATATGAACCACCAGTAAACCCTAAGAATTGCGTAATTCCTTCAGCCCATTGATTTGAAAAATCTGTGCACCGAAATTAAGTGCTCCAAGAGAATAAGTTGATGTTTATTGTTGGATTATTATTAAGAGCTAATAATAATCGACTTACATTTTTAGATCGACAATCTATAAATAGACTTCGCCCAATATTCTAAAAATATAATTTCATCTATTTTTCCAACTTGATCAATCATCCAAAAATAACATCCTGCAACTTCTGAAATATGATCATCATGTCTAAAAATAGACATAGTCTAAAAATAGACTAGTGCCAAAAATAGCCTGCGGGCCCACTTAGTGAAGCCGACTCATTTTCAATAATCTCATCATCTTGTTGAATCTCAACAATCCTAAGTAAAGGATGAATTGGTCCATTTCATAGTCTCCAATCTGCTTAGTCATACGCATCTCCTGACCAGTCCTTTTTTTCTTCTTGTACAACTTGTTCACAGTTTTAACCCTTGGTTGTAAGGAAACCTTTTCTATGGAACTATCTATTACTGCTTGAAGATTCTCTACTACCTTCTGGTTTCGCAGTAGCTTCATAAATTCCTAAAGGAATGGTTTAACTACTTCATCTTCTTTTGGGTCTATTGACGTCTTTGAGGTAGATGCTTCATCTTTGGCCCTCTCCCTTCGAGCTTCCACGAAGGTTTCTTTCTCCTTTTTCAGATCTAATCTTTCCTTTTTCTCAACAGCCCTCCTGATTAGTGGTCCAGCCACAAAATTTTCCTCAACCCCTCCGATGGAAATTCCATTACGTGTGATCAAATTAACAATTGGCCCATCATCTTGTGGTTCTGCTTAACCCGTTGTACATTTTGTGTGGGCGTCTGTTGTTTCTCCTGCATTTTTGCTATTAGCACCGGGAAGTCCTCAACGACATGGTGGAACTACCTGCAATATCTTCAGGATTGATGCGTAGGGTTCGGGAAGTCCCTTTCATATTGCCCCACATCCCCACAGTTGTAGTAGATCATTTTCCCTCGTCCTTGACTTGCACTTCCACCTCTCCCTCCTCCCTTTCCTCTTGTAGGGGATCCTCCCCGCCCAAAGGGAGATAGTGGTGATTAGGGGTCAGCCTGCGCCCTATATAGGTTTCCCTTATCTACCATTAGGTCAAGTATTCAGCAATTTTGTTCGTCTTGACCCACAGATGAGAAAAATATGCACCACTGTTGTTTTGTTTATAAAACATAAGCACCTAGTTGTAGGTAGTGATCTGTATCATATCTTCCTGCTACCCGATAGTCAACGCACCACAACATGGGGGTATTGGGTCCAACCATTTATCTAGGGCATAGAGGGCTTGGCCCCCCAGCGTGTGTATAATAATAATAAAGGGCACTGATCCTTAGTGTGACCTAATACCCTATAGCATATGCACCAGACATCTGGGCTAGCTTCCTTACCTCGATCCCTTCGTAAGTTCTGAATTTCTAAGTGCATCGCCTCAAGCTGGCTCTGGATCTGTAGTGCTACAAATTGAGTATCAACTCTCGATGCAACTTCTAACTTCGTGGAAATCTCCAGTGCTTCTTCCTGGGAGTCGATCTTTTGTTGTCCCATAGGTCTGCGCAGATGTGGTAATATAATGGAAACAAACCATTCCTTGGATTGTTTGTCCTTGTAAACAAATCCCCCATCAATGATGAAATTCTTCCATCATTGGTCAGCTTCCCAGACGGACTCTGTAGGTCCCTGTTTGAAGTCCTTCAATTCGACCACACATTGAGAGTATGACTTAGGCTTTTGGAATTGTTGCTTTAGGGCGTCCTTGATATTTTTTCTTGATGTGTTTGCGTGCTAACCAATGTATCCCATAAGACAATCTAGGGCCCGTCCTTCAAAGGCTATGGATAGTTGCACTCTTTTGACAACATCATTATTAATGTTCGGTGCAGTCTATATAGACTCTGCTATAAACCATAATCGATCCATATCCTCATCCCCCGCACCCTTAAAGGTATGCAGTTTCATGTGCGCAACCATATTGTCCTGAGGTGGTGGCGGAGGTGGGATAGGAGAATTATTTCCCTTGCATGGGTTTGATGACGGCATAGTCGGGGGACTAGTTCCCACTTGCGCAACCCCGCCCTGGTTAAGATCAAGCGATTCCCTTAAGGGAATATATACCAATATATATCCTTCTTGATTAACCCGATAGTATTTACCACTTCGTGTCATGCTTCCACTCTGGTCAGAGTTCATTCACTCGGTGTGGCCACACAGGACACCCTTTTCACACAATAGCATCTTAATCAACAACGACAGGGTTTGCAAGAACTTACCTCTAAATCCTTTGAAGAACCTTTTCTCTTCTTCTGAATATGACACAAACTGATCAACTTCAAATTATATTACAAATCCTCCCAAAATGCTATCAACCCAATGATCTATGGTCCTGGTGATCTGGTTATTAGTATTTCCAGTTGTTGGATCAATTTTGGGGTCCACTTGGTGACCTGATCATATTTCCAATAGGTCTGGAACTCTACCAATCATGCCAGCCACTCCTGTAATTCATGTGCGAGGGATATGAAGAAGATTTTGTGCACTTTTATAAAAATGTACTTGTTCTTCCACTCTTCGGCCGATAGATTCTTAATTCGATTTATTTTAGGGAAAATTCCTGAATCTTTTTTTCGAACTAGTCCTCAAGTTCATGCTTCAATGGCTGCCAATGACCCCGTGAAATTACCCGATCTCTCTCTCAAAATTCTCCTGGTCCCAAAAATGGAACCATTTTTTGGCTTAGGGCCCTTGACCCAGGTTAATTTTTAAGTTTTTCCAACAAACCCCTATACTACTGGCCCTTTTGGAAATGGCCTACTTGTGCAGGTCAGGGTCTCACTCGAAGTAGTATGGGAGGATACTGGAACCAGGTTTCTGCACCTTGAGAGAGAGAAAGTTAGTAAAGTGGATGCCTTTTAGGTTAATAGACCTGTGCGGGAGAATCCCTAACAAAAACCACTTAACAATATATTAACGCAATAACTTAAGCGAATATCATAAACCATTAGATAAATTGCTAAGCGAAGCAGGTGACTAATCATAACTAGATCTATGCATTCATTTTATTCAACGGTATTGCATCCACGTGCGCATCAATAGATCTGCATCAATAGATCATGAGTATTCAACGAGCAGGTAGAATCTCATAAATAACATAAAGCGTAGCCAATAATCATAACACATAAACACTTAGATATCACAAAAAAAATCTTCTCATTCATTCATATCTAGATCCAACTTACAAACTGTATCTACCAGCCTGCGCACACAGCCAGCGGGGTTCACACACAGCAGGACTTAGGGTCTCCGCGCACACAGCCAGCAGGAGCCCTTACCCAGATAATTGACACAAAATATTGACAAGTTCGTATCCATGCTTAATCCAAAACTTTTCCTACCTCTAGACTCGATTTATCCATCTATTTATAACATATTATCCTGCGCTACTCTATGGTCCGCAAACCGTGGTTTGTGGAATCTTGGTCTACCCTTTGACCCATTATAATTCATTGGGGGCTTTGACCCACCCCAAAGCCCCCACGCTTCACTAAATATTACAAAATATTACAAAACTGGACCAAAAATGCAGTTAGGGGACATTGCTCCAACACATGTCACTGTCATAAGAGATGCAAAAAGTTCTCTAGTACTTGTTGGCTCAAGTCTAAGTATTCTTCCCCCTTTATGTGGCCTTCTAGCATTTTTTTCTTCTCCCTCATTGTACGGTCTGTTCTCTTCTTCTTCCATGGTGTTTTAAAGTCAAACCCCTAGGGAATTTTGATGATGGTGGAAAGTCGTCTTAGGAATGAGGAATGGAAAATGAAAATTGAGGGAGATGGTGCTAGGGATTTATGAATTGGGAAAGGGGATAGGGATTAGTGATATGGTGGAATTTTATGATGGGGAAATCATTTACAAGTTTGGGGTTAGGAGCCTAGGTATTTGTAGCACCTAGGACTTAGGGTATTGGGAAAAGGGTTTAGGGAAAGGGGATTTCTAATACAGGGTTTTAGGAATGGGTATTTTTCAATGTAGGAAGGGTATGAAGGTGTAGGGAAATGCAATTTGGGGAATTAAGAGTGCAATGGGAGATACTAGGGTCTTAAAATAATTTAAACACCCAATTACAAAAAAAAATTCACAACACCCAACAAATGAACTTGATGGAGAGGATAATTGATGGAATTAGCTTTCACTCACTTGTTGGAGGTCGATGAGAACATTGCTAAAGCTTAGGAAATGATTTTTTGCAATTTGAATAAGTTTTTGGATTTTCTGGTCAAGTGTGTCCTTGCAGAAGGAAGTGCACCCTTGCAGAAGGAAGTGCGCCCTCGCAGAAGTAAGTGTGCCCTCGTAGAAGCAAGTGCGCCCTCGCAGAACAAAGTTCGCCCTCTGCTATGTTTTTTGCAAATTTTCGCCCAGAAACTTGAAATTTTTCCCTCTTGGAGTGTGCTCAATGATGGTAGGAGACAAATGAGTTTTAATTTGATGTCATGAAGGCTTTAACACTTGAATGAAATTGATCTTTTAATTTAAAACCCACTTTTCTAATGTTTCATTTCACCTTTGAAAACTTTGTTGAATACCTTTTTCACTTTGATTTTTCTTCTTTGCAGGTTGATGTGTTGATCTTCAGTTTGGCATATGAGTTTGATTTTGCAGCTTGGGACAATACTTGTTACATATAATGAGCATAAAATAACATTAAAAAATAAAAAATAAAAATAAATTACATCTTTGTTTTGAATAAAATTACACTTTAGTATAAAAATCATACTTTGAAACCGTAATTACAACCTTTAAAACTCATATTTACATGGTGACAAATCTTATTCAAATGATAAAGAAGTATTATTGAATCACTCTCACACTTTTTCTGACCTTATTGAGATGAAATGGATTATTATTGAACCTTGGAAAATGAAACCTAGTGACCGAAATTGACCTTGAATGACCAGACTCATTGTTGACTTTAACTGACATAATGACATAGTGAAATGAGCTTTCCAGATTGATTTATGGTCAGAAAGACATGAAGGTGGGTGTACAAATGTATTTTTGAGGGAGAGTGAGGTGTTATGACTAGGGCTACCATCAGTGAGTGAATTTTTTGCATGACCTAGTGGAATCATAAAAAAAATTCTGAGTGGGACCCCTAAAATGCATATGAAAAGAGTGATTTTGATCATTGATGGCAGAATGCAAGTTCTGACACTAACAAATGGGACAAAAAATTAATTATTTCATTGTTTTAAATAAATTTCTTTGGAATTTATCTTTATTCAGCTGAAGATTGTCTCCCAAGGTAGAGCATAAGACCTCATTACTAGTAAGCAGTTCTACTTGCCAAAGTCAAGATGTCTTCCTCTACCTTCAAGGGGCATGAGAAATTGGGTGATGAATCAAACTTTATTTCATGGAAAGTCAGGTTAGAGATCATAGTTGACAACAATGATGTGCTAGCATACATTCAAGGAAGGATGCCCAAGCCTCCAGAAAATGCCTCCGCTTCTATCAAGAATAGATACAAGAAAGGTGAGTCCAAAGTAAAGAAAATTATAGCTAATGGTTTATAGGATCATTTACTTGCATATGCTGGGAATTTAAGAAAGTCTAAATACATGTATGAAAAGATAGTCGACATGTATGAGATCAAAAATATGAATGATATTATCACCTTGAAATATCAACTTAAGGAAGTGAAGATGAACAAAGGTGAAATTGTTCAGTCATATATTATGAGGATCTCTCATTTTAGAGATAAACTACAGAGGTTTGGATAGAATGTGCCTAACAGAGAGCTAGTTGTCGTGACTCTTAGAGGTCTTCGTCCTATTTTGGAAAACTTCATTACTACAATTAGCAACAACAAAGTTCTGTTGGGCAGATAAATCGTTCTTGTGGACAAGACAGATCTCCCTAGTATCCTATGGATAACTAGCAACAAACAGACAAATGTAAACTACTTTCCCTAGATTATATTTGATCTAGAATTAGTTATAATGAAGGATTTAGGACTTACCTGTAGTCCAGTGCTGATCGTAGTCTTCTTTCCTGTCGCTTTGAATACGTCTCCTTTTAGGATCTGCAGTCAAAAACATGAAAGAATCAAAAGCACCTGCATAATATAGACTAATTCATAAACCATAAATCTATCTTGATGATCAAGGAATTCAAGAAATAAGCCATTTAAATAAACAACTCATTGAGAAAACAAGATCCATTTGTATTATCTTTAATGAAAAAAGGAGCCTTACAACCGTGTTCGCCTTGATGTCATACAGGTCCTTCCGGGGTCTAGAACAAGTGTTTCCTCTACTTTGACAAGATTTTGCACTCTTGCGACTAACATATGCATGAGTTTGTAATCATTCCCATATGATGATCAGTTAAGAGAGTCTGAGTTTCTGCAGCAATTCTCCTCAAAAAATCTCAAAGCCTAACTCCCTTGAGGCTGAACTATGGCCTCAATTTATAGCAAAAGAGAAGAGGTTGCAGCTCCAAATAAGAGGGGATAGAATCCTCTTTCAAAGGGATTGAGTTCCACATACCAAGGGGTAGTCTCCTTTAATGGAGGGATGAATGTACATGAAAGGAGCGAACTTTCCTCCGGATAATTGCTTCCAAATTTTACTTCCGCCTTCACTTTACCTTTTATAGGAATCTGCACCTTTAATGAAGAAAAAGTGCGGCCAGTTCTGCATGTTCTAGAACAAACAGATGCTGCACCACAGGTAATACTAAGAGAAAGTGCGGTACAAGTATTTTTATGACTTTTATAAGCTCTTCTCTCAATTTCAAGGCTTGGTTTTAGGAACTTGATATTTGTAGACTTCTAAGGGAGTATTGTATGAGTAATGACAAACCCATACAGACATTAAAACGTCATGGTGACAATTTTAGTGTAACAGTTACCCCACTAAGTACGAAGTCTAAGACCATTTGAAGAGTGATGTGCTTTATCATTTCGAGGATTAGCTTGTGGACACCCAGGTCAAATCCGCGTAAAAACATTCAATGCAAAACATATATATATATATATATATATATATATATATATATATATATATATATATATATATATATATATATATATATATATATATATATATATATATATATCATCACTGAGGTAGGCATTCCCATACTCAGATCAAATACTAACTAAAACTTGGTCTGATATGGAAATGATTTTACTATCACATAAATAATGTAGACATAGTATGGATGCAGCCATCTGTTATGAATAGTCTACTGCATAATGAATAATAAAACTCCTCGTAGTCTGGATGGTGGAAACTAGATCCAGGGTCTTCATTTCCGCTACCCGAACTAGTACGATTATATCCATGTGATTGATTGTGTCGAAGTCAAACATCGTAGAGACCACTTGATTATCAGTCAATGATGTGAACTGTTAACAAGTGTGAGAGAAACTGCCAATAATGACAATGGCTCTCAAAGTACTCAGTACAATCCATGAAATGTGAATAAATGATCTGAAGTCGAACATTTCACGGAATCATTCGATCGAAGGTCAATGATGCAACCTGTCGTCGAAGGTGAGAAACCTGTCATTAAGGCATGCAGATTCCAAGGTACTGAAGGATTCTAGATCAACTTCCTAGATGATGAGTTGTTGTCGATAGAAAGTGATCCGTCGTAGGAAAGCCCACGACACGAAACTATTAGATCAAGTTTTGTAGAATTTTTTTGCAAGGACTGACTTAGGGATGGTCAACGCGAATGGCGACACATGTTTTCAAATGAATGGTTTATTTGAACTGTCCTCTTGATCAGATAACGACACTGCAGATGGTTTGGTGACAATTGACCTAAGATAATAACCAGAAACCGGCTGAAGACTTTCAATATGGTTTAATTAACTGATAGGCAAAGGATTTTCCCAATCCAGGTAGAAGTGTGACAAAAAGTGTCGTGTTCAAGAGTGGTATACTACTTTTAATAAAAGTGTGACAACTGGATCCATTTTATCTCTTTTTCCCCCACCATTTCTGGCAAGTACCTCTTTATTTTTGACAAGCTTGAGGAGGATAACATTTGCTTGTTATATAAGCTCATCCTTTGGATGAGTCCAACTTAGTTTAAAATTGAACCCTAAGAAGGAGTGGTTCGTTCTTGTTTGTAATTGACAGGTCCTTTACTATTAAATTTTAACGAGTCCAGTATAGGAGAAACTCAGTGTTTTTCAATTTTAGGGAGTCAGAAGAAAAACTCAAGGAAACTTCATGGGTGTACTTTTTCGTAGATTTAGTCTCTCAAGCCTGAAAAGGGATAAAATAATACATGAGAGAACTCTATTGACCATGATTTAGTCAACGTATACCTTTTTCGTAAATAGTCCATTTCAGTCCAGAAAAGGAGTAAACTTATACTGAAAGGACGACTGTTCATTTCCTTTAACGAGTTCGAATAGTCAAGTACTTGGCAATATTTTCATCTTTAGAGAGTCTGAAAAGGGCTTAAAAGAGAACTCCAAGGTTTCTCTTTTTCGTAATTTTCAAGACTCCGAAAAAGTGATAAAAGTATACTCATCTTGTTTTGCTTTTTCGTAATTTTTAAAGAGTTCGAAAAAGGGATAAAAATGTATTCATAGTTTTCAATTTTTCTTAACTTTTAACAAGTTCGAAAAAGTGATAAAAATTATACTCATATGGCCGACTTTAAATTTAATTTACGAGCAGGAAAAGATAGAAAGAACTCAGAATTTTCCTGTGCTTTACGAGAATGAAAGATAGAAAAATAATCTCGAGATTTTCATGAGTTTAACGAGTCTTGAAAATAATAACCAAAATCGACTCAAGATAGGTTTCATTTTTACAAAAGCTTGAAACAGAGAAAAAATATGCTTCATATAGGTTTCATTTTTACACAAGCTTGAAATGTAGGAAAACTGTGCTTGAAAGTGGTTTCATTTTTACACAAGCTTGAAACGTAGGAAAACTGTGCTTGAGATAGGTTTCATTTTTACGCAAGCTTGAAATGTAGGTAAACTTTGCTTGAGAGCAGTTTCATTTTTACACAAGCTTGAAACATAGGAAAACTATGCTTGAGAGAGGTTTGTTTCATTTTTACACAAGCTTGAAACAAAGTAAAAATCATGCTTGAAAGTGGTTTGAATGCCCCCCAAGCGTAACTTGCTAGAGCACATGCCCCCCAAGCTTTATTTCATTCAACTAAGCAAAATACTAGTTACTAATAAGTGGATGGAATGAAGGTTCATCTAAGAGATCAGATAAAAGAGTCGAATTGACTAGGAGAGGATTTGTTTCATTTTTTAATGAGCTTGACACAGGAAATTTTTTAACGAGGTTGACACAGTAATAGGAACATTCCTCAAAAGGGCCTGTTTCATTTTTTAACGAGGTTGACACAGTAAAAGGAACTGTCCTCATAGACATATTGCATTTTTTAATGAGGTTGACACAGTAAAAGGAAGTGTCCTCATATCTACTCTCTATAATCTACCTACACAACCTACTAATTCATTTTTTAATGAGGTTGACACAGGAAAAGAACTGTCCTCATGGGTCTGTTTCATTTTTTTAACGAGGTTGACATAGTAAAATAACTATTCTCATATCTACTCTCTATAATCTACCTATATAACCTACTGATTTATTTTTTAATGAAGTTGACACAGGAAAAGAACTGTCCTCATGGGTATGTTTTTTTTTTTAACAAGTTTGACACAATAAAAGAACTATCCTCATACCTGATTCATTTTTTCACGAGGTTGACTCAGTAAGAGGACTTTCCTCAACTACATGTTTCATTTTTTAACGAGGTTGACACAGTAAAAGGAACTATCCTCAACTACATGTTTCATTTTTTAACGAGGTTGACACAGTAAAAGGAACTTTCCTCTTGACCCACTGATTCATTTTTTAATGAGGTTGACACAGTAAAAGGAACTTTCCTCTTCTACCAAATGATTCTTTTTTTAACGAGGTTGACACAGTAAAAGAAACTTTCCTCTTCTACAAATGGATTCATTTTTTAATGAGGTTGACACAATAAAAGGAACTTTCCTCTTGGTGACCTTTTCATGGCTTCCAACTGGAAGAAAGGCATGTCAAGGGACACTCCTTGATCATGGCTTCCAAAAGGTCTTCATCAGATGGAAGAACAATTCTCTAGAAGGAACACATGTTAAGGGACTCAAAAGGGATAAGAACATCGCGTTCAAATAATCCCAGAGGGTTTGCCATGTCAATTACCAGATCTAATTCAAAGGAAGTCGAGCAAATAGTGAGAGGCTCGCTTGCATCGGTAACTGAAAACATGGGATTGGTTGCCACATAATTAATCCATGGTGGGGTAGATACCACTTTAGTATAAGGAACATTTAGGGGTGTCGGATTATTGGTAGTCGAATCAAGACTAACGAATGAAAGCTGTTCTACAGTCACAATGTTTCCATTGTAAGGGAAAGACATCATGTGAAAGAGTGTCAATACGACAACTTTCATTGCATATACATAGTCTCGCCCAAGGAGTAAATTGAAATCCAAGGGGCCTCGAACTACCATAAGATCAATACAGATAGTTTTATCTTCCAAGGTAATAGGAGACTTAGGAAGGATCCTTAAAGGTTCACTAATGGTTCTGTTAAAAGCTGACAAATTCTGCGTGACAGGCACAAGATGAGGGGAACCCAAAGCTTGCCAAGTAGTTGAGGATAAAATACTAACAAAAGAACCTTCATCTACATGTGTGTGGCGTACATTCTTACCCCAAGCCTTCACAATGATTTGGAAAGGGATGGAGGAAGGAAGACGAGGTTCTGTCAGTCTATTCCAATCAAAGGAAAAGACCTCGGTACTTGGAGGGGGTTATGTAGAAACAGGTGAAATCCCCCCTGGTGTAGAAGAATCTGATGTAACAAGAAGAACTTGAGCGGTATGAAGTTCACTCTCTACAGGGAGAATGGGATCGACCAAATGTGAAATTGATTCGGCCACTTGATTAACTAATGGATCATCAACCTGAGTGATATCAGTTTCACTCTACAATGGAAGAGTGGGATTGAATGTACTTGGAATTAGATCAATCACTCCGTCAGTTGATGGTAGGTTGGGAGAAAGTTGACGGTAACCAGTTGGAAATTTTTGCTGTGGAACAGTAAGGTTTTCCAACAATTTTGAGGCTTCATCCATGTGAGGGAAAATGTGAGTTTGATGACTCCCTTTGCATAACCTACAAGGAAACCTAACTTTACTCTTTTTCCGAGGAATCTGACTATCACTGGTTGATGGATCAACGAAAAGTTGATGAGATTGTTCTGACCATATTTCCAAGACCTTTGGAATACCAGGAAAATTGATAAGGAAGTGGTCACCCTTACAAAGCTTGCAAGGGTATTTGGGTTTACGATGAAAGTTGGAGGTTTCCTCAACACTACAAACACTTACAGCCATGGTTAACTGGTTGAATTATTTCTTATCTTGCTTCTTCTTCTTCTTCTTAGCCACCTGGTTACTAGCGTCAAGGCTTTTACCAAGCGAAGAAGAAGAAAAGGAGGAAGAAATATTTGCAAAGAAGGTAAAGGGTCAACATGAGGTTGGTGATGTTGAGATGGCGAACTCTGTTGAGGTGAAGCATCCGGTTGAGGTGGAACAATTGGAGTATTTGGGTCAATGAAGTTGAAAATAACCATACCGTAAACCTATTGTAAATCGAGGTAATGACAATGTAGCCATATAAGGAGGACCAAAATTTCCAAAGCAAGGAAAAGTACTAGGATTCTCGTTAAGAGGGGTTCCTTGGTTGGTAAATTCTGGAACAGTTGTCATTAGATTCAACTTCAGTGAATTTTATTAACAATTCAAAAATAAAATTAACAATTAACAATTTACACCTAAACAATTAAAATTCACAATTCACACCTATGGTCTCTAAAAAGTAAAAACAAACAAATGAACATGTGATAACAAATATAGGAGTAAAACCACACACAAATAGTAGATTACCGCACTAAAAACACTAGTTGGTGATGAAATCCAACATCGTAGAATTTTAATGCAGAAATGGCGGTTGGAACAGTTACCCCGACAACCTACTTAATGAAACAGACCGGTGCAAGTTTCTCCACTATGCCATCTCAAGTGAAGAGAACCCTCCAGAGAGTCCAAGTGAGTCTAGTCGACGTCTGCTCCAGGTACAGTGGGACCTTCCCTCCACTATCACCTTGGGAAATAATCCTAAATTTAATGGCCACTGAGGTCACCAACAGGAACAAATATACTTGGGGGAATAGTCTACGATCTGATACACATGCAAGGGCAGAGTAACAAAGCTCAATCTAGTTGAAGGCTCCTTGACATAATCCAAGGTTTACCAACAAGTGACCCCAGGCTCCTCAACAATGGTCAATCTGAGGTTTACCGTTGTTAATACGTGTATATCTTCTATCGTTCTCAATGAGGAAGGATTGATTACCTCACTGGTTCGGATATGATCTCGTGTTTGACTCCTTTAGGAGGAGCTTCCCAGAGCATACATGTTACTATTGGAATTTTCCTACCGCAAGATCGACTACTTGTTTGTTTTAGTTGCTTTGGAAAGTTAACTACAACCTATTCCAAAGCACTAATCCTGAGCTAGATTGGTGGAAAGAGCCCTAAAAATGTAAAATTTACTAGATGAATTTTAATTAAGCACTATGTTATTTGGGTTGTTATTACTCAAAGGGTAAATGGATACAAAACCAATGGTGTTATGACCCGACCCGAAACTGAATGCAATCGAATATGATAATGTAATCTTTTCAATTCGATGAATCCTAACTAAAGTAAGGAGAGAGTTTCCATTCACTTCCAACAATGCAAAAAATTGATCAATAAGCTAAAAATATAAAAAATTCTCTAATGCACTAATTTCATCAAGAAAAACTAATGCTAATCAATTCCAAATTTTATTTTTATGTTTTTAAAATAAGAATAAAAACATGTAAATTCAAATCAAAGAAAAATAATCTAAATCTACGATTGATTTTTTCAGAATGTAAACTATAAAATTGTAATCTATGCACAATTCACTTTGAAAAGTATGAAAATGTAATCTATGCACATTTTTCATTCATATTCTGAAAAACTCAGAAGAAACTCAAGGAAAATCTGGTCTGCGAAACCAGAGATTTTGGGTTCGATAACTAGTGGAGTTTCCATTTTGTTGGATGGATAAATTGTTCTTGCGGACAAGAAAAATCTCCCTAGTATCCTATGGATAACTAGCAACAAACAGACAGATGTAAACTACTTTCTCTAGATTATATTTGATCTAGAATTATCTACAATGAAGGATTTAGGACTTACCTATAGTCCAACGCTGATCGTAGTCTTCTTTCCCGTCGCTTTGAATACGTGATCTGTAATAAAAAACATGAAAGAATCAGAAGCACCTGCATAATATAGACTAATTCATAAACCATAAGTCTATCTTGATGATCAAGGAATTCAAGAAATAATCCATTTAAATAAACAACTCATTGAGAAAACAGGATCCATTTGTATTATCTTTAATGAAAAAGGAGCCTTCCAACCTTGTTCTCCTTGATGTCGTACAGGTCCTTCTAGGGTCCGGAACAAGCGTTTCATCTACTTTGAAAAGCCTTTGCACTCCCTCAACTATCATATACATGAGTGTGTAATCATTCCCATATGATGATCAGTTAAGAGAGTCTGATTTTCTCCAGCAATTCTCCTCAAAAAATCTCAAAGCCTAACTCCCTTTGAGTCTGAACTATGGCCTCAATTAATAGCAAAAGAGAAGAGGTTGTAGCTCCAAATAAGAGGGGATAGAATCCTATTTCAAAGGGATTTAGTTCCACATACCAAGGGGTAGGCTCCTTTAATGGAGGGAGGAATGTACATGAAAGGAGCGAACTTTCCACCAGATAATTGCTTCCAGAAGCTTCCAGATTCAACCAGCTGGACTTCCAAATTTTACTTCTGCCTTCACTTTACCTTTTACAGGAATCCACACCTTTAATGAAGAAAAATTGCAGTTGGTTCCACATGTTCTAAAACAAACAGATGTGGCACCGCAGGTAATACTAAGAGAAAGTGCGGTACAAGTATTTTTATGACTTTTAGAAGCTTTTCTCTCAATTTGAAGGCTTGGTTTTAGGAACTTGATGTGTAGACTTCTAAGGGAGTATTGTATGAGTAATGATAAACCCATACAGACAGTAAAACGTCATGGTGACAATTTTTAGTGTAACACATTCTCCCGTCATTTGAAGAAATTGTTGGAAATATTACTCAAGAATAATCAAGAATGATAGCAAGAGGAAGAATTCAGAACCATGAAGAGGGAGATTTTGTTGCATACATCGCCCATAACAAAAGGAAGAGTTCAAAAGGAGACCCTTCTAGAAAATCTCCTCCTCAAAGCTCAAAAGGACGGAATGAAATATCACTATACCATATTGAAAGCTATAACTACCACAAGAAAGGTCATTATACACGTGATTTTCCTGAGAAGAGAAAGAGGCCATCTTACAACCCTAGAAGCAACAACAATGATAAACAAAGAAGAGACAATAAAAGGAATGTCTGTGAAAAAATATATGAAAGGAGAAGAGATTATTCAAGCGACTGTGAAGAAGAACATCCTCCTCAAAAGAATTCAAAGGCTCCTAGGTATGAAAATAATGTTGTGAATATATCTGAATATATTCTCATTTCTGCACTTACTAGTTCTTCTCCACCATATTCATGGGATAGTTGGTTAGTTGACAGTGGAGCCACTTGTCACTTCTCTAGATACAAGGAATTCCTCTCTAATTTGGTAGAGAGGGAGACTAAAATGAAGATCATTCTTGGAGATAACTCCACTCATCCCGTTAAAGGATTTGGATCTATTAAATTTTAGTTGAATTATGGGGAATCAATATTGTTGCATGATGTTATGTATGTGCTTTTATGAAACCAGCTCTAAAAATTGAAGAAAAGAGAGATCAACACCTTAGAAATCAACCACTTTGAGGGGGAAACCTCATTTACATTATAATTATTGGATGATTCAATTGAAAAAACCTCCTTTCTATATATAAGAGTCCATGGGGTCACAATATAATCATAGCCAACCAAACAATAATAATTTAAGGGCACAAAAATAACAATAGTGGGGTTTTATGAGGCACAATAATAAAAATATGGGGACTAAAGGGGTACAAAAATAACAATAAGGGGGCTACACTAATAGCAATAAGGTACTACACTAGTAATATAGGTACCTAACATGCCCCTCTCCTTCAAAAAAGTGTTGTCCTCAATGCTTGAGTAGCTTTGGATGCTTCTGTATAAAATTCTCATCTTCCCATGCAGAACCTTTAGCAGGTAAGTTATTCCACTTGATGAGATACTCTAAAATTGATCGATTTCGTAGCTGTTGAGTTTTTTTTTCCGTGACTTCTTCAGGTTCCAATATTATTTTTCCTTCCTCATCAAATTCTAGAAATATTTTTTGAACTGGAATTTTGTCACCTATAACCTTCTTTAAGCTTGAAACATGGAAATCTTGGTGCACTCTAGAAGAAGAGGAAAGCTCCAATTTGTATGCCATAGTACCAATCTTTTGCAACACCTTGTAAGGACCATAGTACTTTGGTGGCAATTTATTATCCTTACTATCTTGCTTGAGGGACATATTTTTGTATGGTTGTAGCCGTAAAAATACCCAGTCTCCTACATCAAAAATTCTCTCGTTGCGATGTTATCTGACTGTTGTTTCATTTGATTTTGTGCCAAATTTAGGTTATCCTTTAAGAGATGGAGAACATGTTGTTGATGCTCAATTTGATCTTCCACTACTTGAACCTTATAATTTTCTCTTAAAGTTGATGTGATGGACAGTGGATGATATCCATAAAGTGCCATAAATGGTGCCATTTTTTCT
The DNA here is from genome assembly GCA_034641835.2 of Pinus albicaulis. Taxonomy (NCBI): domain Eukaryota; kingdom Viridiplantae; phylum Streptophyta; class Pinopsida; order Pinales; family Pinaceae; genus Pinus; species Pinus albicaulis. The sequence continues at coordinate 402,463 of JAXQQM020059166.1, read as the reverse complement.
GCAATATGGAAGGAATTTTTATACCACCATTCAACCATAGGTAACCACTTGACCCATTGTGTTTGTTTATCAGCTACAAAACAATGAAGATATTCTTCCAAACATTTTTTCACTATCTCATTTTTCCCATCAGATTGAGGGTGATAAGATGAGTTATGGACTAGTTGAGTACCTAAACAAGAAAATAATTCCATTCAACAAATTCCAGTGAAAATGGGATCTCTATTACTTACAATAATATTTGGGTTTCCATGTATCTTTTGAATTGTTTCCATAAATGAAATAGTAGCTATACTTGCTTTAAATGGATGAGATAATGCACAAAAGTGTGCATACTTGGTAAGTCTATCGACTACCGCCATGATGACACTCTTTCCTTTAGACTTAGGTAAACCTGTGATAAAATCCCTTGAAACCTCCTCCCAACATTGACTTGGAATCGGTAAAGGTTGTAAGAGACTCGAGGTCTTAATTTTCTCAACTTTATTTTGTTGGCAAACTAAAAATTCTTCCACACACATTTGAATATCATATTTAAGGCCATCCCAAAAAAATTTGTTTTTCACCATGTGGTAATTTTTAAAAAATATCGAGTGTCCTCCTACAGGAGAGGTGTGCAATTCCAAAAGAATCTTTTGTTTTAGTTGGGAATTCTTACAAATATATAAGTTAACTTTGTACCATAAGGAATCATATTTCGAACTAAATGTATTAGATGTACCAGGATCTTGCTGCAAATTTTGAATGAGTGTCCACACTTCTTCCTCATTCTTTTATTCCTCCCTTTTTTTAGCTATCCAATCTGATTGGATAATAGAAATGGCACAAAGAAATGCTTCCACCTCCTCATCCTTTATTGAGAGTGAATCTTAAAAAACATTTAGCTTCCTTTTTTTGTAAATGATTTCAAAGTTATAACCCAACATCTTTGTGACCCATTTTTGTTGCGCTTTTAAAGATAGTCTTTGTTCGAAAAAGTATTTAAGACTATCATGATCAGTTTTTACCTTGAAGTGTCTTCCCATTAGGTAAGGTCATCATTTCTTTAGTGCATGTACTATTTCCAAAATTTCCTTCTCATAAATAGCTTTCTTTAGATACTTTTGTTTGATTGGACGACTTTCAAAATAAATGGGTCTTCCTTCTTGCATTAAAACAACACCAATTCCATTTCTTGAGGCATCACATTCCACAATAAAGGTTTTTGTGAAGTCTGGCATAGCTAAGACTGGTGCTAGGTACATTGCCTCTCTAAGATGTTCAAAGGCCTTAGTTGCTTCAGGAGTCCATGAAAATTTATTTTTCTTCAATAATGTTGTTAGGGGTGCTGCTATTCTCCCATAATTATTAACAAACTTGCGATAATACCTTGTTAACCTGAGAAATCCTTGCAACTACTTTATGCTTGTGGGGAATTTCCATTCCTTAATGGCTTTAATTTTTTTAGGGTCAACCTTAACTCCCTCTTGAGATACAATATGACCCAGACATGTACTCCAAAGAAACATTTGGATGTTCTTGCATATAATTGTTTCTCCTCCAATAGTTTGAGCAACCGGTCAACATGTTAAACATGATCCTTCCAAGACATGTTGTAGATTAGTATATCATCAAAAAATACTAACACAAATTATCTAAGGAAGGGTTTAAAAATGGAATTCATCAACCCTTAAAATGTAGATGGTGCATTGTTAAGGCAAAAATGCATGACCAAAAATTCATAATTACCCTCTTGAGTTAGAAATTTTGTTTTTGGAATATCTTCAATCTTCATTCTAATTTGATGATATCCTAAATGGATATCCAACTTGGAAAAATAAATTTCTCCATGTCATTCATCCAATAATTCATCACTCACAGGAATGGGAAATTTAGATTTAATGGTGAGCTTATTGAGCTCCATATAATCCGAACACATGTGCCATGATCCAGCCTTCTTGTGCACTAATACTACTAGAGTAGAGAAAGAACTTTGACTAGGTTTAATTATACTAGCCTCTAACATTTCTGCAATCATATATTCAATTTCGCTCTTTTAGACATAAGAATATTTTTAAGGCCTGATGTTTGGAGGAACACTTCCTTGAATCAAATGAATAGCATGATCATAATCATGAATAGGTGGGATTCCTTTGGGATTTTTAAACACCTTGGAATGATTGTCCAAGACTTTTTGGAGATCTATATAAATAGATGATTTTGATGTTGGAACTTCTAGTGGGCATAATTGTGAAATTGCACGTCGTTGTTCTTTATTCAGAAGATTTTCCATGACATTAGAGCTTATAATCTTTCTTGGCTTCCCTCTGATACCCCGTAATTCAACTTCCTTTCCTTTCGAAAAAAATCTGAAGAAAATTTCTTGACAATTAAAAGCTACCATCCCCAAAGATTATAACGTAGTCCTAGTACACCATCAACACCTCCCATTGGAATGAAAATAATTGGAATATTCAATACATATACCCCCATGGTTAGCTTGATATTATGGAATTTTCCATAGCAATTTATAGTCCCTCCATTTGCAACCATCACTTAACACTATGGTGTTGGGTATAGGAAACAATTCAATTCCTTGGCTACCTTAAAATGAATAAAATTATGGGTACTACCTGAATCAATTAGCACTATTACTTTTTTCTTCTTGATATGTCCTTCTATCTTCAGAGTTTGAGGAGTGGTAATTCCTGCCAATGCATTACAGGATATGGTTAGACTCATTTCTTCTTTCTCTAGGGTTGTTTCCTGGTGTATATCCTATTCTTTTGAATTTTCTTGTTCATTTTCTTCGTCCTCTTGACAATATATGTAAAATAATTTCTTCTTAGCACACTTATGACCTTTAGTGTATTTGCTATAACAACTGTAGCTTCCAACTTTATAGATGCGAGTGGTAAACTTCCTTGTCACCATAATTTTACTTTCAATTTTCCTTGCCATCCTGAATGCCTTCTCCAATGAATCAGGTTCCAAAAGGAGAACCTCATGTTGGATGTTTAAAGTCCCTATGAAGGCATCACTCCTGTGTTCCTCTGGAATATCAGTTACGCTTATATTCATTTTTGGAAGTCCTCAATGTGCTCCACCATTGAACCCTTTTGTTTGAGATTTATCAATTGGCTAAAGAAAGTGTTTCTCTTTGTATCATCATAATGTTATAATATTTCCTCCGTAAAAATTGACCCAGTGAAAATTTTTTTACGAGAGCAAAGCCATCGATACCATAAAAATGTATTTTGTTCTAAATTTAAAGTTGCAATGCATACCTTTTGTGTGTTTTTCACATTATGGAGATAAAAATATTGCACCATATGTAGTATCGATGTTACAGGATCCTTGCCATCAAAATTCCTCATATCGATATTTGGAATATTGTGGGTCTTTAATCCAACATTAGAGTTTATGAAATCACGATTAAAATTTATTTTGTTGTCATCATGAGTTTCCTGTACTACCTTTTCGCCATTAGGAATCATTTCTTGTATCAACTTTTTCAAACCTTCCATTTCTTATTTTACATCATTCTTCATGTCTTCCATGTTGTCTTTCATTTTTTCATCTATCTTAGCTTCCATGTCATCCATATTAGCTTCCACACCATTCTTCAAACCATCCATATTAGCTTCCACGCCTTTCTTCAAACCATCCATATTATCTTCCAAGCCTTTCTTTAAATCATCCATATTAGCTTCCACACCTTTCTTCAAAACTTCCATTTCATATTTTGTTGCTCTTTGCGAGAGCGAAATTTGGTGCACATGGTCTTGTAATTTTGATATATCATGTTGCAATTCTTCCTCTTCATGAGTCATAGTAGAGCCTTTTGAGGGCTTAATGGGTGTTGAATTAATTTTAGGGGCCATTTTAGAACCCAATATTGATATTTATGCTTCAATATTCCCTTGGAATCACTTCAAATTGATTTTTCAAATAAGACTTATGTAATTTGAAAAGAAAAAGAATACTCACCTTTTTCTTTCTTTTAAGGAGCTCGATATTGAAAATGATGTATCTATAGAATTTCAGATCCTTGAAATTTTATCTTAGGTCCTTTAGTATCCCTCTGAATATTCTTTCCAATGCCACAGGTCTAACCTGAATTGGATTCTTCAAGGAAATGTTATGCCTAATCGCAATAACCTAATTATGGACTGGTTCAGTAAGTGAACTTGTACGACATGCCACGTGTCACTTTTTCCTCCTTCAGCTCTAAAATTGATACATTGTAAACTATATTCCTCATGTGATTTCTTCCACATTTTACAAAATTGCAATCTGATTCTCAGAGAGAAAGTTATGACGATTTTACCAATGTCACCTCTTTGAGATGAAATTTGGGAGCCTGCAAAACCCTAACTTCCACATATCATATCTCCGAAAATATTGCGAACCAAGATCTAAAAGTTTTACACGATGTTCATCAGGATTTATATGCAAATGGGTTTTTGTTTTAGCTTCTAAACCTTCGTAGATTAAATGATATAGAGAAAATTCCACGATGACCTATTTGAAGCAGCAAAACCCTAGAATCCGAAGCTCTGCTACCAAATGTTTTGAAACCAACTCCAAAATTAGAAGAAAATAGAGATCAACGCATTAGAAATCAGTCACCTTGAGGGGGAAAACTCCTTTACATTACATAAATGAAAAATTCTTGGATGATTCAATTGAAAAAACTTCCTTTCTATATATAGGAGTCCATGGGGTCACAATATAGTGCTAGACAACATAACAATAATAATGTAAGGGCACAAAAATAACAATATTGGGGTTTTGTGGGGCACAATAATAAAAATATGGGGACTACAGAGGTACAAAATAACAATAAGGGGGCTACACTAATAATAATAAGGGACTACACTAGCAATATAGGGACCTAACCTATGTTAGGTTTAATGAAGAATTTGATTTCTATATCCACATTAGAAGATAAAGGGATGAGGGTTGCCTTCATCAATGGAAAGATATTAACTTGGTCTGTTGATTCACATATGAAATATCCATTCAAATTAGGTCTGAGATATGAAGCACTCTGTAAATTCATAGGAAGGCCACTTATAGCATTGGTTCATAACACCAATCATCTAAGAGAATTGTGGCACCGCAGGCTGGCTCATATACACTATGATGCTCTTCCAAATTTGAAGAAAATAGTCTTAGGTATTTCCTATGTTCAAGCTCATCATGATGGATTTTTTCCAAGTTGCGTGAGTGGAAAGAAAACAAGTGGACCATTCCCTTCTAGTAAGAACACGACAACTGACATCCTCCATCTCATTCATTCATATATATGTGGTTTGATGCATTTGCATTCTATTGGTGGTCATCTCTACTACATCACCTTCATTGATGATTTCTCAAGGAAGACATGGTTATACTGCCTCGAGCACAAGGATGAAGCCTCTGAAAAATTCCATTAATTCAAATCTTTGATAAAAAATAAATCAGGAAAAAGAATCAATTTATTCACATCCAACAATGGAGGAGAATGCATGTTAGAAGAATTCTTAGAATTCTACAAGAAAGAAGGGATCAAGAATAAAACTATTGTACCTTACACACTTGAAAAAAATGGCTTAGCTGAAAGGATTAATGGTCTATGTTGGAAGTTGCTTGTGCCATGCTTCATGATCAGAAGGTACCAAATTTTATATGGGCTGAAGCCACACATGCTGATGTATATGTTCAAAACCGAGTGCCTCATCAAGCATTGAAGAAAAAGACCGACGAAGAAATATTCACAGGGAACAAGCCAGACATTAGCCATCTTCATAGTTTTGGATGCCCCGTATTCTTTCATGTGCCGAAGGACAAAAGAAACAAGCTGGAAGGTACAAGAAGAAAAGGTATGTATATGGTTTACTGTGAAAACTCTAAGGCGTACGGAATATATATTCCTGGTCAAAGGAAGGTCGAAATTAGTAGTGACATAAATTTTGATGAAAATGCAACAATTTGTAAAGCAAGAGACCTTCCTCCACCTCCTAAGGAATATGATGATGATAGGGACATTCTAGATGGTCCTTCTATGCCCAAGTAAAATGATAATTATGTTCCCATGAGTCTATGGATCCCTTAGATCCACCTCCCACTGATCATCCTTCAAATAAAATATCATTTTCGCTTCACAACACTCTATAGGATAATTAAAGAAGCATTCCCATTCGTATATCCTTCATAGAAAGGAATGGACCATTCAGGTATCAGGGATATGTAGATGCTATGAGCATTATGATTCAATATGAACCATCCTCATTCGAAGAAGTAGTCAAAGAACAAGTTTGGAAGGATGCCATGACCGAGAAATATGAATATATTGTGAAAAACGATGTATGGGATGTTGTGTCGAGACTGCATGGGAAGTATATTTTGACTTTGAAGTGGCTATTAAAGATAAAACATGGAATCAATGGTGCATTGAGAAATACAAATTGAGGTTCGTAGCTTGAGGTTTCTCTTAGAAAGAGGGATAATATTACGATGAGATATTTTCTCCTATGGCTCGATACACAACTATATGTTCAATAGTTTCCCTTATTTCTATTCAAGGATGGACCATTCATGAGATGGATGTAAATATTGATTTCCTTCATGGCATGTTATAGGAATAAGTATATGTTGAACAACCACATGAATTTGAAATGGAATATCGCAGAATGCATGTTTGCAGGTTGAAGAAAGCATTGTATGGTTTGAAGCAAGCTCCCCAAGTTTGGTGTGCACACATTGACAAATATCTAATGAAACTAGATTTAAAAAGAAGAAATGTTGATCCCAACCTCTATTTTAAGGTTTTCCAAGGTATTCCATTAATTTTTTTCTATATGTTAACAATATATTCTTAATCGGAAGTGAATTTTTGATGATTGAATGTAAGAGGAAGCTAGCCTCTGAATACAAGATGAAAGACCTTGGTCTTAGGCACTACTTATTGGGCCTTGAGGTATGCCAAATGCTTGGCAATATATTTCTCTCATAGGTAAAGTATTTTGTAAAGCTGTTGGAAAGGTTTGGTATGACTGAGCGAAAATCCATGACTACTCTGATGGAAATGAATTTCAAGAAGCTGTGTGGAAAAACAACTGGACTTGATCTGGAAAATCCCTCCAAGTACAGAAAATTAATTGGGGATTTGATGTTCTTGGTGAACACTCCTCTAGATATATGTTATGTAGTTAACACATTGAGTCAATTCATGACTGAGCCCCTTCATGCATATTGGATTGCGACCAAAAATGTATTGATATACTTACATGGATCAATCACACTTGGTCTGAGATATTCTTCTGGAGTTATTCAACTTCATGGATACAATGATGCTGATTGGGCAGGAAATTTTACTGATAAAAAGAGTACATCTAGTTTTTTTTTAGCCTTGGTTCTTCCATGATAGCGTGGATGAGTAGGAAGAATAATTTGGTAGCATTGAGCACCACTGAAGCAAAATACATTACTGCTAGCATGACTAGTTGCGAAGCTGTGTGGTTAAGGAAGCTCTTTGGTGCCTCTATTTGGTCAAGTACTAGATACCACAATGATATATTGTGACAAAAAGAGTGGTATCCGTTTAGTAGAGAATCCCCTGTTTCATGACAAATCCAAGCACATAGAGATTTGATATCACTTTATTTGTGACATAGTGCAAAGAGAAGTTGTTATACTCCACCAAGTATCGACAAACAAGTTGATAACAGATATTCTCACCAAGGTACTACCAAAAGGAAAGTTCTTGTTCTTCATATAACAACTTGGATTGATGGATGTAGCCCCTCCAGATAAGGTGCAACACTGATCAAGGACACTGAGAAAACTTTTCCTACCCTGCTTGAGCTCTCGGGGTGAGAAATTGAGATAGAGGGCACCTGGGGTTGATTGAATTCTAGAAAATAGGGTACTTCCCTATCAGTTACCTAGGGTTTATATTTTTCTCCCCTATATTCATAGGGTCGGAGATTCCACTCCCCTATCTGGTCTATCTAGAGTATACCCCATTTGATGTCATACCCATAAGAAAGGCTTGTTTGGAATACCACTCGTTGTTTTTCCAACAAGTTGAGAGTGTACTTGGGATGTACAACCCAAGTTGATTATAACGTAAGTGTTCTATCACATGAATACTAATATTTATTGATGGGAATATTGGTAGGCAACATGATTAGGTTGGGATTTTCTCCCCTTTTCTGATTACGAGTTGAGTATGAACTCCACAATTTGATTTCATGGTCGGAGATGTGCTCCCCTGTATGATGAGTTATCATGTTTCTCAGTATGGGTGGAATCTATTTCTCCCTGATTCTTCTTCTTATAGATCCAAGAAACTTTCAGCGGATGGAGTTGAGCAGTAATGACACCATGATGTAAATATCTACAGGCAGAGGTTACCAAGTGGAATTCTTCCTAGTTGAGAGGGAGTGTTATATTTTTCAAATAGGGTAAAATTCCACTTTGGATAGCTCAGCTGTTCAAGATTACAATTGCATTACATTCCTCTTTTCGAGAGGACCAAAATCGGCCTATATATCACCCCAATCATGTAATATTCCTAATTAGCTCTCAGCTAGTTGGAAATATTAATTTTTTCTTGTGTCATTTAGATAGATGAATAAGTGGGTAGAGAGACCCATAAATATCTATAGTAGGAATAAAAACCACTTCTCATGTGAATGTGGATCATTTTATTAGCTGTATAAAGCACTTAGAGGTGTGAACAGGGGCTAAAGCATGTGGAAAAGGTCAAATTTGACCAAATCAACAGCGTTGTTATGGAGACAGTGGAGGATTAATGGAGGACAACGCAATCCTAGAGGAGGAGTGTATGCATGATAGTACCTTATTTAATGAGTGGGACCCAGGGTGAGGAAGCTCACTAAGCATAAAAGGAAGAGGATGGCAGCCATAGAGGGCATTATTCAAGATTTTGATATTGTATTAGTATTTTATGACTCTTTGCACACTTCAGTTTTTTAGCTAAGTCTGTTGTGCTGTTTAGAACAAGGGTGTTTCTGAGAGGAAATCCCACCCTCATCCTCGGGGGAGCTCGAGTGCGTGCTCAGGAGAGGTTTATTGAGCATCATTTCCACCATTCGAAATCAGGCCAAGCTTTAGCCATTATTCCTGGGTGATAGCCCCTTTCAAGAGTTTCTTTAAAGGTGGTAGTAAGAGGGAGGGTTGACAGAAACCTCTACTCTCCAGCTTGTTTTCCAGTGGAGGGAGAAACCCTTCATCCAGGCAGCTAGTGAGGAATTTCTTAGAGCTTCATTCCACCATCCAGCATCAGGCCAAGTAGAAAAATTCACCCACAGTGTAGTCTCCTCCATAAACTGTGTTATTTTTCAGTGCAGTTGCAGTGGGAGGTCAAGTACCTAAGTCCTTGACCCTGTTTTCCAATGAGGGGATCAGTCCTTCATCCAGAAAGGTTGTGAGGAGGGATATCAGAAATTTCTACATCATATTAGCCACCTCCCATCAGTTTCCAGTTGCAGAGTATTATTCAGCACTAGGGCCACATCTTGTATATTCTGCATTTTGAGTATTTCAGGAAACCCTTCCTGGGTTGTCTTGGAATAGTGCTAGAAAGCCTAGATATTTGATCTCGTCATTTTCTAAGCACCCTATCAGTAGATCCATGTGTTTACATTTATAGTAGCATTAAACCCTAGGAAAAATTACGTTGTCTTAGCCTCCAACATTCTTGTATAGAAGTTATTCTTCATGTTTATGTATTGGATCTATAGAGGCTTGTTTTACCTAGCTTGAGTGTCTTTTTCCTCAAGATCTTGTATACATTTTCTGCTATAATTTTTAATATGATGGCTATATGATCTGCATTCATTTTATGTGTTGTTGTATCACTTCATTTTTCATTTTATGTTCTATATTCCTATCTTTTCCATTTTGGGATATTATAGTGGTATCATAGCATGATCTCTGGCTCAGCTTGTGTGAAATACATCTTATGACACAAGAAGAAGAGATCCACAATGATGGAGGGAATGAGTTTTTTCCTCATTTCCTTTTAGATCTATTCAAAACCTCTCCAAGGAGGTCAAACAAATGAGAAGAGAGAGGCACAAGGAGACCTCAAGAGAGTTTCAAGATGAGGAAGGTCCAAGCACTTCCTATCAGCAGCAGAAGAAACTGGTATTTCATAAAGCTCCAAATAAATCTACTATGTCCATTTTCTTTGAAGGGGAAGGTGGAAGGTGTCCACATCCATTTTGGACTACTCCATTAGATGTTAGATGGATATTGTTGTTTGTGTTTGTCTCTTCTTGGGTGGTACTATTACCTCTCTCTTAAAGGCCCACCTTTTCCTTCCCCCCTACAGTAGAAGTAATTTTACACACATATGATCAAATACTTACCACGCACACCCCCCTATTCTTTTGAAAGATGCATGTGCACTCCTCTCTCTTGCTAATAGTTAGAGTCAAGGAATATATATAACAATATATGGAAATCGACATGATATTCTGGATGGGGCTCCAACTCCAAACAATTTGAGGGCTAATTGGGACTTCACATCAGAGAGACCCCTTGGTTGACAGATTTCCAGTATTGTCAACAATGGCGCTAGAAGGAGGGATATATGACAAGTTGAGCATGTTGAATATGGTTTGAACCTCTTGTATAAAATGGCTTATCCTCAAATATTTCTCCTAGGGTTTTTCTCTAATTTTTTCCTTTATAAATTTTCAATCCCTGATGAGCCTGTCTATCACTTGTCTCAGTTAAATTTTTATGATGATGACGGAACATCAATAAATGAGCATATCTCTGATTTTCTTAAATTTTGTGAATCTTACAAAATCGATCATGATGAATTTTCTTGCGTGGTTTTCTTCCGTACCCTTGAAGTTCGTATTAATCGATGGTGCCGTACCTTTCCACCTACTTCCATTCATTCCCTTCATCATTTCCTCGGGGATCTGCATCAAGCCTTTGGTAGTTATAATCACTGAAATGTTTGTAGAAGAATCAATCTTTTAAGAATGAAGCCTAATGAATCAGTTGAGGATTTTTCTAATCGATTCCTTCACCTTTTCTATGAATTTATGGAAGAAGATATGAATTTGGATTTCTTGAAACAGGAGTTTGAGTGCTTGGTTCTTATCTCTTTACATGGTGAAGATGAACCCCATAATTTTCCCACTTCCCCAACTCTTGTGAATCATGAGACACCTATAATTTCATAGGACGAACCTAATATTTATTTTCTTCCTTGTCCTCCTACTTTTCTAGTTCTGGCGAGGGTGCCTCCTTGTTATGATAATAATATTGGGAGATATGCTAATCAAATTCCTAATCTCTCTTCTCATTCTTCTTATGCTTTTCATAACACATATTCAATGGAGGAAAATACATAATGGCTCATGAAGCCTATGGTGAAGACTAACTCCTCCATTCTGAAATATGATATTATTGTTCATAACTATAGTCTTGAATCTGATTTTATTTACGTTATCCTCTATCATATGTAATCCATGACTCTATGTACCATGATCTTCTTGAGAAATTTGATCCACCAACTAATGTTTTACACTCTCTTAATTTTCATTTTGATGGTTTAAATTGTGATTAGATTCAAGGAAGTCACATTACACAAGTATAGGAGAAGGAACGTGAAGAGGTTTTCGATCTTTCTTCTATATTTCAAAATACTCCATGTGAAGGTGATTTACTTCCATTATTGGATGATTTTAAATCTACTAATCTCAATAGTGAATCAAATGTAATCAATTGTTTCGATCAATCCGTAGCCTTGGGAACCATATCGTTCCAATGATGATAACTTTGTTGATTGTTGGCTCGAGGGGTCCTGACCCAGGTTCAAATGTTCAAGGTTTTCCAACAAACCCCTATACTACTGGCCCTTTCGGAAGTGACATGCTCACGCAGGCCAAAGTCTCACCTGAGGTAGTATGGGTGGGTGTTGGAACCAGGTTTCCGCACCCTAGGAGAGGGTGGGTAAGTCAAGGAGATCTGCGTTCAACCTTAGAATGACTAGATCTGAGCCTATATCTACAGATTCCCTTCACATCCACGTGTGCAACGACAATGATACTCACAGTAATCAACAGATCATGAATTCATACAAAGATAGCGCAGCTATTTATATGAAGTGCAACAGAACAGACCCAGATCGCAGCATAGATAAGTAACAAAATTATATTCGCAGCTTAAATAAATAATACAATAGCATATATTAAGTAACCAAAAATCACATATTCATATCACAGAAATTCCAGTGGATTCAGATATTCAACAATACTTCCGCATTCATTAATCCTTCAAATCTACTTATAATACCTTGAAAACCAACCTGCGCACACAGCAGTAGGGTCCGTACACAGCAGGACAAAGGCCCTCCATGCACATAGAAGCAGGAGTCCTTACCCAAAAACCCTAACCAGATCTATCAATTCGCACTTAGCATCAATCTCTTTTCATCCTTAAAATATCTCACAACTCAAAAAGGTTCAACTTCTTACACTATTTTAGCTTATGCATCCAATGGTCTGCAAACCGTGGTTTGCGGACTCTTGGTCTACCCTTGACCCATTTACAATGCTTTAGGGGCTTTGACCCACCCCAAAACCCTTGCGTTATACTAAATATAATAAAAAATATACAAAATCAACCAATTGCGTAGCTTGCAGGAGACCTTGTTCCAACAGTCCCCCAACACAATCTTGTGACTTGTCTTGAGTCACTGCAATGGTAGGTTCTCCTCTTGCGTGCATAATGCAGTGAGGGTGGTGATTATTGGAGGCAGTACCTCATGGCCCTGAGCCACGGTGCTCTGTGCCAGGTCCACAAGCTTTTGGGATGTTGGTCCTTCAGTTGCCGCGGTGACGTTTTCCATTGTCTATTTTAGTCGGGCCATTGCGCCATTGGAATCTTGTGAGAGCTAAAGGGCTATGGAAGCCCATGGATTTAATCACTCCTCGATGAAGTGATTCTTGTGCCGAAGATTCTTAATCGCATCCTAGAGAGTGCTATTGGTCCTCAATTGTGCTAACCGTTGTGCAAGCACAAAGGTGGGAAGTGTAGCCTCGACCTGGGCGAAAGCTTCTTCCTGCTATCATAAGTCCTGATTGACATTTCGGAGGACCGGATGGAACTAGACCATGGTCCAAAGCTGCATGGCTTATTCTAGCAACTGGGCGCCCTGGGCAGTCTACCCTGTGATAGTTTTCATGGTTTCGGCCACTAGCACAGTGCGCTGGGCTCATGCCTCCGACGGCATGGTAGGCTACAATGTGGCCTGTAAGTCAGAGATTTGCTTTTCCAGTTGTGCCTTGATGTTCTGCATTTCCATCCAATATGCTTTTACTACTACAACCATACTTTCTACCTTGCCCTGAGGTGTAGCTGTGGCCAGGGTTCCATCCAGAACCTCCATGCAAAGCTCGTGAATCACTGTTTCAAGCTCCACCTGTGTGATATAGCGAGGGACTTTTCTGCATTTTTTCGTGCGATGGCCCGCTTGGCCACACCGAGCTATTGATGCACCTCCAGGTCTCACAAGTGGGTATCCCAGATCACGGCGGTGCAGAGACCCTGTAATGCCTCATTGGGCAACTTAGCCAGATCCAAGTGTATCCCTGTGTCTACTTGGATTTGGGTTCCTATAAGGGCAGTGCTAGGCAAAGAGCAGAGATGGATTTCTTTCGGTGCTAGCACTGTACTGCTGATTTCCAAGGGAGACCGTCTCTGAATTACATTGGTCTGCAACGTAACTGCCTTCCACTGGAGGGCACAGAGCTCAATCTGAAAGGTGTTAATTTCATCCTTTTTTTGTTCCTCTAAGGCTGCCCATCTATCCTCTGTAGCTGGTGTAATTGTGTCTGAGATTTGTTCGAGGTCATCGTCAGTTAGTGTGACCACCGCATCATATTCCTAGCATTGGGCGCGCTACTTTTTTTGGGGTCCTTTTTCAAGCTCGCCTGGCCGCTTTGTAGTCTGGAGGGAGGTGGTATCTTGGTTACTTGTCCCTTGTACACTCAGTGCCAGCTACAGACCGGCATCAGCGTCCTTATCATTGATTTGTGGCAGCTGTGAGTCCCTTTCTGCGGCTGCATCCGAGCCCCTCTCGCTTGGTCCTATGGTTTCCTTGGGGTCGATAGGGGGGGTCCCTCCTACTGCGCAGGTCCCTTCGGTGCTCTTTTCGCTAGGGATGAAGCCAATCCTCCACCCAGCGAGCCAGAGCGCAATTATCCTATCAATTTATTCATCCCCTAACCCAATCATGACTTCCTCAAGTTCGGGCTCTATAGGTACTGAAGCTTCCATGGGACTAGGAGCTATTATTCTAGTGGGAAAAGGGGCTTTCAATTCTGGGGGCCTATCGGCAACAGGAGTGGGTTGCGTTGCCATGAACAGGACGCTACATGCCCAGAGAATTGTGCAGTATAAAGAAACTACATACAGGTTACGGAAGTGATACGGAACTATTTTCTGAGCTAGTCGTCCTACTTTATAGTGCCTATGGTCATCCAATGGTAGGGTAAATTTCATATGGAATGTACCATCAAGTAAATAGTAAACAATCTCAAGGAATCGCCCCATTAATTACTAGTCATCCACGCCAATCAACGGTAACTTTTCATAATTTCTACCAGATTTTACTATTTCAGCTGTCACTTTTCGCTCCATATGTGCATTCAGCATACTTTTTGAGCTTGGAAAAAACGCCTGCGCCTCTTGCGCATCCTCCCCCAACACAGGCTTGCTCCTAAGGTACTACAAAACCAAAGACATGTTTCCCCGACAGGTGTCATTCCAACCGAACCAGACCCCCTGCATAAACAAGTCTCTCAGAGGTTCTGTAAGTAGCACATATTCCCAAACAAAATTTCTGTAATACCCTGCATGGTCGAGGAGTGACTGCAACTATTTCCTTATTGTGAGAGTCGCTGAATATATGATAACTCTACCTTCTGTATCTGCATTCCCATTCTTAGCTAACGTAGGGTGCGTCCCATTGCTACTCATTCACAGCCCAAGTGTCCCTTCATTCGTGTGCACTCCTTCCAATTCTGCGTTAGAAGCAGCTTGCGGGTCATCCCTACCCTCTGTTGAGGTTAGGCTACAGTAGTTGACCATGCTTGGTATTTATTTTTCCCATGTGGGTATTTCTGGTGCGATAAACAGGTGCAATTCTCCCCATACCCTAGTGTCAACGTCCCGCATGACTGCGTTAAGCGCCTTTGTCCCACCTACTAACCCAAATGTTCCCAGGAATTCTTCCTTCAACATCTCCCAGTTGTGGGTGCACTGATGTAGCTCCGCATATAAGTACCATGCAAAAGGAAGTGGACCTAGGGCATGAATTAACAGGTGAACCCACTCTTTATTCATCTTGTCACACCAATGTTCTTCCCATGCGAACAGATATTCACGTGGATCTTCTGATCCAAGGAATGTCTTGACCTGCCCACCAGTTGGGGCTTCAAATCGCAGGATCATCCTATCCCAACATTCCTCCCAATCTTGGAATGCCTCCTCATGCGTCTCCCACCAGCGCGCAAGTATTCCATGCATGGCTAGCTTAAGGGCCCATAGCCTTCCTCCTTTGGGAACCTCAGCTTTGAATGCTTGCAAAAATTCCTTAATGCTTCCAGAACCATCAAAGCAGGGTAGGTCTCTTACCTCTGAAGAAATGCAGTGGAAGTTCCTTGTGACTTGAAGACATCGCAGTGCCGAGACATCGTTCAACCGATTTTTCCAATTCTCCATCTCCCCCTCCAAGTCGGAGAAGCATTCACTATCCTTTTCCCAGCAGAGTACTCCTCCTGATGTGGGGTTGATCCAATCTTTGTCCCACGTAGTCAAATTGTAAATGTGATCCACCTCCTCTTCATCGCGCACTGGCTCTTTGTATTGTTCACCTTCCGCAGGACCTAATGGTACTATCACCCTTGTACCATTATTCTCAAACACCATGCTTCTCTTTTTGAGGTTGATGATACCACACATATCTGTGGCCCACTCCAGCCCTAAGAGTGCAGGGTAGGGGTCCACATATTCTACAATTTAAATTACCTCAAATTCGGGTCAGACCTTTACTCCTACGATATCCACCGTAATTTTAGACAACCTTCCTAATGGGATGATTTTCTACTGATTCACCATGCACAACTGAATGGTGGACCATTACAACTTAGGCTCTCCCTTTCATTGCCAAGTCTCTTTCAATAATACGTTCGCATCTGATCCTAGGTCCAAAATAACCTGATTCATTTCGTAGTCACCAATCTGCGCAGTCAACCGCATTTCTCTCCTGGTGCGTTTCTTATACCTGTAGATCTTGTGCACATCCTTAACCTCCGGGGGTAGATTGGGCCATGCTGCACAACTATCTATTAATGCCTGAAGATTCTCCACAACCATTGGGTTGTGCAACAGCTTCATACATTCCTACAAGAAGGGCTTGACTACCTCATCTACCCTGAGGTTCATAGGTGTCTAAGCAGTAGGTGCCTCCGCCTTAGCAAAGTCATGGCGATTTGCGACAAATGTTTCTTTTCCCTTTTTTGGTTCCAAACCTTCTTGTTTGATAACTGCTTGTCAGATCAGAGGTTCCATCGTAGCCTCCTCCTCAGGTCCCCTGGTGGCCATCCCACTTCGCATCACAACATTCAAACTTGGACCTTTTTCTCACAGTTCAGCCTTAACTCTCTGCACATTCTGCGTAGGTGTCGGCTTCTTTTCCTTCATTTTTTCTATCAAGATTGGATAATCTTCAGTTGCATGGTCCAACTGTCTGCAATATCGACAGGATTTCCTTGTATGGTTTGGGCAGTCCCTTGCAAAGTGTCCTACATCTTCATATTTATCATAGATTAGTTGACCTCATCCCCGACCTACACTTCCACCTCGGCCACCTCCCCTGCCCCTTGATGGGGAGCCACCTATGCCTGCAGGGGTTCTTGGTGACACAAGGTCTAATTTTACTCTATATAAGTTTCCTTGATCAATCATCAAATCATACGTCCGACAATTTTGTTCATCATGTCCCACTGATCTGCAAAACCTACACCATTTTTGCGTTACCTCTGGAAAGTCAGCTGCAAGGCAGGGACAGTGGTTGGTATTGTGTAGCCCCGCGACGCGACAATCATCGCACCATAGCGCTGGCCCATTGGGTCCCACAGCTTCCCTAGGGTGCAATGGGCTAGGTCCCCCAGCCTGCATATAGTCTGCTAATAGAGGGCAGTTATCCTTTGTATGACCATTCACCCGGCATCGTATGCACCATCTCTCGGGGCTAGCCTCTACCCCTCGTTCCTTCTGCAGGTTCTAGATTTCTATGTGCATCGCTTCCATCTATCCCTGGATCTGTTGGATGCCTAGTTGAGTCTCATCCCAAGGTGTAGCTTCTAACTTCATGGCACCCTCCAAGTATTTCTCCTGCGATTAAAAAGTTTTGTGCCCCATAGGTATGCGCAGGTGAGGTAGGAACATATAAATAAACCATTCCGTGTGTTGTCTATCATCATATTGGAATCCCCCTTCTCTGATCACCTTCTTCAATCGCTAATCAGCCTCCCACACTGATTCAGACGACCCTTGCTTGAAATCCTTTAGATCGACGACGATTGAGAGTAGGACTTAGGTTTCTTAAACTGTTGTTTCAGGGCGGTCTTAATATCTTAAATGGTTGCATTTGTGTTTTAACCGATGTATCCCATGTACCAGTCCAAAGCTCTTCCTTCGAAGGCAAGGGAAAGCTGTGCCCTTTTCACTGGATCACTAGCTACTTTCTGCGCAGTCCATACCAATCCTGCGACAAACCAGAACTGATCCATGTCTTCATCCCCTACACCTTTAAAGGTCGATAACTTCATGTGCGCAGCCATGTCGTCTTCTGGTGGTGGAGATGTAGGTGAATTCTTACCCCCAGGCTGGTTTGAAAGTGGTGTGGTTGGAGGATTCTGCGAAGATGCTTCTCTTACTAGATGGTAGACCAATCTATCTCCTTCTAGGTTGGTTTTGTAGTATTTTCCACTTCACGTTGTGCTCCTATCTAGATCAGAGGTCATTCACTCAGTATGGCTACACAAAATACTCTTTTCGCATAATAATATCTTGATCAGCAATGGTAAGGTCTTCAGAAACTTACCTCGGAACCCCTTGAATAATCTTCACTTTGCTTCAGAGTAGGAGACAAACTGTTTGATGGAAAATTCTGTCACAAATCCTCCTAACACACTATCTACCCAATGGTCCATTGTGCGAGTGATGGTATTATCAGTCTTTTCTAACTGCTGGATTAGTTCGGGGTCCTCTCTATGACCCGCTCATCCTTCCAAAACTTCTGAAATTCTACCAGTCTTGTGAGCCACTCCTGGAGCTCGATCGCAATCATTACAAAGAAGATCTTGTAGATATATTTGAAAATGTACTTATTCTTCCACTCTTCAGTGGTTAACCTCTCATTGCCTTTTTATTTTACGAAAAATTCCTGAACTTGTTGTTAAAACCATTCATGAATTTCCTTTCTCTCAGGCTTCCAGTACCGCCTTGGCATTACCCCATCCCTCTCTCAAAATGCTCCAAGTCCCGGCAATGGAACCATTTGTTGGCTTGAGGGGTCCTGACCCAGGTTCAGATGTTCAAGGTTTTCCAACAAACCCTTATACTACTGGCCCTTTCGGTATTGACATGCTCGCATAGGCCAAAGTCTCACTCGAAGTAGTATGGGTGGGTGCTGGAACCAGGTTTCCTCACCCTGGGAGAGGGTAGGTAAGTTAAGAAGATCTGCGTTCAACCTTAGAATGACCAGATCTAAGCCTATATTTACAAATTCCCTTCGCATCCATGTGCGCAACAGCAATGATACTCACAGTAATCAACAAATCATGAATTCATACAATGATAGCACAAATATTTATATGAAGTGCAACAGAATAGACACAGATCGCAACATAAATAAGTAACATGAGTATATTTGTAGCTTAAATCAATAATACAACAGCATATATTAAGTAACCAAACATCACAGATTCATATCACAACAAATCCAGTGGATTCATATATTCAACAATACTTCTGCATTCATTAATCCTTCAGATCTACTTACAATACCCTGAAACCCAACCTGCACACACAGCAGTAGGGCCCGTACACAGCAGGAAAGAGGCCCTTCACGCACACAGCAACAAGATTCCTTACCCAACAACCCTAACCAGATATATCAATTCGCACTTAGCATCAATCTCTTTTCATCCTTAATCTGTCTCACAACTCAAAAAGGTTCAATTTCTTATACTATTTTAGCCTATGCATCCAATGGTTCGAAAACCATGGTTTGCGGACTCTTGGTCTACCCTTGACCCATTTACAATGCTTTAGGGGCTTTGACCCACCCTAAAACCCCTGCATTAGACTAAATATAATAAAAAATATACAAAATCAACCAGTTGCGTAGCTTGCAAGAGACCCTGTTCCAGCATTGATGTATGCAATCATGAATGACTAGGCATATCAGATGATCTTTTTGTCTCTCATGAATATTTTACTTTAGATCTAGAATCGGATTCAGTCAAAGAATATGTGCTCATCAAAACTTCCCCTCCATCTTACTATCCCTTGTGTTCCACAGTTTTCGATTCATCTACTTGTGACAGAGATACTCCATTCTCTTTAGCTTCTTCATCCGATGATTTATCTTCTCGATTGACACAAGGCGGTGAGGTTTTCCATGATGAAATTGAAAAAAATCAAATCATTGGGTAATATTCCCATCCCTTATCATCTCTTATCTTTCATGAAGACAACTCTTCAAATCAACTTGGTCACAAATTTTCCCCAATTCATTCTTCTTTGAAGTTAAAATCAGAAGAATATTTCGATGTGAGCAATCTGGTTGTTAAAGTTAAAAAATTCGATAAAATTAGTAACACAAACGGCTTCCATCTAGTGAAAAGTGGCCTTATTGAAACTGACGGTAAAAAATATCCTCAAACCATGCATGATCTGTTCAAGTTTTAAAATGCAATTTTAAAATATTGGAAGGTTCTAGGACTTTCTAGGGAGTCGAGGAAGTTCAACTTCTATTGATGGTTACGTCAGGATCTCACAACTCTGGTAAGCCCCATAAACTAAGTCAGATCTAGTTTCTCTCACATAGTCCTTCTCTTTGCATGTTTTCACTCGATTTAAATATCCTTCCAAAAGATGTTTGGTATTTCGGATATAATCTTTCAAACTTTCAATATTTTTCTTCTGACCAGATTCAATAATCATTTCCAATTTATTCATCTTCATGAAAATCTCTAACATAAAACTCAGTATTGGAATGTGTATCTCTCATAGATTCATGGGATTTTGAAGTTGATCATTCCAAGGAATATCTTTGGTCAAAGAAATCATGCCTATCAAATTCATCCCTTAATAGTCAGATCCTGGTTCTTCTTGTAGATGTTATATTTCAATTCTTTCCATTCATCGCACCTGAAACCCTTTTGAGTGATAATGAATGCACATGTTATTGCATGAATCTAGCTCTTATTCATTCACCGTGTCGTGAATGTTCTCATGTATTTTTAGTGTTGACCTCCATTTTTAATTCTTTTCATGATTTTGATGCTTGCATAGTGCGTCACCAGTCACATGAAAATGGTTGGTCACATTTAGCTTGCAAAGAACTTGTTTGATTGTTCAAATCATTCACAAAGATGTCCAAATTTATTTTTCTTTGTTAATCAAAAACTAGGAATTTGATGTTTTAATCAGCCCATCTGATCATTATTATATGTCTAATGAATTTCATTTAGCTTATCATTATTCCATCAACACATCCAATTATAGTTTTTCTGCATCCTTCGATATTCATTGCTCAACATCTCACTATTTGCATACTTGTCGAGAAGTTGAGGTGCTTATCCCTTCACTGATTGTTATGTTAGGTCCTCACTATCTCGAAATGACTATTGAATCTATTCAGATCTATTTACCCCCACAAAATTCCCATCGTAATCCATTTCCTCTAATTAAAAAAATCATATTTTCAAATATTCCACGTGTAATATTCCCAAATGGGAAAATCATGAATATAGTGCATAAAATGAAAGTGGCAGCAATTATTTAACACATGAAACCATGAGACCAATATAGAGTCATATTATTGATCATATATGTAGAAAACAAGTACAAAAAAATAAGGCACAAACAATACAATGTGATCACACAAGCCTCCAATACATAAACACTCGCAAAAGTGAGATGATGTTGCAATACCAAATGCCGAAGAGCTGCTACAGCGCAGTCATATTAAGAATAACTATAGATGGAGAAGATAAAATGATATAAAAATATAGATATATGCCCCAATAGAGTCTAAACATACAGATCTGGGCACTAGATCAGCTTTCCAATACAACCCAAGAGGGTCTCTGGAAAATGCACAGAATGTGCCAATGTAAGTTGCAGCCCTACGACTGAAGATATGTTGAAACAACAGAAATGAGAAGATATGGCTGAAGCTGATGTAGTAACCTACAATTATTCTCCAATAGATCCTCTGAGTTAAAGAATGACTCCTCCACTGAAGGAATCACCTCCCAAAACAACCACTGCAACTCCTCCATAAAATAATGCAGATCTAGACTGAAACTATGTTGTAGGGGATAAATACTCCTTAGCCTACTGCTAAATGTGTCAATAAATCTCAAGGGGCTTATTTACATGCCTTCCAATGGATGGAAACCTTCCCCCACTACAAAACTAGCTCTGAAAACACGCAAAATGATCATCCATTGCTACACCCTGCAACACAGCACAATATTCTATAGAAACTGTGTTGATGAAGAAAAATATAGCTTGGCCTTAAGCTTGAGTGTGGAGATGAAGTGGAATGCTCCTCCAAGAGGCCTCTCAAGGAAGAGATGGGATTCCAACTAGGGAACACCATGTGCTAAACAACACTGCAAACTCAACTAAAAAGCTGAAGAATGTCAAAGGTATAAATAGACCATATACAAAATAATAATAAAAAACATAACCAATATGATTTCCATCCTCTTCCTTATATAAGTTATGAGCTTACTTACCCTCGGACCCACTCAATTAGGTCATTACCTTCATGAAATATTCAATCTCCCTCCAAAACTGTGTTATTCCTCATTTAATGTCCACTCCTCCATAACAACATTGTTGATTTGGTCAAAGTTGACCTATTCAACATGATCCAACCCTTGTTCATACTCAAAGGTGCTTTATTTAGCTGTTTAGAAGGTCTCCTTTCACACTTGAAGTGTTTTTATTGCTTCTACGGAGATTTATGGCCTCCCTGCCCATTTATTCATCTACCTAGGGACAAAATAATCTATAATATTCCATTTAGCTAAAAGATAAATTTTAGGAATATTACAATCCTCCCCTCCAAAATGTTGCTTATTCTTAAGAAACTGTAAAGGTGGAGAAAAATTCCTCCCCTCCTCCTCTTGTGGCCTCCTCATCAATAGTCCCCACCATTACTTTAGATATTCTGCAATAATTATGTCTCCTAATGGTTCCTCCCACATGTACAAGTTGGCCTTTAGTGGATAAACCAAATGGCTCTCATTATGAGAAAATGGAAGGTCTATATGGAAAAATTCTTGCAGTCCAATGGACTCTTCAAGGTAGGAGTGATGACAAGAAAGGGAATCTCATTCCCAATGAGAGAATTCCATCTCCATGCTATCATCAAAATAAAGTGAGCCATTCTTGGTAGCTCATAGAAACAATCACCAATCCCCTGCTTATGCAATGTGTAGGGGATGCATGGCTGAAAGCAAGAGATAAGGTTGTTCAACTCACGATATCTCTCTCTCCATTTATGATAAATTTGGAGCTGTTGATCCTAGGCTACAATAAGATAGACCTCATGAAGCCAAAAGATACTTGGAATCTCATGATCCCACTCATTGGTTCTAGGAAGTCTTCTTTCCCAATACTTCATGTATATAGTGAATAGAGTGTCATTACCATATGGGCTCCAAAATAAACATGGACTAAGTGTCATATGATATCTTTGATGGTGACAATAGTCCCTCAACTGAGACTAGCATTGTTCTTCTTCTTGATGCCTCAAAACATGATATGATAAGTGGCCACCCAACTACCTTATTGTTGTCATAAGCTTCTCAAAAGCTTGAAAATGGTAGAGAACATTAGGTGTTGGCTGAATATGATCCAAGAAAAACATATCTTGCCCAAATTCCTCCATAAAGTGGTCATTCCCATCACTGAATGTAGTCCCCAAAGGACCATGAAATCCACAAAGAAGTTTGCTCTCTTCCCATGACTAAGCCACCACCCTGATTTTCAAAGGTATTTTCCACATTATTTTCAATGTAAAATCATGTGCTAAGTATGTTCATCATAAGGAGCCCGAGAAAATCTTTCCAATGATAGATTATGCTCTCAAAACTGACTCCTGGATTGGAAGATATGCCTAAGTGAATGAAAACACCCTAAAGCCTAACCCTACCCCTTTTTTCATTTGGTCCCTTAGACTTTACAACTTCTACCTTTTCATATAATTTTAAAGTTTTTCATTGTAATCCCCTCCCTCTGATTCGATCTCACCATCGCATTGCATAGTCCTGATTGACCCACCTCCGATTGAAAATTTTCGATACGATTGACCTACCTCCGATCGCATCTGGACCGTTGATCTTCTCAACGATCCGACAGCCCACATTCAATCGCAAGCATCGCAAAATTCGCAGCATTCCCAAAATTTGTCCCCGCTCCTGTGATTTTCTCCGATGCGATTGACTCCCGCCGATGAATTACCCCCGATTCATCTCCACCGTTGATCCGCCCTTCCGATCAGACGGCTCACAAAGTCATCGCACCATCGCAATCGGAATTTTCCACAGCACTTTGCTCCCGCTTCACTCTTCCACCAATTTGCGATTGTGATTCCCCCTGGGTCCCACCTAAAGACTTCCGCTCTTTTCAAAGGAAAATGGGCTTTTCCCCGTGTTAAACCATTTTTTCCATTTTGCTTTATAAGAAATTCTCTTCCATCGCATCACACATCATGTTTTCTCCCCGCCATATGTTATGGCCACTCCCCTTCTGCTGCGATTTACGATTTGCGATTGCGATTTCCCCATAAAACCCATTTCCCCTATACACTATCGCATTGCAAGTTTCCAATCACATCACTCCAGTATGTGATACACCCCCTTCCCTCTTCGGATTGCGATTTGCGATTACAATTTGAGATCACAATTTGAGCCCACCATCCCTTTCCCTCCGCTATTTTTCAATGAAAAAGAGGTCTTTTCTTCATTAAATGACAAATTTGATTTTTAGTGGTTTCGAAAGGCATTTTTCTTCAGCAATGGGTTTTTCTTCAAAAAGTAAAGGCCAAGAGCTAAATACAGACACAGAATCATTTCGGCTTCTTTAGAAACGATTAAAAAGGGATCTGTCAGACTTCTTCTTTTCATTCATTGGGTATGACAACAAATTTCTCCAGGTAGTCGAGTGTATTGCTCCTTATTTTCAGGGGCATATTGTTGGTCTTTTCCTATATTCAGATTTTAGTTTCTGGGCTAGTGAAACAGTTCCTCCTTCTGTGGATCTACATCCCCTCAAATTCTGTCTATTTAATGTAATTTCTAAGTCATTTGTAAGGGGGGTCACAGTGGGATAATGTTGGAAACATTGAGGACGCTCTGTGCTCCATTTGTAATAGTTTGGTAGGGAATTAATAAAGAAATGCAGCATTGATTTATGGGATCCCTGTGGTATGGATTTTAGCATTTTTCTTTCCTTTGTGATCATCTGTTAAATTGTTATGTTTGCCATTC
The DNA here is from genome assembly GCA_034641835.2 of Pinus albicaulis. Taxonomy (NCBI): domain Eukaryota; kingdom Viridiplantae; phylum Streptophyta; class Pinopsida; order Pinales; family Pinaceae; genus Pinus; species Pinus albicaulis. Next base: position 377,645 of record JAXQQM020059166.1, on the reverse strand, counting down.
ATTCATTCATATTTCTGGTTGAATGTTTTCAAGATAGATAGGTAGAATCCATTGTATAATGCTCTGCCTTGGGAAATCATTCAACACTCTATTTGTGTTTTTGTTTGAAAAGGATCCATCTCCTATGCCCTTTTCAGCTTCTCACCAGTATTACACATTTCATCATTAATAAACTAAGTTGTTAAAATCCCTGCCTACCTTGCCCCATAGAAAACCCTGTATCTCTGATTTAATTCCCTAGTTTCAAAACTGCCCAACCCCATCTGTTCATACAACCTTGAAAAATTTATAAAAAAATTATGAGTTTATTATACCTAGCCTAAAATCAGTTTGGAGTTATACTTAATTGAATATTTTTCACGGAGAGAGCCCTGTCTTGACCTTGTAGGGCTAGCTACAAGTCTGAGCGTGGTTTGAAGTTACCTTGATTTTCCTTCTTTCAGCTTGAGGTTCAAATTAGGTGCTAACATTTCCTGGCGACCATATTGGGGACATTTAAAACGAAAGACTGATCACCCCAGTAATATTTTCTTATAAATTCTTGGACTTTGGATGATGAGATCCAAAGCTTGTTATGCTAAAATAAAACATTTCTAAGTAGAAATTTGACCACACTGGCTTCAAGGAAATATACCAGGGCCAACCCTGATCCAAATATTTGAAAATCCTAATCTCATCCCACAAATAATTAGAAGACAAGATGGTTCAGTAAGCCCTAGACCTATTCTGAGATCCCATACCTAGCCCAGTGAGTGGTTGTTTGTAGAATATTTCTATTTTGATGAGTGTTTTGAGCTTTCTTTGTTCAGAAATAAATCAGAAACTGCACTTTATGACACAGTTTTAGACCCTGAGTTTCTTGTGGATCTTGAAGTTCAAAGAGAAAACAGATCAATTGATGATTATATTTTAATTTCCCCTCAGACATATATCACTGTAACCAATATCCCTGAGCCTTCAGAGTTATCAGAAACAACATTTCATGCCCTTAATTCATCAGCATTCCCATCAGTTTCAGAAGTCAATTCTCAGTTTTCGACTCCTCCATCAACACCTCCATTGAATCCTAGTAGCACAAACGCTGTTGTAAATCCACCTCAAATCATGGCTGCCTAGTATGCACCCCTCATTTTACCTCAGAATTTGAATGATATGCCTGCTGATTATCAAAGTAAAATACCTATTTTTGATGCCACTCAAAGCATCACAGCCCAGCAACATGTTGATAAGATGAATGACTTTTTTTACCTTCATGAGGTAGAGGCAGAAAATGTGACCACGAGGTTGTTTGTCCAAAGCTTTGGAGGTGAAGTTCGAAAATGGTTCAGAGCCTTACCAACAACTTCTATCCACAATTTACAGGAGTTACATATAAAATTTCTAGACCAGTGGGAGGTAAAGAAAAACCCACTCCAAATCTTGTCTGAATATTAAAACATTAAAAGTAATGTAGGTGAAAGTGTACAAGACTATTGTGTGAGATTTAATGCTGTGTATAATGCTATTCCGGCCAACCTAAAACCCCCCATGGGGTTAGCTTTGCTCAAATTTCCTGATGGTTTCGATGCTGATATGGCATATCAGCTACGAGAATGAGATCCTACCACACTTGAAGATATGCAGAAAATAGTTGTGAGCGTAGAAGCGAATTTGATGGCCAGAAGAGCACGGACAAGAGTCAAAAAGAGGGTAACTATGAAAGAAGAAGCATCTCCTTCAGATAGCAAGATGGACACTTTGATCCGAACAATGGAGAAGATGGTTGATCGGCTGACTATTTCAGATAAACCTGAAGCACAAATCAGAAATCCAAATTTCAGAGGACAGCAACAGCCACAATTCCGAATTAAGCAAAGGGAACATAAAGCGCAGGACCAAGCAACACAACAGCAGCAGATCAGAACTCCTTTGCAACAAAATTATGTTAAGGGAATGGAAATAGATGATGATGATGATCCTGTAGTTGAAGCTAACCATTTTTTCACTGCCGATGGTGCAGCCATCTTTCTCACAAAAGACGAAGAATATACAACGATTCCAGACATTCGGAAAGATGAATATTTCATATTGGCCAATGATGTAGTGTTGGAGGAAGAATTCGACGAGTACCAAAAATGATATATGAATGCTTTGTCAGTGCAACAGAAGCAGTATTCTTTGAGGGGCAGAGATGTGCCAATTAATCCCATTCAATCAAAAAATGACTCTTCAAATACTCAAAGGAAAGGGAAAGAGCCTAGTGATCCCTCTCCCAGCAAGGCATCCTAAGCAACTAACACTGTGAATGAAAATAATTAGCGTAGCACAAAAAAGCAGCAAGTGGAGAAGAAATATCGTCCCGTCAAAGAGGTAGAAAAAGTTCCATATTTTAATTTAGAAAATGAAATTGCTAAGCTGAAGGTGTCCATGCCCTTGACTGAGTTAGTAAAAAACAACACTTATAAACATCAGGTGTCTATAATTTTGCAAATAGACTCTTTATTAGATATGGTGAATGTTGAAGATGATTATCTTGAACTCATTTTTGGTCCAACCATAGAAGGTCAGTCAGAAGAAAGTGAAGTCCCTCCCTTCTACCTGAGTCTTAGATTGCATGAGTTCATTTTACATAATGCTATGTTGGACTCTGGAGCCTCGCACAACTTGATGCCCAAAGCTATTGTGGAGAAGTTGGGTCTTGATATTACCTGTAAATACCATGATTTGTTTTCCTTTGAATCCGGTAGGGTCCATTGTATTGATCTTATCAAAGACTTGGTGGTGTCTTTATATCAAATTCTGGCCAAGAATGTTTTGATGGATGTGGTTGTTTCCAGTGTTCCACCACGGTTTGGAATGCTCTTGTCTAGGTCATGGGGTGCAAAACTGAAAGGAACCATATAGCTTGACTTCTCTTATGCCACCATTCCCGTGTTCAGCAGTTGAGAAAACTATACAGGGAGAAGAAAATGAAATACATGATCACTAGTAAAGAAAAGCCAATTAATCATCCCATTAATGTAGTCCACACAGATTTAGAGTCATTTGTATTATATTCAGATGATGGTTTGAAAGATGAAAATGTTCAGTTGGTAGAAGTAGATGAGGTACCTGAAATTTCAGAAAATTTTAGGGAACTCCTTAGACAGGAAAAAGATAAAGCAGCAAGAATTTTTGAGTTTCCTCCCTGCCAGTAGCAAAAGGAAAATGAACAGTAGAAGAATGCAGAAACCATTCAAAATAAAGTATAGAAAGAAGCAAAATTTCAACATCTAGAAGAAGAAGAAGAAGGTCTTTGGAGCATGGACTTTGACGGAGCCGTTGGTAAGGACTGTGCTGGTGTAGGAATATGGATTCGGATCCCTATCTTCTAGCCTGAAAAAGTTCCTAGTAACATTAGAGTATGTGCTTACAAATTGGCTTTTGACTGCTCTAACAATGAAGTAGAGTATGAAGCTTTGATTGCAAGTTTGAAAATTTAAAAGAAGCTAAATGCAAAGAGGATTTCTGTCTATGGAGATTCGGAGTTGATAATAAAATAGGTAAAAGGAGAGTATCAAGAAAAACTTCCACGATTGAGGGCCTACAAAAATGCAGTCCTAGACATCTTGAGGACATTTTCTGAGTACACTTTGACAACAGTACCTCGAATGTAGAATCTTATTGCAGATTCCTTTGCCACTACTACAAGCAATTTGAAGATTCTAATGAATTCCAGCAACAAATTTGAAATTTATGTCAAACATCGACCTGCTGTTCTGGATAATTTAAGGCATTGGCAAGTGTTTTGGGATGAAAATGAAATCAATGCTTTTTTTTAGAATGAAGGAAAATTCAAGGATACTTCCATAGAGGGTGATTATGAAGTCGATGATCAAGAAATCGAAGCAAATCAGATGGATGTATTGCAGTTGAAAGACAATGTAATTCCTAGATGTCTCATACCTTTAGAGGAGCTTTTTGATCAAGATGATGTTGCGAAGAAACCGAGCTTGGTGCCTACTAATAAAGGAGTTGAATATATTAATCTTGGAACAAATGAAAAGCCTAAGCTTGTGAAGTTATCAAAAGCCTTGTCCCCTGAGGTAAAGGAACATTATGTTAAATCAATTACTGAATTTTCTGATGTGTTTGCGTGGGATTATTCAGATTTGAAAGTGTACGACAAAAATATAATTCAGCATACTATTCCCATCAAGCCGGATCAGAAGCCATTTAGACAAAAGTTGAGAAGGATCAACCTAAAGCTGCTGCCATCCATTGAAAAAGAGGTAAACAGATTGTGCAAGGCTAGTATCATTGCCCCAATTAGATTTTCTGATTGGATTTCAAATTTGATCCCGGTACGTAAAAATACCGGAGAGATAAGGTTGTGTATAGATTTCCAGAATCTGAATAGAGTATCCTTTAATGATAACTATCCACTTCCGAAGATGGACCATATTCTGCAAAGAGTAGTTGGAGCATCAAGGATGTCACTACTCGATGGTTACTCAGGCTATAATCAGATCTTAGTGCATGAAAAATATCAAGACAAAATTGCCTTCACAACACCTTGGGGAACTTTCCAGTATGCCAAAATGCCATTTGGTCTGAAGAACGTTGGAGCCACTTTCCAGCGAGCAATGGAAATTTCTTTTGCCAATGAAAAGGATGTTTTTCTGGTTGTTTATTTGGATGATCTGACAGTGTTTTCTGGTTCTAATGATGAACATTTGCATCATATGAGGATTTTATTTCAGTGATGCAGAAAGTTTGGGATTTCTCTCAATCTGAAGAAAAGTCTATTTGCTATGGATGAGGGTAAGCTACTGGGGCATATCATCTCTAAGGACGGTATCCGCATCGATCCTTCGAGAGTGGAGGTGATTCAACACATAGACCTCCCACATAACAAAAAGGATATTCAGGAATTTAATGGTAAGATGAAATTCTTGCGTAGATTTATACCCAATTTGGCTGAACATTTAAGAGAAATGACTAACATGTTGAAAAAGGACAGCACTATCAAATGGAGTGAGGAGGCTATCAAGTCATTTAATCTGGTAAAGTTTTCTCTGTCCAATGCCCCAGTCTTGATTAGTCCTGACTACACTCAATATTTCATTATATTCTCATTTTCATCAGAGCATACCATGGCTGCGGTATTAATGCAAAAGAGAGATCAGATTGAACAGCCCATTGCCTTTTTCAGTAGGACCATTCGAGATGCTGCCTTGCGGTATAATATCATTGAGAAACAAGCATTGGCTCTTATAAAAGCATTGAAAGATTTTAGACTATACATTCTTCATTCACATACTATAGCATATGTCCCTAATGTAGTAGTGAAAGATGTCCTGATGCAAACTGATCCAGAGGGAAGAAGAGGTAAGTGGATAGCAACAATGTTGGAATATGATTTGGAGATCAAACCCACAAAGTTAATTAAAGGACAAGGTTTAGCAAAAATAATGGCAAAATCCAACCTGTGTGCCCTATGTTGGGAAAAATACTAAGAGGGGGGGGGGGGGTGAATCAGTATTTAGGGCAAACTGAAAACTTTTTACTTTTCCATTCACTAAAACCCATACGCTACTTCGCTGAAGGCAACTAGAATATACACACGTATATCCTTCATAAAACTTGCGTATACACAGATATCTAATTATGCCATTAATTCTTCACTTATATCATTCTATCATTCATTCATTAGATGTTCAGTAAACAGTAAACATGTGCAGTAAGAACAGAATAAATCATCACACATAAGCATCACACATGAACACCAAGATTTTTAGGTGGAAACCCAAGTCGGGAGAAAACCACCGCTGCCGTTGTCTCAACCTTCAATATTTTATTATAAAGAAAACATCTTACAACAATGTACTGGCGCAGACTCATACCAGTACGCAAGCACCCACCTGCGCTCATTTTCCAGCCTCTCCTGGAAGGGAGCTATGACCCCCTGCTCTTGTTTACCAGCCTCTCCTGGAAGGGAGCTACGACCCCCTGCTCTCGTTTACCAGCCTCACCTGGAAGGGAGCTACAACCCCCTAACTGAAGGCTACAACCCTCAGCACCACCATGGACCACGTTTCATCAATTTTCACATTGGATCCAAAGCTTCCTTTAGAACACAACTTGCAGGCCACGTTTCATCATATTTTCAGACTGGACCCACTCCACACATTTAAGCTCAAACTTAACAATTAAGACAACCCAGATCAGAAGAATTTATCATCAACAGATAGCAGTAACACAGCAGAACAGATCAGACATTTTATACTTCAGACTTCAGCAAACCCTAGCTTTTCATACGCGCTTTCCTTTCACTGATATCGCGTATATACGCGCTTCCATTCACATAAACCCGCGTATACATCTGCACAAACTTCAGAACTAACTTCACAACACATACGCGCTTTCTCTTTATCAAATCCGCGTATATACGCGCTTCCGCTATTCCAAACCAGCGTATAGATCTTCAGACATTATAGAGCAGCATTCTTCTTTAGATCAGATATTCAATTCAGATTTAACCCTTCACGTTAGACAGATGTTCGCCTCATTTCAGATCTAGAAATTTCATAAACAGATCTAGAAGATACAAATACATTTCAGATCTAGATAGCCTTCTTCATCATTTCTTCATAGTTGCATTACAGATTCAGATCTATCATTAAAATGTTACCCATTCCATACAGATATACTTCAGAGAGAAGTATTCATTCAAACCCAGACATCTTGCTCCCTTTGCACAATGATCTTCTTCTCCTTATATAGATTAGCCTTTTTCAATACCATGAGTCAAAACCACTCAACCTCCGATGATATTCCTGGACGGGATCAATTAGATAATCCAACGCTCAATACAATGGGCCAATACCATGGTAATTCCCCTTGGAATCATAATTTTAGAGCGCAAAAGGGCATACGCGACTTGGAGCGTCTCTTCCGCGTGTATACGCAACTTCGCCTCATAAAAAATGCGTATATGCTAACCCTGAATGTATACGCGGGTTCCCTTCACAAAACTAGAGTATATACGCGGGTTGCCTTCACAAAAGTAGCGTATACATTGTGACATATTATATTTATCATTTTTCTGGCACTTACTGGAATTCTTTTCTCTGTCACATCTGAACTGATCTGTAGATACATCATTCTTACATCTTTGACACATAGGTTTCTTATCATAGGCAACTCATCAAGCAGGCTTCCATCAAGAACATCTTCATCAAGTAGGTTTCCATCAAGGACAACTCATTGCATCATATAGCCAACAATCTCATTTCACCAAGTTTCCATCAACTTTATCAAGTGGGTTGCCATCAAGGACAACACTCTGCATCATATTGCCAACAATCTCCCCCTTTGGACTTGATGGCAACCACGATGGTGTTTGATCACCACAGGAGATAGATACATTAAGCATCATGATATTCTTCCCTTATTCAAAAACCATGTCACTCTCCCCCTTTGACATCAAGGGCAAAGGGCAGATCAAAACCAAGACAAGGTTTTGCTTCCTATGCAGATCTAATGTATATTGAAGTTACCATGCTCCCCCTGAGTTCACGCTATATTTTCAATGAAGTAAATGACTCTATGACTTTTCCTATCACCAAGGACTCACACATACATCAAAGATCCAACCAAGTGGATTTACATATGAAACTCCAATACCCAACCAAGTGGGTTTACACATTTTGACTCAGCTACCCAACCATAAGCCATAAATCTGACAAGTCCTTACATGACTGAATATTAAAATTTTACATCATAGGTCTCATCATGACCTTTTCATAAAAATACAAATATGACTTTTTATGATCAATACAAGAAAGACCTCAAGAGGGAGATCAAGTTTCAAAACCATCATAATGCCAACAATGCATTATACTTAGCAAGACTAATGCTCCCCCTGAAAAAGTGCATCCAAGCATCCTTTCCATATGACCAAGGCTCCTCCTTAGCATGTGAAACTTGAATACCTTCATCTACAAGTCATCAGCAACGATCTCTGCATGATCTGTCCTTATCTCTGAATCATAAAGCTTCCATCTCATCCATGTGTGAAAACAAAGGATACTCTTCAAAAAGCAATTAGGGCTCATTCATAATCTCACCATAAGAAACAATGTAACATGTCATCATCATTTAGAACTAAGAAATAAGCAAATACAGTGCCAATAATACAGTCATTAATACTCAGACTGATGCTCCCCCTGAACCTGTACTCCATATATTCAGCTGTCATACAAATTTCCTTATCATAAATGCATACGCATCTATGTCTGCTGGAACTCGCGTGTATACACGGCTTTATTTTACCGAACCCGCGTATGGAAAGTGAAATATTGAAAACTTCACATTCCTTTATCTCTCCTTGAACTTGTACCACCTGTACCTGTCTTCTTCACATCAGATGCACTGTCAGAAATAAACATAACCAGATCAACCATGAAAATCATCATACATTTCTCCCCCTGTGATGATACATTACTCATCCCTATAATGTATCTCACATCACTCCTGCAGCCATTAAGAGAAGTAAGCTTTAGAAGCTGATGACTGCAGTAGGGTCAGTATTCCCTATGTTTCTGACCGGCCCTCCTTCTTTTTCCAAATTTTCTTGAACTTTCTAATTGTGTGCTGGAAATTGTCCACTTTCTCAGATCTGTTCATTCTGCATTCTTTTTCTACATGTCCACTTGCTACAAGTATAACATCTTATGCAACCAGATGAAACAGGCATAAGAATCATAGGTGTGTTTCTAATCTTCCTTCTATTGCAATCACCGCTTTATGACCATACTTTATGCATGAAAAAGACCTTTATGAAGCAACTAGAGTACCTTTCCTTTGAGTTAAATCGCTTGATTGTGATCAAATCCATCTGCTTCCCGTAGCTCTGTCGTGAATATGCCCATAATTTATGAAATTTAAAGCATTCAACATTATTGAATGATTTCCTTTGAGAATTCATCATTGTTGGTTGACTCTTTTTTCTTTCAACACTTCAGGTTTTGCATTGATATCCTTTGAATATTTAGCACTTTCTTGTGAACTAGATTCTCTTTTAGCAGTTTCATGAAAACCAAGACCAAATTTAACAGAAGGAGACCTTTGACTACTAAGAATATTGTCCAGAATCTTAGTACTATCTTGAAACCTCATGAGTTTATCTTCTTCTTCTAAGTTACTTTTGAGAATGTTTACCTCAACCTCCAATTTTCGGCATTGCTTCTTCATACTTTATTCAACCCTTCTTCCTTCTTCTACTTGATCATTCAAATTTACAAATCTCTTCTTTCAACCATTCTCTTGTTCTTCACATATGCTATAGGTAGATCTTCATCCTTCTTATTTGACTTTTCCAGACTAGCTTTCACAAAGAGATGATTTGCCCAAGACCTTCCCTTTCAAGTGATAATAGAGGTTCCTCAATCTTCTTATTTGATGCTTCGAAATCTGCTTTCAGAGACATGATTTCTGTTTCAAGTTTTTCACCTTGATTGGTTGCAAGAGCGTACAACCCTTGATACTTGTCTATCTGTCCCTTCGTTGTTTCTATCTGTTCATTCATTTTAGAGAACACATCTTTGTAGATAGATTCCTTTCTCTTTTTAATTAATCCCAATAAGTACTTTCATCACGATCTTGAGATCAGCTTCTAGACTTATACCACATTCCCTATCATTACATGCAGGCCAAATAGATTTGGATTACTTGAACAACAATCGATACCTCATTTCATCTTCTTCTTCGCTGCACATGTTTTCTGAGATATCTCCTTTTCAGTGGCCTTCTTCTTTTGCTTCTTTGCCATGAGCACTTGTAGATCTTGTTCAGAATCTTCTTCATCCACATCATTCTCTTCATTTGTATAATAACTCTTTCTCGTTTCAAATTGTTTCCCTTTACCACGATTTTCTTCATAAGGAAATTTAGTAGCATAATGACCAACTCTTCCACAACCAAAACATTTGAAGGGAAGCTTACCTTTGAATATTCCAGTTCCTAGTTGGAGTTTTCTCACAAAAATTGCTTCTTCTTCTTCTGATATATAATTTGATTCCTTGACATCTGCCTTTTCTTTTCCCTTTGCACACACCTTAAAAGCAGCTTCTTTGATTTGAGAGGGACCACCTTGTCTCATTTCATAAGCAAGTTACCTTACCATGTAATTGGGAAATAGTAACAATAGTAAGAGTTTGCGTATCTTGCCTTTCTTCATAATAGGCCTTCACTTTTGACTCAAATTTTGAAGTCAAAGATCTTAAGATCTTTTCAACTATATAGTATCAACAGGTTTCACCTAAACTTTCAATATCATTCATAATATATCTAGATTTAAAGAAACTGCAATATCATCACTATGCATCTTTAAATTTTCATATTCAATTCTGAGAGTTTGGAGTTTTGCACTTTTTACCTTTGCATCACCTTCATAACTCAGAATGATTTTGTCCCATATTTTTTTTTTCTGAATTTAGCTGCATCACTTTAACATATTTAGATTCAGACATGCTTCCTAATAAAACATTGACTACTTTGGCATTGATTTCATATTTCTTCCTTTGTGTTGCATCAGTAGGAATAATTTCCAGATACTGATAACCTTCTTCCACGATTGCCCATACTTATGCACCAAGACTTTGCAAATATGCTTTTGTTCGTATCTTCTAGAATAATAGATTACTTCCATTGAATAGAAGCGGCCTTAGAGAAATTACTCCTTCATGACTTCCCATTGTGACGGATCTCCTTCAAGCGATCAAGATTCTGCAGAAGGACCCGCTTTGATACCAATTGTTGGGAAAAATATTGAGAGGGGTGGTGAATCAAGATAGGGGCAAACTGAAAATTTTTTACTTTTCCATTCACTAAAACCCATATGCTACTTCGCTGAAGCCAACTAGCGTATACACGCGTATATCCTTCATAAAACTCCCATATACACAGAGATCTAATTATGCCATTAATTCTTCACTTATATCATTCTATCATTCATTCATTAGATGTGCAGTAAGAAGTAAACATGTGCAGTAAGAACAAAATAAATCATCACACATAAGCATCACACATGAACACCAAGATTTTTAGGTGGAAACCCAAGTCGGGAGAAAACCACCGCTGCCGTTGTCTTAGCCTTCAATATTTTATTATAAAGAAAACATATTACAACAATGTACTGGCGCAGACTCATACCAGTGCGCAGGAACCCACCTGTGCTCGTTTACCAGCCTCTCCTGGAAGGGGGCTACGACCCCCTGCTCTCGTTTACTAGCCTCTCCTAGAAGGGAGCTACGACCCCCTGCTCTCGTTTACCAGCCTCACCTGGAAGGGAGCTACAACCCCCTGACTGAAGGCTACAACCCTCAGCACCACCATGGACCACGTTTCATCAATTTTCACACTGGATCCAACAACTTCAATAGAGCACAACTTGCAAGTCACGTTTCATCATATTTTCAGACTGGACCCACTCCACACATTTAAGCTCAAACTCAAAAATTCAGACAACCCAGATCAGAAGAATTTATCATCAACAGATAGCAGTAACACAGCAGAACAGATCATACATTTTATACTTCAGACTTCAGCAAACCCTAGCTTTTCATACGTGCTTTCCTTTCACTGATATCGCATATATACACACTTCCATTCACATAAACCCGCGTATACATCTGCACAAACTTCAGAACTAACTTCACAACACATACGCGCTTTCTCTTTATCAAATCCGCGTATATACGCGCTTCCGCTGTTCCAAACCAGCGTATAGATCTTCAGACATTATAGAGCAGCATTCTTCTTCAGATCAGATATTCAATTCAGATTTAACCCTTCACGTTAGACAGATGTTCGCCTCATTTCAGATCTAGACATTTCATAAACAGATCTAGAAGATACAAATACATTTCAGATCTAGATAGCCTTCTTCATCATTTCTTCATAGTTGCATCACAGATTCAGATCTATCATTAAAATGTTACCCATTCCATATAGATATACTTCAGAGAGAAGTATTCATTCAAACCCAGACATCTTGCCCCCTTTGCACAATGATCTTCTTCTCCTTATATAGATTAGCCTTTTTCAATACCATGAGTCAAAACCACTCAACCTCCAATGGTATTCCTGGACGGAATCAATTAGATAATCCAGCGCTCAATACAATGGGCCAATACCATGGTAATGCCCCTTGGTATCATAATTTTAGAGCGCAAAAGGGCATACGCGACTTGGAGCGTTCGCTTCCACGTGTATATGCAACTTCGCCTCATTAAAACTGTGTATATGCTAACCCTAAATGTATACGCGGGTTCCCTTCACAAAAGTAGAGTATATATGTGGGTTTCCTTAACAAAAGTAGCGTATACATTGTGACATATTATATTTATCATTTTTCTGGCACTTACTGGAATTCTTTTCTCTGTCACATCTGAACTGATCTGTAGATACATCATTCTTACATCTTTGACACATAGGTTGCTTATCATAGGCAACTCATCAAGCAGGCTTCCATCAAGAAGATCTTCATCAAGTAGGTTGCCATCAAGGAAAAATCATTGCATCATATAGCCAACAATCTCATTTCACCAAGTTGCCATCAACTTTATCAAGTGGGTTGCCATCAAGGACAACACTCTGCATCATATTGCCAACACCCTAGATATAAATCTCATAGCAGCAATGTCGGAGGATGAGGATGATGGTCCGCTTGTTCTGGTTTCAGACATTTTTCTACAATCCCCATGGTATTCAGACATATTTTATGTTCTTCAGCATCTTTCACCACCTCCCAGGATGTCTAGAAGCAAAGGTAGATCACTAAAACTTAAGTCTGCTAAATTCTGTATTTTAAACAATGCTCTTTATTGGAAATATCCAGGAGGTATTCTGCTTAATTTTTTGGTTGAAGATGAGGCTCAACAGGTGATGCATGACTTTCACAAAGGTGATTGTGGTGGTCATTTGTTTTGGAAAACAACAGCTAACAAAGTGTTGAGAGTAGGATATTATTGGCCCACTTTATTTTCAGATTTGTATAAAACAGTGATGGGTTTCCAAGAGTGTCAAGTTTTCCAAGGAAAAAGAAAACGGCTTCCTCTTCCTTTGAAACCAGTTTCAGTAAATGCTCCTTTCCAGCAGTGGGGACTTCATTTCATAGAGGAAATCCATCCCACATCATCAGTACAGCATCGATGGATCTTGAAAGGAACCAATTACTTCACCAAATGGATCGAGGCCATTCCAGCAAGGCAGGCCATTGATACGGTAATCATTCAATTTTTAGAATCAAATATCTTGTCTCGTTTTGGTTGCCCTCACAAAATCATAACAGATAACGCATTAGCATTTAGATCTAAGAATATGGTGGAATTCTGCGACAAATACAATATTGTGTTGGGCCATTCAATAGCATATTACCCACAAGGCAATGACCTGGAGAAATCATCAAATAAATCTCTGATAAACATAATCAAGAAAATGCTGGAAGAAAATAAGAGGAATTGGCATCGAAAGCTCATCAATGCGTTATGGGAAAATAGAGTCAGCAGCAAGAAATCCATAGGTATTTCACCATTTGAATTTGTTTATGGTACTAATTCTGTTTTTCCCACATCGCTTATAGTTTCGGTCATGAGACTATTGCAAGAGGTCGGTAGTGAAGAGGACAATAATCAGCAAAGGATCAATCAAATGATCCATCTTCAGCAAACAAGAGAGGAAGTTTCTCAGAACGCTATTCAGTTGTAGGAGAAGACAAAGAAAATCTATGATCATAAAGCCAAAACAGAAAAATTTTAGTTGGAAGATGTGGTGTTGAGATGGGATGCACGAAATGAGGACAAAGGGAAGCATGGTAAGTTTGACAACTTGTGGAAAGGACCGTACAAGATTTCAGCGTATAGGGGACAGAACGCCTTTCTGCTCACAGAGATGGATGGCCAAGATTTCCCTAGAGGGCCAGTGAATGGTAGGCTTTTGAAGCACTACCACTTTTGAGATAATGGATCCAAAATTATGTCACAGTCATTGTATATACCATACCATTGCTGGTCAGATTTCAAGTACACAGTCATTGAAGATTGGGGTCCGAGGTGAAGGCTATAAAACTTGAATGATATGCTAGTTTTAATTTAGTTTTCAGTCATAGTTTGAGTCAGATTTAGTCTGCATTGTGTCAGTTTTCAGTATTTTGACCATATTTTCCGAATGGATAAGGCTACTTGGTCTACGGTGTTCTTGGCACCTCCAAGGAGCTACCATCCCCATTGGAGCCAATGTTAGTGTCAGTTTTTTCATACTGCCATCAGTGATCAAATTGTATTTTCTCTTTTGCATTTGCATAATAGGAGTCCCATACCATAAATTTTCACCATTCCATTAGGTCATGGATTCATTGATGGTAGTGGTTTTTCATTAGTTTTTCCCTCATGCAAAAACTTGCTGATTCCCCTCTCTATGGTCTACTTTCACTCCGCAAATCATGTTATTAGGTCATAGGGTTGGTCTCATTAGGTTCTAGCGTCTCATCATGGTCAAATTAATGAGTCAAGTGTCAATAAGTATCAGCAAGGTCATGAGGAGGTCAAATAAACTCAAAGGCACAATCATTAGGGGAATTTTGAGGCCTACAATGGGCCTCCTAATAAAAATGTACAAAAAAAATAAACTTTATAACAACCAATAGGATTCAAGATGATGATGTCAACCATGGGGGATGATTTACCATTTTTTAAATAAAAGGGTAAAAATATTAAAAAATAATAAAATAATAAAACTACTTTTTCAACTCTTATTTTCAACTTATCTCCCACAATTTTTACTCAAATTTCGAGTGGGAGTATTCGTTGGATGAAAAATTTAATTCCTCATCCAAGGAGTACCCATGTTGCATACTTTCAATGAACCCTGCTACATGAAAAATGGGAAATACATAAAAAACGTGATTACAATCACGTTTTTTATGTATTTCTCATTTTTCGTGTAGTAGGACCCATAGAAAGTATGCAACATGGATTACAATCACGTTTTTTATGTATTTCTCATTTTTCGTGTAGTAGGACCCATAGAAAGTATGCAACATGGGTACTCCTTGGATGAGGAATTAAATTTCGCATCCAACGAGTACTCCCGCTCGAAATTTGAGTAAACATTTTGGGAGATAAGTTGAAAATATGAGTTGAAAAAGTAGTTTTTTCATTTTTCCCTCTAAAATTTGATGATGTCATCAAATCTTATTTGATTTTTCCACTATTATTTTATAATTTCCTTAGGAGGCCCATTTTAGACCTCAAAATTCCCCTAATGATCTGGAAAAATCAAAGAGTTGTTCTATTAAGCTTGATGTAATTTTCACCTCAAAACATGTTTTGAGGTGAAAACATGATACTTTGCCTTTATTATCATTTCTTATGTAATTTTACGTTTTCATATGTAATAAGTTGGGCTTCAGAAGATGCTATCTCTACATAGCCACCACCCTACTTTTCAAAGGTGTTTTCCACAGTATTTTCAGTGTAAAATCATGTTCTAAGTATGTTCATCAGAAGGAGCCCGAGAAAATCTTTCCAACGATATATTATGCTCTCAAAACTTACTCCTAGATTGGAAGATATGCCTAAGTGAATGAAAACCCCCTAAAGCCTAACCTTACCCCTTTTTTAATTTGGTCCCTTAGACTTTACAACTTTTGCCTTTTCATATAATTTTAAAGTTTTTCATTTTAATCCCCTCCCTCCGATCTGATTGCACCATCACATCGCATAGTCCCGATTGACCCACCTCTGATTGAAAATTGCCAATGTGATTGACCCACCTCCGATCGCATCTGGACTGTTGATCTTCTCAATGATCTGACGGCCCACATTTAATCACAATCGCCCGATCGCATCACAAAATTCACAGCATTCCCAAACTTTGTCCCCTCTCCCATGATTTTCTCTAATGCGATTGACTCCTGCTGATGCGTTACCCCCGATTCATCTCCACCGTCGATCCGCCCTTCCAATCGGACGGCTTGTAAAGTCATCGCACCATCGCAATCGGCATTTCCCACAACACTTTTCTCCCACTTCACTCTTCCGCCGATTTGCGATTGCGATTCCCCCTGGGTCCCACCTAAAGAATTCTGCTCTTTTCAAAGGAAAATGGACTTTTCCCTGTGTTAAACCATTTTTTCCATTTTGCTTTATAAGAACTTCTCTTCCTTCGCATCGCACATCGTGTGTTTCTCCCTGCCATATGTTATGGCCACTCCCCTTCCACCACGATTTCCGATTTGCGATTGCGATTTCCCCATAAAACCCATTTCCCCTAAACATTATCGCATCATAAGTTTCCAATCGCATCACTCCAGTATGTGATACACCCCATCCCCTCTTCCGATTGCGATTTGCGATTACAATTAGTGATCGCGATTTGAGCCCACCATCCCTTTCCCTCCGCTCTTTTTCAATGAAAAAGGGGTCTTTTCTTCATTAAATGGAAAATTTGATTTTTAGTGGTTTCAAAAGGCATTTTTCTTCGGCAATGGGTTTTTCTTCAAAAAGTAAAGGCCGAGAGCTAAATACAGACACAGAATCATTTCAACTTCTTTAGCAACGATTAAAAAGGGATCTATCAGACTTCTTCTTTTCATTCATTAGGTATGACAACAAATTTCTCCAGGAAGTCAAGTGTATTTCTCCTTCTTTTCAGGGGCATAGTGTTGGTCTTTTCCTATATTTAGATCTTAGTTTCTGAGCTAGTGAAACAACTCCTCCTTCTATGGATCAACTTCCCCTCAAATTATTTCTATTTAATGTAATTTCTAAGTCATTTGTAAGGGGGGTCATAGTGGGATAACGTTGGAAACATTGAGGACGCTCTGCGCTCCATTTGTAATAGTTTGGCAGGGAATTAAAAAAGAAATGCAGCACTGATTTATGGGATCCCTGTGGTATGGATTTTAGTACTGTTCTTTCCTTTGTGATCATTTGTTAAATTGTTATGTTTTCCATTCATTCATTCATATTTCTGGTTGAATGTTTTCAAGATAGATAAGTAGAATCCATTGTATAATTCTTTGCCTTGGGAAATCATTCAACACTCTATGTTTTCTGCTGTTTGAAAATGATCCATCTCCTATGCCTTTTTCAGCTTCTCACCAGTCTTACACATTTCATCATTTATAAACTAATTTGTTAACATCCCTGCCTACCTTTCCCCATGGAATACCATGTATCTCTGATTTAATTCCCCAGTTTCAAAATTGCCCAACCCCATATGTTCATACAACCCTAAAAAATTTATAAAAACATTCTGAGTTTATTATACCTAGCCTAAAATCAGTTTCCAGTTATAATTCATTGAATATTTTTCATGGAGAGAGCCCTCTACTAACCTTGTAGGGATATCTACAAGACTGAGCGTGGTTTGAAGTTACCCTGATTTTCCTTCTTTCAGCTTGAGGTTCAAATTAGGTGCTAACACCAACAATGACAACATTGTTGAAATATGAAATGAAGCACCTGTCACAGCACAACCCTCCTCTTTGACATGCTCAATGCCAAGGCCACATGTTGGAGTATTGTTACCCCACTTTTTCTGCCTCCCTTGTAACTGATCTTTCTGAAGACACGATTGAAGTACATGGAGGTCAACCTCCTCTTGGAAGTCATTTCCCATCCAAAACTTCCATTGTTTTTCCAATGCATGCAAGAGTGTTAATAACCTCTTGTCATATTCAGAAATCTTCCTCATGTGTTGAAGTATCATTTGCTGCTCCAAGGCTATGGAGTGGCCATTTGAAACCCTTCTCATGTCATCATAGATTTTTGAATCATTTTTTAGTGCAAATATATGAGTTGGAGATAGTGATGTCCATATCAAAAAATTGTTCACCTCTCCTTTGAACCCATAAAAGGTCCTATGCACTGTGCTAAATCCTCCCAAGGCTCCTTTATTAGCCAAATATATCAATTCTGCACCATGTTGAGAGAACTCTTTATTCATCTTCCAATCAGGAGGTCTCCCTAGTGGAATGCCTCCATGTAAAGAGACATCAAAATCTAAAGTAGATTGTATAGGTAAGTGGACTGATTTGTCCCTCCTTTTACAGCACAAATCAGTCTCCTTATTATGTATATAAACCCCTTGAAATAAACAAGGGTGCATGCTCCTCATCCTTTGATGCTGATCCACCCTTTCTTCTCCTTTGATCAAAGTGTGGCTGCCCATCACTACTGTCACATGATACTCCTTTGGAATCTTTTGCAAAGATGAAAAATCTCCTCCACTTGAAACAATAGCTTCATGCCCATCTCCATGTGGTGATGGTTCTCCTCCGAAAGTGACAGTGTTGTTACTTCCTTTTTTCTCTTCCTCCTCATTAATATTTGAGAATACCACATCAACAATGAGAGACCCTAGTGTTAGGTCCCTGTAATTTGTCAGATTGGCAAGACCAAATTAAATAAGGGTAACATCAAACCAACTTTGGAGTCCTAGGACCTAGCCTTCCTGGACTCAGAGAGGGCTCTCTCTATATTTGTGTAAAAGATGTAACTTGTTTGTTTTAAGATGATGATTTTGGGCTAGTTAAATTGATAGGGTTTGTTTGTTTTGTTTTGTTTGGTTGGGTTGGTTGTCAAGAAGAACAGATAGAGTAAGAGAAACTTAAACCATTGGGCTATGGAGTCTGCAAAAGTTCTTGAAAATTACAACAATACATCAAGGGTGTTTCATAGGGAAAGTTACCAAAGCCAAATGGATCTAAATAGTTTTAGTGAGTGTGAAATGAACATTAAGTTGTGAAAGTAGTAGATTTAAAGGGCAGTTAAGAATCCTTTAACATAAACTATAACAAGAAGAGTCTATAAGAGTACTATGCATCAAGAAAGAATCAAAGGACAAGGTGCACCATAAACTTCTTTGACCTATCTCTATCAAGTAAACTTTAAAACAACTATCCAACAAACTCTAGAGAGCACGAAACTCCTAAATTCTCTAGCTTTCTACCTTCAGAGAAAGAAAACATTCAAGATAGCACATAAGTAATGATTAAAGAGCATGGAACTCCTAAATTCCTTAATCAAACTGTAAAGAACTTCAAAGTAACCATTTCAAGATAGACTAAAGGACAGGGCATACCATAAACGTCTTTAGCCTAAACCCTAATAATAAAACTACAAAGAAAATCCTAGAAAACAATGATTCAAGCTATACCAAAGGACAGGGCATGCCATAAAATTCTTTGGCTTGACTCTATTTAATAATTTTGAAGACAAAAAAGCTAAGTGGAGCTAAATAGCAATGAATAATTATTCAATCAGACCTAGCAGAGGAAAACATTTGAGCAATAGAAGCAGACAGACCTAAGGTGCCTCTAACATCATATCTTAGCCTAAAATTTATGTTCTAATGCAAGCGAAAATATGGAACAATATGAGAACATAAGGAAACATTAAATATATTAGAGAAACATCACCATTAACTAGGTTCATGAATCCTATGAAGGTGCTTGCTCCATTGATGCTTAGTGCAAAACAATCACACAACTCCAAAGCCAATTTCTTCACAACTCCAAGTCTATGTATTCATCTCAATAAACAACCAACAATAAACATGAAGCCTCCATGCAGTATTTAACATGAAAATGAGGAGAAAAACCCTAGATAGGGTTCCAAAATGTCATTAATTACACATTTAAGTCATTTTTGTCCTATGAGACCATGCAAGGCCCAAGGCACAAATATCCCAAACTCATAAATGCAAAAATAAATTCTAAGCTAACCTCTGAGCTAATTTGGGAATCATTTGAATTTTAAGGCCTCTCAATAAATTTCAAAATATCTCCAAGTTACTTTTGTTGAATTTCTGGAAAGGGCACAGTGCCAAGGTTCAAGGGCGCAGCGCCAATTCTGGAAAAATAGCTTGAGTTGCAGTGGAGTTTTGAAGGCCTTCCTGATGTCCAAATGAGCTCCATGATAGCTCATTGGAAGGCCTGTCCTGTCTAGTTTCCAAATCTGCCTTTGGTTTCTATATTGGTGTCCATGTTACTGCTCAAAAACCCATTATCCCAAGAATTTTTAGGGCGCAGTGCCAATGCTGAAAAGAGGGCAGAAAGGTAATTTTTGCTTGTTTTTGGCCCTTTTGAGGGTCCAGTTCTGCTCCAAATGACTTGAAAATTTATGAGGGTGACTTCATTGGCTCAGGAATCCTAAAAATTTAATTTTTTCCTCAATTGAGTGCCCCAAAAAAGAGCGCAACGCCAGTGGCGCTACGTGCTTGGCCCTTTTTCTGTTGGCTAACTGTCAAAATTTCAAAAAGTACAAAAATGTGTCAAAATTGGATTTTAAATTGTTGATCATGTTTGGGAAGCTTGAAGGGACACATCAGCAAGGATATCCAGCTCATATTTCTCCTTTTCCTCTTTTAGGACTTGAATCTTTGCAAGGGCTCTTTTGAGCTTGGCCCTTGCATTTTTGTTCCTCATGGCATAATGATTTGCCATCTTCTTCTGTATTTTAATGTTACTTTGCGCCTTCTCAAGATGATCTTCTAAGTGTATATTGGCTCTTTCTAGCCAATATTCTCTGTCATAGTTGATCTCCATGGCAAGCAACTCACTTGGAGTGAGCTTCTTTGCCAATGCTGTCCCTTTCTCTCTTTCCTAGGCTAAGGCCTTCCTCAACCCAATTGTCCTTGGCCTCCTCCTAGGAAGTTGTTCTTACTCTTCTTCTTTCTCATCAAAAGTGCCCAAGGTCTCATCTAGCATAGGTTTGGATTTTCTAGCCTCTTTCTAAGATCTGATAGCTCTGACCTCACATATGGCTTTCTCTGTCTCTAACTGTTGGTTTTCCACCTCAAGGAAGTTGATCACATTTTTGTGCCTACCAAGATTGGCTTGTAGCTCTCTAATCTGGGCATCCTTGCTATTGAGCAGCATGTTTGTGATCTTCTCCTCATTCTCATCATCACTGTCAAGGTGAATTAGCTGAAATTCTTGTTTAGTTTCATGCTTGTCTTCCTCCTCTTCATCAATGACCTTTTCCTTACCTTTGTCAAGTTGTTTCGTTGATGTGGAAGGTAGGGCCCCTTCCACAATTTGTGGAGTAAACACCTGCCTATGACCTCTTTGATAGGTCAAAGGAAAAGGCTCTATTTCAACCATCTTAGTGTCATCTACCTTACTATCACTTGCCTCATTGTTTGATGTTGTTTCATCATGAGATGAGGGTGAAGGATTGTGAAATGGTGATGAAGGAGGATCATCATGGGGTGAAGGAATGTGAGTGAGTGGAGATGCAGGAACATTGGGAGGAAATGGAGGAATGGATGATGAAGGGAAATTTTGCTGATGATGGCCTTGTGGAGTAGTGAACACCTCATGAGAAATGAAGGTCTCACATGGAATGCCTTTCTGCTGTAGTTGGTGCATAACAACAATCTTGATCAGAGAATGATGGAAATGGATTTTCATCTGCTGAGGATAGTCTCTATTTTCTACAATATAGGAAAATTTATCAATGCTTATATAGAGGTAATAGGGTATGTGCAGCATCCTCACTCTAGTAAAATGCATAAGCAACCTGATGTGGTAGGAGTAATGGTGGGAGAACATTCATTCAAAAGTAAAATATTTCATTATAATCTTCATCATAGATGCATATCTATCAAGAAGGTGAGAAAGCAAAGATGGATTTACTGTGGTCTTTATATCTGGGTTTAAGGTAGGGTTCAAAGTAACTCATGTCAAGATTAATTTTCTTGAACCATTTCTCCCCTACACTTGGTATGTTTGTGGCATTAGAAATGGCATCTGTAGATAACACAAAGGTGACCCCTGAAAGGTTAACTTGTTTTTTATGCAAGTTAATGATAAAGAGTCTAGTTATCTTAGGGTGGTTTTTCACCTGCTGCACCTTTTCACAAAATTCATAACATCTTACATGCTTGAAACATGAAATAGTAAGGGGGCATGACATCAGCTCTCTTGTACTGAGGGGTTCAAATACATTAATATTTCCTCCTTTGTGATCATGCCTCCTTGGAATTTGGGCCTCCACATCACTACCACTGTCCTTTGACATTTTAAAATATGCCTTTATAAAACCCTGGAGTGTAAATGGAAAGGAGATGGAGGGATGGTGATGAAAGGGCAGCTTTGCAAGTGAATGGGATAAGTGAGTGAGGGTTTATATGTATGAGAATGAGTGAGAGGCTTAAAAACTCAATGAAAACCCTCCATTTGTGTGAATACCCTACCTATCACTGCCACTCTGTCTAGGAAGATGAAATGAGGTTCAAATAGTGATTTCAAGCTTTGAAATTTAGGGTTTCTCTTAGGGTTTGATTTAATTTATTAATAAAACAACAAAATTGCTTGAAGATAGGTGCATGGCATGTACTTACCCTTAATATTTTCTTGGAGGACATTTGACAAGATCTTGGAAGTAGTTTGAGGTAATTTGAGTTGTTATAGGGCTTAGAAACCCTTCCTGGCCAAGGGCGCAACACCGGTGCTGAGGGCGTAGCGCCAAACCTGAGCGTGCAACGTCTTAATAAATTTGATGCGGGTCTGTCATGCAAGAGCGCAACACTCTGCCAAGGGCACAAGACTCAATTCCGGGCATGCAACATCAGTGTAAAATGTGTGGGGGAATTTTCCAAGGGCGCAGCGCCTGATCGCAGGCGCGCAACACTAGTATGAGTGGGCAACGCCAAGACACTTTGCTCAAATATGGCTTGAAAACTCACAAGTTATTTCTCTTTGAATTCTCTTGCTCTTTTGAAATGAAAAAATGAATCTTTTGAAGTGTATAATGAGCTTTTATAGCCATGTGGCATTTGATTATCTTTATAAACCCACTTTCTAATGTTTTAAAGTCATTTTTCCTTACTCACTGATATTCTTTACACTTTTTCTTGCAGGCTTGCTTAAGTCATAAAGTTGACTCTTCTTGGTTCCTTTTGACTTGGCATGTTCATTTTGACACTTTTGGGATTCAACCATATAGTAGAATCTTCAAAATCCTCTTTTTCTTCCACCTTGGAGGCTTGGAGCTCAACTCCTCTTTTTCTCATTTAGGCATGACAAGCTCATTTTTGACAAGTTTGGGATTTGATCACACAGTGGCATCTTCAAAATCCTTTTTTACTTCCACCATGGATTTAAACTTACCATTTTACCTTCTCTAGCCACTTTCCAAAAACCTGGGTGTCTGGAGTGCTTTTACAACAATCATCAGTGTTGTCTTCTAAGTTCTTTGTAGCCCTTTCAAGTTCATTCATTTCTGTCTAGCTCACCTCACCTTTTTTCCTAATTCATCAATATTTTTGATAGAATTTATTCATGTTTGGATTTGTGTGCCTCCTCTAGGTCATTTCTGTAAGTGGTCTTTGTTTTGACACTAAAATGGACCATCAAGTGTATAAACCCTAATTCTTTACATGACCAACTTGTTTCTCATTCCTTGGCTGTAAGTGGTCTTCATTCAGGAGTAGACAATATACCCTAGCAGTACCTTCTGCTGACACAAATTTCAACACTCCTGCAGAAGTGCCAAAATTTGTTCATTTTTTTCATTTGCAGAATTTGAACTGATGAGGTAATCCTCTTTGGAAATCTTTTAGGTCCTTCTTGAATAACCATGTCTTGAAATTCTATTACATCTGAGCCAGATTTTAGCAAAGGAAAAGTAGTGCCTCAAACATCCAATGATGACCTTAAAACATATGAAACCCTAATTGACCTAGTCGGAGGGTTCTTTGACCTGATCTTGACTGAAAATTGGCTTGGAGGCTTCAAGTGAAAAACAAAGTATTATCAAAAGTGTTATATTGAAGATCCAAAATCCAATGTACTTGATTTATCTAAAGAGACTATAGAGATAGTTTTGAGACCATCAATGCTTGAGGAACCTATGGAACATGAGAATGAGTTAGCTATAGGAAACCCTAGATGGAGGAAGGGGTCTATTGATAAGGGAAAAACAGGGTAATGAAGTCATAGGCAAGGAAGGAGGATGAAAATGAGAGGTATAAGCCTATGATCAGTCTTTCAGGATCAACAACGTGACTTTGGGATGGCAAACTGAGGAATATTGAAATTTTTTTTATAAGGATAATGAAGGCAGTGAGATTTATGAAACTCACAATATTCAAGGAATGTTGTTTTCAGAAATCTAGAACCAATCTATTTTCATCTAAACATAATGAAAAATACTGATGACTAACAATGGCTCCACTTTGGGAGGGCACCTCCTTTCAGGAGGTGTCAAGAACCTCAAAGTTCAGATCTCTGGTTTTGCAAATGAGGTACCTCACATGCTTGGCATATTTATATTTTTCAATTGCTAACCTTCCTGCTATTCCTTGAAGTTGTGATCTCACAATCTGAAAAACATGATTGCTTCAATATCAATACTACCTACCCATCATACTTTTCCTAACATTTTTTCTTCAGTTGGGTGGATTTGGATTAGAAAACCTTTGACATTATTTTTTATTTTGAAAGAATAAAAACTATCTACTTCTACCCTTATGTCATCCAAGAGCTTAGATTAGACTGATGAGC
Organism: Pinus albicaulis; assembly: GCA_034641835.2. Classification (NCBI taxonomy): domain Eukaryota; kingdom Viridiplantae; phylum Streptophyta; class Pinopsida; order Pinales; family Pinaceae; genus Pinus; species Pinus albicaulis. The sequence goes on along the minus strand of JAXQQM020059166.1, from coordinate 353,107 downwards.
CCTTTTATTCTCTACCTAATCTACTTATCTATCAAAGTTAAGCTGTTTGACATACTTTCATTCTATAATCTATCAACATAAAATTTAAAACATGACAAAATCAAGGTTGAGCCGTTTGATTTGTCATGAGATGTGGCGTTTTGGAAAAGATGTGCATAAATTTTATTTTTGTACAAGCAAAACTAGAAATTTGAGGGCTCATAATTTGGAGTTCGTTACCTATCCCTCTCCTTTCTCTTTGGTTCTAATTTGAGCTTTTGGAACCAGCATCTTTTCCTAACCTAGTCTACTTGATAAGCCAAGTTTAGATGGTTTGGAAAATCTTGCTTCTCTAACTTATCAGCAGAAATTTAAAACATGTTCAATCATGGTTAGGTTGTATGATTGAAAAAGACTTTTTCTTTCTCAAAGTAGTGGCATTTGGACTTGCACACTTTTAGACATATTCTTTTTTGGTATGGGGATTTACTTCTTCTTTTAATATGCCCTCCTTTTCTTCTTTTCTATGTTTTTGTGTTTCATTTTTTCTAATATTTTACTCAAGTAATGTTATGTACAATCAACAAAGCTTTAAACTAAGAACTTCAAAAAAAATAGTGCTTGAGCATCCTGCCATTGACAAGACCTCCAAACAACTTTGTTCCATCCATTTCTTGTAGAAAGAATGCATTGTTACCTCTTACTGAATGGATGATGTATGGGCCTTTCCACATATTTTCAAATTTTCCATGCTTGCCTTTGTCCTCTCTTCTCGAATCCCACTTCAGAACTTTGTCTCCAATCTGGAAATCATTTTCCTTGGTCCTCTTGTCAAAAATTTTCTTGATACTCTCTTGCACTACTTGTGCTCTGTTGTAAACTTCTTCCCTTGATTGCTGCAAATGAATGGTTTGGTTCAACCTCCTTTGTATATCATTTTCCTTTGATTGTACCTGTTGAAGGAGCTTCATCACTGCGACTCCCAAGGATTTTGGAAAAACTACATCCATGCCATACACTAGCTGATAGGGAGACATGTTAATTGATTTCTTTCTTGTCAATCTGTCTTCCCATAGTGCATGCACTAATTTGTTGTGCCATGAATTTTGTTCTCTTCCAACAACTTCTTGATTATGTTTACTAAAATTTTGTTAGAGGATTCAGCCAACCCATTACCTTGAGGGTAATAAGTTGTAGAATTGATCCAGAATGGATCCTGTAATTTAAGTTGAAATTTTCTTAACAACCAAGATGGTCCCATGTAGCAATTTGTTTTCAACTTGTGCAGAAAATGGACAATTCCATCTTAGCCTAAAGACAACGTCAAGATGAAGTTTCTTTCGTTCTGAATCCAACACTTTTTGCGGTTTCTCATTTGGACACTGGATGGTGGAGAAATGTTCCGTCGAATTTAAAGTGACGAAGAGTGCATTTCCAATTATGTGACTTGTCGCAATCCAATAAGATGCAGAGATGTCATTACCGGTTTCCTGCAGAAAAAGTGATGGTAAGAAAAGACAGGTTAACACATTTAGTTTACGTAAGGGTCAAAATCCAGTCAATGTTGTTAATAGTCCAGTAAAGATTCATCTTATCTAATGATCTAGAATTTAAGGTTAGTGCTAAAAATGCATGATTAAAAAGTTGAAATAGACCTAAGGAGAAAAACATCCTAAGTCTAAGCACTAAGCCCAAAACCTAACTCTAGACCTAGGTTTTTTGGCATAATGGAATACATATGTTAAAAGTATGATGTCAAAAGTTAAAAGACATATGGAAAACAAAAATGCTAAACGTTGCATATATATATATATATATATATATATATATATATATATATATATATATGTCAAATAAAAATTATATACCTTTCAGGATTCAAAGGTATTGAAATCTTAAACATTGCACATAAATGTCAAATCATATATATATTTTGTTATTCGATTATATTGTAATATTAAGCATTGCATATATATATATATATATATATATATTATGTTAATGTTTAACCTACGACAACAACAAACATCATGTAGGCACGTAAAATCGAAGGATAACCATGCTAGAGGTTGACCATCACAACAGAATGGAATTTCTATCTGGGTTTTCCAACAGAAATGCAGAACTTCTAGCACTGGGAACACAGTTAACGTCGGGCTTTCCATTAGAAATGCAGAACCGCCGGAGTTATGAACAGATAATGGGATTCAATTCTATGAAACCATGGAGGCTTATCCATCCAGTGAAACCACCGAAAACTATAAAAAATCACAGTCATGCAGAGTTTTGTCATCTCACATTGTTCTTCTCACTAAAAGGATTTTGGTTTATAAATAGATTTTGGTGATTCGTATTTCTGGATATTATCCAATATAAAACAAACCTTATCACTCAATATTGCATGATGAACCATGTATTTCGATTAATCTTGGATCGAATGGAAAATTGGTTGAAGATGAAAGCTAATTTTGAAACTTTGTTCCATTATAGAAGCATCGAGGAGTTTTGAGTAAAACGGAGAGCAGGGGCAGAAAAAGGCCGGCAAATGATTCTAGCAACGAAGAGTTCAGTCATTTGATCCCAGTAAAGAAGTGAAATTAGATTGCAGAATGTTCATCTAAGTTTCGATTTCTATCATTTAATTGAATAAAGAGAGATTTTGTCAAAGCACACAAATTTTGTCACAGCACACACAGTTCAGAATCGGTTTGGAATTTTCTAGTGTGAGTACAGTTGTGAAGATTTCAAGTGAAGAAAGTAGAAGGCGTTGAAGCACACTAAGTGAGGATCACTTGTTCAAAGTGTAAATGAATTTCTTAAAGGTTTCTATGAAGGGAGATAAGGGATCGAGAGTTATTGAAAGTTGTTCAAAGACATTTGAAATCAGTGATAAAGATAAGCCGAGCCTGAAGTTGTGGTGAAAGCCATATTTCAAAAAATAATTCTGAAGTCATACGGAGTCAGAATCGTACACTTAAAGAACCTAAATAGGGGTTTTGAGATGCTCGAGATCCATTGGTGAAGTCTGTTTATCCAGTACAACAAAATTTTCTTCAGTAATCAGTACATGTTCTGATGTCACTCCAAATCAAGTAAGACAAAATTGTTGAATGATTAATGTATTTCTCGATTTCAGTAAAGGAGTAAAGTATGTGAATTTTTTTTTTTTTTTTTGTTGTAAATGCCACTGAGTGTAGGTAGTCAACTAGAATTGTGAGAGAAGAAACATTTCCTTTGAAAGGAAATAACCACAATTACAACACAACAATTTATTGTACCTATTTTTAATCATTGAAATATGAGCGACCTAGCCATTTTGCGCAGGGCCCGGAGATATATCCTAGGAGGGATGAACTGTGTCAGCAAACATCTGTGTTCTTATCTTGTCGATTTATGTGATTTTCCTACAGTTAATTGCTTATAGATTTTAAAGTATTTAGTATAAACGACTAATCACCTAAGTTGAATTAAGCCCATATTCATCTTGCCAAAGGGAGATAGTACGATCTAATTTCTACAAATTTCATATCATTTGGTATTAGAGTAGTTTAAGCTCTATTTTAGTTGCAAGAATGGGTAAGAACTTGAGACAAAAACTAAATTTGAAAGAAATCGAGGAGTTCAATAAAAAATATTAGCAGGAGAATACTGCATTAAGAAGGATGGTGCAAGCACTGGAGAGTGACAAGCAAATCCTGCAATCTGAACTTGAAGTCTTGAGGAAGAATAAAAGAGGAAGCAACCCTCTAATTTAAGATACAACTTCTAATGGAAAGAATCCAACACTCTTTCTTCGTCAGGAGGATAAAGATAGTTCTTCACTTTCTTCATCACCAAAGTCATCAAGAGATGCCATTGGATCTTTTCCCTCACCTGCTGAGGAAAATCTTGACATACTGATATCACCACAAAGTGATTCAGATTCTGAGGAAGTTTCTAGTTAGAAGATAAGTGCAATTTATGAAATAAAAGGCTTATCCATGATGAATTCCATGGGATACTAGGAAGGTGAAGGCCTTGGAAAGAATGGACAAGGTAGACTTCTACCCATCACGGTACAAGAAATACCTAAGAATCAAGGTCTAGGTTATGATTTGATGAAATGTGACTACTGTGGGAAGCTTGGTCACATCTCTGACCAATGTTGGTCTCTGCATCGTGAGCTTATGACAAATAAGCTCCAGGACAAAAAAGATAAGCGAAACCAATCCTCTAGCAGTAATTCTGGAAGTGACTTTTTTCATTAGAATTGGGTAATAGAAATTGTTAAAATAATATATCCATGTACATTTTGTGGTAGTTCTTGGAATTGTGTAGAGAATTTCTGGAAGCATAGAGCCTACAACAAAAACTTTGAAGCTACTAAAAGCCAACCGCTAGAAGATGACGAGATTTTTCAGGTGAATAAGCGATCAGGGAAAATATCGCCTTGATCTGCTAAAGAGGAACTTTTATCACTCTAGTAATTCTAAAGTTGTGAGATTTTGGTTTAAAGTCTAAGAATACTAGAGGTAACCACAGACCAACTTTTAAGCTCTAAGATCTAGCCTTCTTAGGGTTCAGAGAGGGATCTCTTTATAATATTTAACTTTATTTTATTTATAAAATATTAGGCTAGTTATGGTTGTGCAATTTGGTTTTGGTTTGATTGATTTGGTGGGAAAAATAACCTAATGAGATGGATAGTGGGAAATATGTTTGTCCATTGGGTTGAGGAGTCAAAAATCAAGCAGACAGAGCTAGGATCAAGGTCAAGAAGTCAAATGTTTTCGGGGAAATATATATAACCCATGAAGATCTTGGAAATTTTTTTGGTGTGGTGATATGATCGAGATAAAGAGCAATGAAGGGTTATCTGATCCGGAAAAGAGAAGTACTAGGCAGAGGTCAAATGAAAGAGGGAGAAATTAAGGATTTTGTACTCTGGAAATCAATAGAAAACATAGAAATGATAAACACTAAATACAGGGTGTTTTTAACAAATTTTGAAGTAATACTCATGTTTATTCATTCAAATTTAGAACACATAATGGATGCATGCAACAAAGAAAGATAAACAATGACAAGAATGAAATACTTCACTTTAATAGCTCATCACATGAATCTTGAAATATGATGCTAATTGGTCTGATCCAGTCTGCTACTCAAGATTTGAAACAAAAAAGCCTTCAAGTCCAATAAAAAATGACTATAGAAATCTTCAGCAATTTATTCCACAATAATACTTCTAAAGATGAAGTATTTATACATAATTGTTTACAAAATATCCTAGAGTGCTTCTAGGAATTATCTAAGGAAAATAGAAATATATTTACAACAAAATAGAGACAGTTGTTTAACAAATCAGCAAGGTGTCCTATCTATACAAATAAAATAGAAACTAATTGTGGATTAGGTGCAGTTGGCTACCTTGGTGTCCTCTTTGCTAGCTCATATATTTCCAAGTTTGTTTTGAAATCTGATCTGCTTTATATTTTACTCTTTCACTCTGATTCTCTTTAATCTCTGATACTCTTTGACCACTGTAAAAACTGTTTACTGCTGTAATAAAAATCTGTTTTGATTGAAAATTATCAAACTGTTTTTCTACCTTTACCTTTCTGCCTTTTACCTTTCATAGTAAATCTGTAAGTGACTACCAAGCTTCCTCATTTGGAATTTGTATCTTCTTTAACTTCCTGAAATTCTCATTTGCTTTTGCATACCTGGAAAAAGTTGGTTATATGACAAATAAGTGTCGTATCTCATGTTGTAAATAAAATAAATCCTCAAAACTTCTGAGTGAGACTTTTCCTGTTGGAGTGCCTTGTCCACCTATCTTTTCAACTTACTCCTTTTCAAATTCTCTGATCTTTTTGTTATAATCTTCCTGAGGCATAAGCTTAACATTGATAACCAAAATGTTAGGCAGGCTTCTTTGCCTAATATTTTCAAATTTAACCATGAATTTGGTTATGGTGATGTTCATATTTTCACACTTCTCCTCAAGCTGCTTCATCAGGTTCTTCTTGGTGATGACTTTCCTTATCTCAAGGATAGTTTCAGTCCTGTCAGTAATCTCAAGTTCTTCTATCTCTTGCTTGTTTTTGCTTTTAAGAAACTTGATCAATTCTATTGCTTGATCTGGTTTATTATCAAGTTCCTCTTTAGTCTTCTGAATTTCTGCTAATTCTGCTTTGAGTAAATATCTCTGTTCAAAAATCACTTGAATTGAGGGCCACACATCATTGATGGCTTCAATGATCTTGTTCCATAAATGATTTTTCACATAAGAAATTTGTTCCTTTAATGTTAATTCCTTTTGTAACTTCTTCAACTCTTCATTTAGTATAATATCCTTTTGCTCATGTGTTTTGGCATTTATTTGAGCTAACTTGTTTGTATTTTCAAGGTTATCAACCATTTTTTTCAGTCTATTAATCTCACTTGTCTGAAGTGAAATTTCTTCCATAGCTTTCACTAGTTTGCTGGCCTAATCTGTAGGGTGAGTTTCTTTAGTGGATGAATTTGTAGCTGATGTTGTAGATGATGTCACTGACACTACAGTAGCTAGTGGTTCTTTGGGTGCCAACTCTTCTGCTAGAGTTGATGGCACAACTGTAGTGACCATAGGAATAACTGCATGAATTTTTGGTGTTTTTGGTGTTTCTTTTTCATGGAAAAGCTTATCCATTTGAATATCCATTTCTTTGATCAGTGCTATCAGCTGAAAGATCAAATTCATCATGTCATCCTTCTCATTCTGTTCTTGTATTATTTCCTTAGCTTGAGGATGTTCACTTGATGACAATTTAAGTTGTTTCCTCAATGTTGCAATGTCCTCATTTTTCTTCTTCACTAACTGCTCTGCTTGATTGACATTTGCAAGGTCATATCCAACCTGCAAGACCAATTCTTCTAAAGATTTAATTATGAGATCTTTAGCATATAAGGATGCTTTGTCAATTTTCATTTGATATTTCATGTTTTTGATGGTGTTCTGAAGTTGCTGAACACTCATAGCTTTAATGTAACAATAGAATACAACATCTCTGAACTTTGTCTATGAAATTCTATCTGATCAAGAGCGTAAATTTTTTCTGTTTGGAATTCTAAATCGATCTTCTTGTAATCTGCAACTATCTTTGGAATTTTCACTGTAGGCTGCAATACTGACATGATTAGCTTTTTATTTGAGTAATCAAAGGCAGATAAAAGTCTATTTTGAACACTTGGTGTTTGTTTCAGATATTGAGAGTAAGTATCATTTTTAATCTCTTCATTCTTTAACTTGATCTGTTTGTACTTTTCCCTAATATCTAGATCCTTTTCCTCAACTGTTTGTGAGGATGATGCTTCCAAGTTCTATTGTTTCTCTATCAACTATGCATTTCCATTATCAACTTGTTCTTCATTTATATTCTCTATAACTTGCTCATTTCTGATAACAGTGGCAATATCTGTGTTGGTATCTGGGATATCTGTATCTTCAACATCAATGGTTACCTTCTCTTTACCCATTGGATCTGTTTTGGGCCTTTTATTATATCTTATCTTAAACCTAGTTTCAGTAGTGGTTTCAGCAACATAAGTTTCTTCTTCTCTGACCCTCTTGGTGACTTTTTCTATTTGATCTACAGTTTGTAAAGTGTGACTAATATCACTTTTCTTCACTGCATCTACTAAATTATTTTATGTCCACTCAGTCCGATTAGCATATTTCAATCTCTGGTTTCTTCTCATGAATGAAGGGTGTCAGTGTACACTTAACCATCATTTTACTCAGTATCCCTTATAGATCATAATTCCAAGAAAAGCTCTCTTCAAATATGTACTCTAATAATTTCTTAGCTGCTTCTGCCTCTGCATCTCTATGATTGTAAATGAATGGTCCCACTTGGTTCTTCAATTTAAATTGTGTTTTCTTCTTTGCTGCTAGGAAATTGATAGAATCAGAGTTTAATATTTGCCTGATATACTCTAGGGAAAAAATCCTCCTTGGTACATATTTGGGTAATTTGTATGGCAACAAATTGGATCCAAAAACTCTAATCTCTGTGTTTTTTTCATACAAATACCAATCTCCAGTCTTGGTCTGCTCTAATAACTGTAAAATCTTCTTCATATCATTATTTATCCTTGGATGTTCAGTATTTTTTAATATTTTTATCAATGGATGGATGAAGAAGTCTGAAAATTCTGCATAGGAAAACTCTGTGGACTCTTTTCTGATTAAAGAGGTCCAAAAAATGACAAAAAGAGGATTTCCTTCTATGTCAAGCTTTTGTAAGGATGTTGGAAAATTATCTGCTTGAAAATACAAGAACATGTGGAACAGGAAAGATGTGTATCTAAACACTCCTTCAGTTGGTAGTTTAACCAATTGGTCATGAATACTATCAGCAATATACCTAGCATAATCAAAGATAACAGATGGAGGTTTTCCTGGTGTGAAAGTGGATAGGAAACCTAAAATGGATTCATCTGTATGTTCATTAGTAAAGTACCCTAGGATGAAAGATAACATATAAATTACATTCCTGGAACCCTCTAGAAACCTTGAAGTGGAAAATGGAGGATTTATTTGAGGAATTTATACATGTAAGGGCATGAATATTTGGAATATTTGAAATATTTTAGGAAATTCAAGGCCAATATACAACATGGTAGGTGCTTCAATGGACAGAGGAACTTCTTGAGGATCAGGTTTGAGCTGTAACATTTGATTAATGGATTCAACAGTAATGGTAAAAAGTACTTCTTTATTGGCATTGACTATTGCTCTTTTATCAGGCATATAATGATGATGGCATAACCTAATGACCTCTACGCATGAGAGGGTAACTGGAACCGCATATTTGGGCAAGTGTGATTCCAAAATTTGAACTTCTTCAACTTTATCTAAAGATTTTTCATAATTCCATTTGTGAAGTTCCAACAAATTGAATTCTACAATAGGGTCTGCTAAAGGAGTGTGCTCAATGTATATAACAGAGGGTTGTAGAGGGTTTATAACTATGGCAGTCTTAGAAGATGTAGTTGGAGTAGGTTTAGGCATTTTGAGGCTTTTTGGACTACTAAACTCTACTTTTAGGCTTTTCTGGCTACTTCTACAAGATTAAACAATTTGCAGAAGTATTTTTGACTCTAGCAAAGGTTATTTGATTTAAAACAGGAAGAATATGGTCTTTTCCTGGATTTTTCCTTTCAATTTTTGACTCTCAACATGATTTAAAGACTTTTACTAGTTATAAAACAAGAAACATGGGTTTCTTGAGTTTTTTCAATGGATAACAAGGCTAATAATCTTTTGAAATGAGGCACATATGGTTTGGCTACCTTCAGAGGATTTATGGTCTCAATTTAGAGTTTAAAACAGTCTAGAAAAAATATATAAACTCAAATTTTTTATTCAAAACAGTGCGCAACATAGAACAGGGTTTTTCAGAAATTTTGACAGGGTTTGGCCTATTTCTTGGATCTTTTGATAGGCTTCTTTTGGATAAATTTAAACTCTGAGTGGAATTTTTCTTTATCAAGGTGTTTTTAAAACTGATAGTAGGCTTAAATTCTAGAGGAAAACCTATTATACACAGGTACAGGGCTTTGAAGATGTCTCTGAGGCTTTTAAAAATATTTTGTGGTATCTTTGTAGTTTCTGGAGCAATTCAAAGCTCCTCGACAATCTTTAATGGCTACAGGCAGAAGTCTTATAGGTTATGGGCACGAAAACAATGAAAAATACTTGTTTTCTGAGTCTAAATAGAAAATACAGTGGATACGTGTAGAAGGAGGGGATAAACAGTGCATTTCGTGGTTTATTGGGCAAATTATGTTTAAACTAAACTACAATAAATGGATGTCAAATCGGGCGGAAGACGGTTTTGGGTTTCCAAAGGCAAAAACCACTAGTGGTTATCGCGCACATCATAGGTGGTAATGGTTTTGAATGGATCGAATGCAATCCAATAAGAAGATGCCACGTCAAGGAGAGAGAAAGCAACAAAACTGCCCATTTCGCGTGGAAATGAAATTGTTTAACTCAGGCAACTTTATTTGCGATATTCTTTGTTCGTCATTGGATCGTGGGGTTCGATTGCGAATGGTTAAGATCTATGCATAAGGTGCATCGGGATTGGAGTGGGGTCCAGGGTTTTATTATATGTGGGGGGTATGGTTTGTTAACTTTATAAATAAAAATTTATTAAAGTTAAACCTTTAGGTTATAAGATGGTAGAGGGTAATGTCATATAAGTTTTAATTAAAACATTACACAATGTTTTGAAAAATATATGGGCTCGGGTTTAATATTATATGGTATAATAAACCTTTGATTAGTGTTTAATAACCATAGGGGAGTGGGGAATATTTTAATGATATGTTTAAAACCAATGGGGATAAAATTGAGGGTTTTATTTATTCACGTGGGATATTTAAACATTGGTTAAAACTTAAATATTGGGTTTTGTGGGTTATTAAAATACAAAGGATTTAATACAATACAGGAGGGTGTATTTTTAGGGAATTAAATAAACATAGCTAAAGTTAACATAAAATAAAGGATACCTATATAATGAATAAAAATACATGATTTAACACTAAGTAAATTGTAAATAAAGCATAGTTTGTACCTTGCAGTATTTTTCACACATTATGTTGGAAAATACCGAGAGGGGGGTGAACGTATTTACCGCATAATCTCAAATCTTTTTACTTCTTTCATTCCTTAAACCCACACGCTACTTCTTCGCAAACTAGCGTACATACGTCGTATCCCCTTATGAAACTAGCGTATGCTGGCCGCATCCAGATATGCCATTAAATCTTTCACTCCTATTATTCCATCATTCATTCACTCGATGTTTAATAAACAACATGTGCGTGCAGTAATAGTCACTTAATAAGCCATCACACAAAGCATCACACATGAACACTGTGATTTTTAGGTGGAAACCCAAATCTAGAGAAAACCACCGCCGCATTAAGCCACCTCAATATTTTATTATAGAGAAAATATCTTTACAACATATGTGTCACAAGCACATCACCAGCACGTGTGCACCCACCGCGCCGTTTACCAAATCTTCTCTCCGGGAAGGGAGCTACGACCCCCGACTCGTTTACCACCTCTCCGGAAGGGAGCCACGACCGATCTCGTTTACCGCCCTCTCTCGGAAGGGAGCTACAACCCCCCCGATCGAAGGCTACAACCTCAAGACCACCTCGACCACGTTTCATCAATTTTCACATCGTATCCAACAACTTCAATAGAACACAATCTGCAGTGCCACATTTCATCATATTTTCACATCGGACCTCTTTCCATACTTTTAAGCACAAACATACATCAACAATAAGACACACTGCCGCATCGATAGCAGAAAACACAAAGAACATCGGTATCAGATATTTATTACTCCCTACTTCAAAACTTTAGTTTCACGTCAGCTTTTCCTTCGATCGATGTCGCATATATACGCGCTTCCGTCCACACAAACCAACAGATACCTCGTCAGAGTATTTTATTGCGCATACGCGCTTTCTTCGCCGAAGCCGCGTATATACCGCTTCCTCCGCGGCGAAGTAGCGTATAGATCTTCAATCTTTACGTAGCAAAGATATCATCGCATCAGATATTCAAATTTTTAGATCTACCCTTTGCTTCGGTATGCATGTTCGCTAGATGTTCGCCTCATCGTCGTACCTAATCACTCCATAAACCGTATCTAGTAAATACATATTATTTCAGATCTAAAGATCCCGCTTCATCATTTCTTCATAAGTGCTTCATAGATTCGCATCTATCATCAAACCTTTACCCTTTCCACAATAAAGATACCACAGAGAAGTATTCATTCAAGCCTTTACATCTTGTTTCCCTACACTCATGATTTGCACAATGAATTTCTTCTCCTATAGGTTTTCCTTTTTCAATACCATGAGCTCCTTTTTTCAATACCATGGGCCAAACAATACCATGAGCCCAAAACCACCGGGATTCAGGTCAATTAAAGGACTATTACCCAATACAATGGGTCAATACCATGGTGGTTACCCTTGGTTTTGCACTTTTGAGCGCTTTGCCCATACGCGACTTGGAACGTTATTTTCCACGCGCATACGCGACTTCCCCTAGGCTAACTCGTATACAAAGAGACATACTCTTTTTCATCATATTTTGAGCACATTATGAATTCTTCTTCATTGCTCTCCTCGTACACACCGTAGAAAACACCATTTTCTTCGTCAGAACATATTCTTCAAGTACAACTTCATCAAGTAAGTTGTCATCATCTTCATCAAGTGGGTTGCCTTCAAGGACAACACTCAAGATCATATTGTTTAACAAACACCGCATTTACATCATTTACCAAGTCCATCAAGTCACAATAACTTCATCAGTGATTGCCACTGGTTATCAACACATGTCAGCCGCATGTCTTCATCTCCATTCCGTGGTTGCCATCAAGGACAACACCTCAGCATCATATTTCACACCTCTTGACTTGGATGGCAACCACGATGGTGTTTGATACTATAACAAATAGATACATTAAGAATATAATGACACCATGTCACTCATAACATACTATGTCACTCTCCCAAATATTTGACATCATTATCTTCATTCAAACACCAGTCACTCTCCCAAATATGTCACATCATTATCTTCTTTATCTAAACACCATGTCACTTTGACATCAAGGGCAAAGGGTGATCAAAAACCAACATTCTCCCCTTTTCCCTCATGGGAGAAACATTCTGGCATCCTGAGCATGTGTCAAGTGCCAAGCCCCCCGAGTTCATGTCAATCTTCAAACATATTTTTCAAGAAAAGTACATGACTCTTCCTATCACCAAAGACTCATACTTACATCAAATATCCAACCAAGTGATTTACATATGAGACCTGGCACCAACCAAGTGTTCATATCAATTCAGCCTACCCAACCAAGTGGGTTGTTACCAAATTGACCTGCCTACCCAACCAAGTGGGTTTACAATTCTGACAAGTTCAGCATGACCTATGGCACACAGAATTACATCAAGGGTCTCACATGACCTTTTCATCAAAAATACAAATATGACTTTTTCATGACTAATACCAAGAAGACCAAGAGAGATCATATAATGTAATCCATCATAATGCCAACAATGCATTATACTCAAGAACGCTAATGCTCCCCCCCGAATCGTGCATCCATGCACCTTTTCATATGACTAAGGCTCCTTAGTTTGTGCATCCCGAACATTTTCACCAACAAATCATCAAGGCATCTTTCACTGTAAAACATTAGAAACAGATTTATAATCGAACATCACCAAAGATACCAACAAAGATCACAATTGCAATAAGAGAGTCGAACCAACCAAAAATTGTCACACCTATCATACGTGTTTCGTGGGCATGAACTTCTGCGTGTATACGTCGATCGTGTTTCAGGAAATCCGCGTATCTCAAGCCATCTTCAAAATTATGCGTATTTGTCTTTTTGACTTGCGTATAACACTCCAAATGTCTTCGACACTTCGAACGCTTCCCCGCAGGTTTGGTAAAATATCGTTAATTGTTCTTTGGAGGGAACATACTCCAACTTCACATCGTTTTCTCAAGCACTTGTTCACGTACATGATACTTGATGGGAATGTGTGCTTGGTCTTTGAATGCATAACATGATTCTCTTTTGAAATGGAATGATGGCACTTGTATTTTCACACTTAATGGAGATAGGAGTTGGTAATACATTTGATTTGAAATCTTTGGCAAGGTTTGCATCATCCATAGGAGTTGAGTGCAACAAGATGCTATGAATACATACTCTGAGCCACTGTTGATAAGCAGCATGAATTGCTTCTTATGAACTTACACTAACCCTGGTCCCATATAGAATGCACCACCACTAAGCACATTATCAACACTTCTCCAAACTTCAATCAAGACTGCCAGGGCAGCAGACATGAAGAGTAAGATTAGCATTTTCTGACACTATAGACCAAAATCTTGAGTTCCTTGTAGATATTTGAAAATTCTTTTGACAAAATTTCCTCAGATGAGACTCTTTTGGATTAGCTTGGAATCTTCCCTACAATCCCAACCGTATGCATGATGTCCTGGGTCTAGTCCCGTTGAGATAAACTGACTTCCTATCATCGATTCGTATTCCGGTTGACTCACTATGGGAGAATCATCATTGAACCTAGACTCGCATCCGATTATCATTGGTGTACTTAAGGTGTTTGCATTCTTCCATGCCATACTTCTTCGTAATTTGCTTAAGATATTTTGTTTGTGACAAGTAAATATACCATCCAGCCTGATGCACTCTTTTATAAGCCAAGAAAGAATGTTAGTTCTAAGCAGAGACATTTCAAATTCTCACGTATGACAGTAGGCAAATTTTTTAACGTAGATTCTTCGTGCTATCTAAAAATGATGTCACTGGCCACATACAACCACAATCAATAGTTTGTCATTTTCAACTTTTGTGTATGTTATCAAAGAAGACCCTTTTTGAAAATCCTGTCGATGAAGATATTTGTCAAGACGATAATACCAAGTCTTCGGGAGCTTGTTGAGACCATACAGAGCCTTTGAGTCTACAAACAATATTTGCATCATTTCCCAAATGAATTCTTCCGAAGTTATCTCTTATATACATTTTCCAAGATCACCATTAAGAAAAGCAGATTTAACATCCATTTGATAAACTTTCATGCTGACAACTCGAAAAAGCAAGAAACATTCTTATGGCTTCAAGTCTAGCTGCTGAGCAAAAAGTTTCTTCAAACTCTATACCTTCACAGCATACCCTTTTGTAAACCAGCCTAGCTTTGTTTTCATAACATCCCCATTCTCATTTAACTTATTCTTGAAAACTATCAGTTCCAAATGACATTTTTGTTTTCAGGTCTTGAACCAAAATCCCAAGTGTCATTTTTTTCACCTGAACAAGTTCGTCATCCATGGCTTGCCTCCAACATTCATATTTGCTAGCTTCATTAACATTGTGTGGTTCAATTGTGGATATGAGTGCCAAATGATTAGAAGATCCTACAAGAGTTCTCCTTGTTCGTACACCGTATTCTTTGTCACCCAAAAATTGAGATTCGAGATGATTCTTTTGAACATATCCGGATGGAGTTTTTTCGCATAGATCATCTTCAGGTTCTTCATTGGATCCATTGTCTATATCATTTCCATCTGATGTAGAAGGCTATATGTCGCTTATCATCTTCTTTTGTTGTTTGCTCTTTCTTTAGGAGTCATAGAGTCTCATCAATAACAACATCAACACATTCAACAACCTTTGAAGCCTTTTATTGTAACATGTGTATGTTTTGCTTGAAGATGTGTAACCAAGAAATATCCCTTCATCCCATCTAGGTTCAAACTTGCCAAGATTTTCATCATTATTTTTTATAAAGCATTTACTTCCAAAACTTTTAAATGCTTCATAGTGGGAGAATTACCATACCAGTAGTTCATATGGAGTTTTGTCACTATTTTCTACCCAAACATGAGCCTTGTTGAGAATGTTAACACTGTGAATGTCGCTTCACTCCAACATGTTAGAAATGCTGAACCGCCTAGCATAGCCTAGCCATTTGAACAATTGTTCTATTCATTCTTTCCGCTACACCATTTTGTTGTGGAGTGCCTCGTTACAAAGAATATTCTTTATGCTATGTCACCATAAAATCAAAGAATTCATTCGATGAATATTCTCCCTCGATCGCATCGTACACTTGATTTTTAGATCTAATTCATTTTCTGCCAATGCTTTGAAGCTCGAATTTTTTTCAAATGCTTGATCTTTGTGTTTAATGAACCCGATCCAACACATTCTAGAGTAGTCATCAATAAATAAGATATAGTATTCATCCCCATTTAATGACTTTTTCTCATAGGTCTGCCGTATGTCGGTGATGAATGAGTTCAAGAGGTTTTCATTTCGAGATCCTTCTTTTGCACAATCGTACTCGGTCCGCTTACCAAATTGACAAGATTTGCATATGATACTTTCTCGGAAGATCGACTGAGAAGATCACTACCGCCTTGAAGTCTCGCATGCTTTGTTGATTTGAGAGAAACTCGTATGCCCCACCTTCTATGCCATAGCCAATTTTCTCGAAGATTTGCTCAAGTAACATTGATGTATGCCGTTTAGTACATAATAAAGGTTTCGGATTTTTTCCTTTTATAATGATTCTGTTCGTATCAAGATCACGAACCACACATTCTTTGAACCGAAGACCACTTCGCACCTTGATCACACATTCGACTAACAATTAACAAAGTTATGCCTTAATCCATCAACATACATAACATCTTTAGCCTTCACTTTTTCTTTTAGAACATCGACCCTTTCCTTTAATTACAAAGCAGAGTATCATTTCCAAATGTAACTTTCTTTCCTTTTCTAGAGCATTATAAGCATGAAGTTTGCTTTTGTCACCCGTCATGTGTCTTAAGCACTCATTATCGATGTACCATTGATTTTCTTCACCTTCTACAAATAATGCTATCCCACAATTTTCAACCTGCGGTTCTTTTTCCACACTTTTGTAGAGCTTGAGGAACATGTTCTTTGGTCGGATCTTGTTCTCGTATCGTATCTTCATGGCCAAAGTTACAATAAGTACATTCACCACTTTCAAGAGGAGAAAATTGTTATAGGTATTCTTCTTTGGTTCAAGTATCCAACCTTTTCTTTCTTGCTTTCTTTGTCATGATGAGCCATATGCAACACATTGAATAGCTTTATGACCAAAATTGTGACAAGTGGAAACATTGCCCATTGAAGTAGGCACTTGCGATCATGGAATCTTCTATTTGAATTTACTCCGTTGGTTGTAGTGTCTTTTGAAAGCTATTCCTATTAGTGTACCTTGAATTGAGATGGTCCGTTTTCCGTAGAGACCCTTTCATTCCCTTGCCGAGTGGATCGAATGATGTAAACCACCCTCGTAACTACTTTTAGATAGTTTGCGGCCGAAGTTTGAGAAGATTTCTCTCGTATCCAAGACCTCACTTATAAGAGGAGAACGTTGTACCTCGATGATCTCATCTATGCCTCGTATCCTTTAGCAAATCTAAGATTCAAGGTTTTTGTTTTCTCAACTTCTTTTCTTTGACTTACCACTTCACATTCTAGTTTTTCAATATGTTTCTCTTCGTTTTCCTTCAAGTCGTTTTTCAATGGTCTCTCCGATTATCTTTTGTTCTTCTAAGCGAAGTTTGAGTTGATTATTTTCTTCAAGAAAATCGTTCTCCTCTAGAGCATCCATAAAAGTATCCTTTTCTTCTTTTTGTTCAAATGCCATGAGAAGTCTAAGATCTTCTTCACATTCTTCCTCACTATCTTCATTAGTATAGTAACTTTTCTTAGAGCTAGATCGGTTCTTATTCCTTCTTACTACTTCTTTTCCTTTATAAGGACATTTTGCCAAGACAATGACCAACTTTTTCCACACCTAAACATTCAAGGAAGCTTTTACCTTGAATCTTCCACTACCTAGTTGGAGCTTTCACGAAATTTGCTTCTTCTTCATCGGATATAGCCGGATTTCTTTGACAACTTCCTTTTTCCTTCCCTTTTGTAGATGCTTCTTGGTGCGCCTTTCTTATTTGAGAAGGACCTCCTTGTTCTCATTTCTGAAAGCAATGCGTAGTACCATGTAATTGAACAATAGTGTTAAGGCATCTTGCCTTTCTTCAATAGTCACTTTAGAGTCAAATTTTGGAAGTCAGACCAAGACCTTTTCCACCGCAGTAGTACTGCTTATGGTTTCACCCAAATTTCTCTATTCGATTTACAATATCATCCAAACGAAGAAAGAAACCGGAAACACTCATCACTATGCATCTTCAAATTTTCATATTCAATTCTAAGAGTTTGGAGTTTTTCACTTTTTACCTTTCGTGTCTCCTTCATAAACTTCTAATGATTTTGTCCTATTTTTCTTTGTCAATTTAAACATCACTTTAGCAAATTCGATTCGTACATTGCTTCCCAGCAAGACATTTACTCCGTTGGCATTGGTTTCATACTTCTTCCTTTCACCGCATCAAAGAGGAATATTTCCCCGGGTATTGACAACCTTCTTGGCACGATTGCCCACAAGACCGCACCAAGACTTTGCACATATGTTTGTTCGTACCTTCAAGAAAATCGCATTGCTTCCATTGAATAGAGGCGCGCGATAGACATCACTCCTTCTTGACTTCCCATTGCGACGGATCTCCCTTCAAGCGACTGCTTCTTCCGGCAGAAGGACCCGCTTCCGATACCAATTGTTGGGAAAAATACTAAGAGGGGGGTGAACTCGCATTTACCGATAATCAAATATTTTTACTTTTCATTCTTTAAAACCCATACGCTACTTTCCTTCGCAAACTAGCGATATACGCGGATCCCCTTTATGAAACTAGCGTATGTCACGCAGATCTAGATATGTCATTAAATCTTCACCCTAATATTCCATCATTCATTCATCGATGTTTAGTAAATGTCAGTAAACATGTGCAAGAAGAACTGTATCAGCCATCACACAAAGCATCACACATGAACACCGTGATTTTTTAGGTGGAAACCCAAATCGAGAAAACCACCGTCATAGCTGTTTCCACCAATATTTTACGTAGAAAACATCTTACAACATATAAAGGCCGCGCGTACTTGACCAAGACGTGTGCACCCACCCGCGCTCGTTTACCGGGGCCTCTTCTCTTCGGAAGGGAGTCACGACCCTCGACTCGCTACTTCGTCTCCCTCCCCCCAAGGGGAGCTACACCCCCTCGATCTCGTTGGCTCGGCCTTCCGGAAGCGGGAGTTACAACCCCCCGACCGGGTTGCCAACCCCCGCACCACACTCTTGACCACGTTTCATCAATTTTCGTTAATCGGGATCCAACAATCTCTAATAGAACACAACTTGCAAAGCATTTCATCATATTTTCACATCGACCTTTTCCTGATACTTTTGCATACAAACATACATCACTACCGGTGATACATCATTGCACGATAGCAAACACAAGCAATGCATCAGATATTTCCATACCCTCACTTCGGCAGAACCCCAGTTTGCACACGCGCTTTTCCTTCACCGATGTCGCGTATATACGCGCTTCCGTCCGTCACAAACCAACAGATACTCAACAGTATATTTATTGCGCACACGCGTTTTCTGGCCGGCCGCGCATATACGCGTTCGCTTGGCGAAGTAGCGTGAGGATCTTCAATCTTTGCCAGAAAGATACCATCGACGTATATTCAAGCTCTCGTATCTACCCTTTGCTTCGGCATGCACGTTCGTACGTATGTTCGCCTCATCACGTATCTAATCACTCCATAAACAGACGGCAAATGTTAGTACATTTCGTAATCTAAAGATCCCGCTTCATCATTTCTTCATAAGTGCTTCATAGATTCAGATCTATCATCAAACCTTTACCCTTTCCATACTGATATACTTCACAGAGAAGTATTCATTCAAGCTCAGACATCTTGCTCTCACACTCATGATTTGCACAATGAATTTCTTCTCCTTATATAGTTTTTCCTTTTTCAATACCATGAGCCCCTTTTTCAATACCATGGGCCAAAACAAAACCATGAGCCCAAAACTACCTAGACGGGGTCAATTAGGCGGATCATTACCCAATACAATGGGTCAATACCATGGTGGTTACCCTTGGTTTTGCACTTTTTGAGCGCTTTTGCCCATACGCGACTTGGAACGTTATTTTCCGCGTGCATACGCGACTTCCCCTAGGCCAATCTGCGTATACAAAGAGACATACTCTTTTCATCATATTTTGAGCATATTCTGAATTCCTTTCTTCATTGCCTTCTGTACACACTGTAGAAACATCATATTTTCTTTGTCAGGAACATATTCTCTCAAGTACAACTTCATCAAGTAAGTTGTCATCATCTTCATCAAGTGGGTTTCCTTTCAAGGACAACACTCAGCATCATATTGTCAACAAACATCAGATTTACATCATTTACCAAGTCCATCAAGTCAAGAATAACTTCATCAGGTGGATTGCCATCAAGGACAACACATGTCAACAGTCGCATGTCTTCATCTCCATTCCGTGGGTTGCCATCAAGGACAACACTCTGCATCATATTTCCAACACATTAACTTAGGATAAAATTCATTTTATGGGTTTTGAGTGATTTTGAAAGGAAATGAAGTTAATTATTTAGGGTTTTTACTTTTACTAAGTAAAAATGAGTTTTTACTTAGGAAAATGGATTTATGATTTGTGAATGAAGGGTAAATGTTGATGAATATGGGTTTTGTGTAGGAATTCAATATTTTTAACCATTCCGTTATTGAGTCTTGGGTCCGCTCCCAACAAAAGTCAGAGAAATGCTCTGAGCCTTTTTAACTGATAGTTTAGAATACTAAATAATTGTAGGGAAGGGGAATTATTAATTTTTGCCCAATGATGCTTTATTACATACTTGCACAACTACTTTCTACATACCCATCATTATTTCTAACATTTTTTACTTCATTTTCATGGGTGCATTTAGGCTTGCAACCCTAAATCAAATTTTTTCAAAACAATAAAAGCTATATAAGTCTAATCTTATTTCATCCGAGGGATTAGATTAAACTGTTGAGCTCCTCATTTATTCTCTACTTTATCTACTAATTTTTCAAGTTTATACTATTTGACATATCTTTATTCTCTTTCTAAAACATTAAATTCAAAGCATGAAAAGTTAAGATTAAAATGTTTAACTGATCATGGATTATGGCATTTATTAACAATCTGCACATAATAATTATTCTTGCAGTAAAAATAAATAGCAGTGGCATTTTGACTTGCTCACTTTTAGGTCTTATTTTTATCTCTTTTTTCTTTTGGGGTCTATTTTTTCTAAGTCCTTTGATCTTTCTTTTAGGAATTTTACCCTCTTTTTATTTTTATTATTTTTCATTTTCAAAATATGGGAAAACAACTTGCAGAAAGCAAGGTATGTACATATTTACAAGACTACCAAAGTCAATTCAAAAATTATGAACCCTATTATTATAGGACCCTAACAATGGCTCCACAAAGGGATGGCATTTCCTGATGAAATGTCAAGAACTTTAAGACTAGTAGCCTTTGAATTTTGACTATGATGAACCTGTAAGTATTTTTCTGATCTTTGCAATTATTCATACTTATGATATTTCACCTTTCAAAGCTTAGGGCCTTCTCTCCGGGCTTCAACTTTGTTAGGAAAACATCCAATCCAATCTAAAATTTTCAATGTATATGTAAAATGATCAAAGTAATTGAAACTAAATATTTGTTATCTCAGGAGAGTAGTAGTGCTTCAATATTCTGCCATTTACTGGTCCATCTAGCATAGCTGATCCATCAATTTCTTTCAGGTAGAAAGCATTATTACCTCTATATCCATAAATCACATAAGGTCCTCTCCATAGAAAATCAAATTTTCCATGTTTACCTTTGTCTTCTCTTCTTGAATCCGATTTTAACACTTTATCTCTAATGTAGAAATCATCTTCTTTAGTATTTTTATCAAAAAATTTCTTTATCTTATCCTAAATAACTTGAGACTTGATATAAACTTCTTCCCTTGTTTGTTGCAAGTGAATAGTTTGATTGATCCTTCTTTGAATGTCATTTGTTTCAACTTGTTACTCTTGGATAATCTTCATTATTAGTGCTCCTAGGTAAGATGGAAAAACAACATCCATTCCATAGACAAGTTGGTAAGGAGATGTAATAATAGATTTTTTTGTTGTAAGTATATCTGCCCATAAGGCATTGACTAACTTCTTGTTCCAAGTCTTTTTTTTATCTTCCAGTAACTTTTTGACGATGTTTACAAGGCTCTTATTTGAAGATTCAACTAGGCCATTACCTTGAGGGTAATATGCAGTAGAATGACCTAGGGTAATATGGTATTTGTGGCAAAATTCAATCATCTTCTTAGATTTGAATGTTGTTGCATTGTCAGTAATTATGTTTTGGGGACATCCAAATCTTGAAAGAATGTTACTTTCTAGGAGGGAGATTATGATAGTATCTGTGGCTTGCCTAGAGGGTATGGCTTCAATCCACTTGGTGAAATAGTCAGTGGCTGTCATAATCCACTTGTGTTGGGCTGATGATGGGGGGTGAATTTCTCCAATGAAGTCAAGACCCCATTGTTGAAATGGCATTTCTGTTGAGATGGGCTTTAAGGGCAGGGGTAACAGCTTTTTCTTACCCTCAAAGATTTGGCACTTATGATAGGAGGTCACATATTTTTTGACATTTTCAAACAAAGTAGGCCAGTAAAAACCAGCTCTCAGGATCTTGTCTACAGTAGTTTTCCAGTATAGATGTCCTCCATAGTCACCTGCATGAAATTATTGTAATTCTTTGTCAGCTTCTTCTTTTAACAAACAATTTAATAAAATCCCACTTTGATCTTTCCAAAAAAGTACATTGTCTAAAATACAAAATCTTACTACTTTAAGCTTTAATAATCTGGCTTTTGTTCTTGATAAACCAGGAGGATCTTGTAAGTTTAGTAATACAAATATAATATCTTTATACCATGGTGAGTCTGAAAAGGCTTCATTGATCTCTGGAGTCACTATCTCTTCCTGATCATATATTTGGGCAATAAAATTTATGTCTAGGACATGAAAATTTGATTCGGCCATGAGTCTGGCTAAACCTTGACCTTTTATCAATTTTGTGGGTTTTATCTCTATGTCATATTCTAATACAGTGGCAATCCACTTGCCTCTTCTTCCACAAGGCCCATCCTGAGTAAGAATGTCTTTTACTATAGCATTTGGGACATAAGAAATGATGTGAGAATAAAGAATGTAAACTCTGAAATCTTTAATGGCCTTTACCAAAGCTAAGGCTTGTTTCTCCATAATATTGTACTTCAAATATGCATCTCAAGTGTTTTGTTAAAGAAATCTATGGGTTGTTCATAACCCTGGTCATTTTTCTGCAGTAAAACTACAACAATGGTGTCTTCTGAAGCAAATGAAAAAATTATGAAATCCTTTTTGAAATCAGGACTTACAAGGACTAGAATTTTGGTTAAGGCTTGTTTGATGGATTTAAATGTGTGTTTGGCCTCAACAGTCCATTTAAGAGCTGAATTTTTTTTTAGCATATTTTTTAATTCTCTAATTATCTCAGCTAAATTGGATATGAATCTTCTTAAAAAGTTAATCTTACTTAAAAAGGCTTATAACTCTTTTATGTTTCTTAGTGGATTGATGTTCAGAATTGCTTCTATTCTTGCAGGATCTATTCTAATTCCTTCCTTAGAAATTATGTTTCCTAGTAACTTTCCTTCTTCTAATTAAAATAATGTTTTCTTAGGATTTAATGAGATGCCAAACGTTGTGGATTTTATAAACACTTTTCTAATATGATCTAAATGTTCATAAGCAGTCTTAGAAAATACAGTTATGCCATCCAAGTAAATTACCAAGAATTCATGAATTTCCTTTGCAAAGGCTATAACCATAGCTCTTTGAAAGGTTGCCCCTGCATTCATTAAACCAAAAGGCATTTTTAAATACATAAAAGTGCCCTAAGGAGTATTAAAATCTATTTTGTCTTGATCCTCTGGTTGGACTAAAATCTATTTGTATCTTGAAAATCCATCTAAAAGAGAAATCCTAGAATATCCAACTACCCTTTGTAAAATATGATCCATTTTTGGTAAAGGATAATTATCTTTTAAGGATACTTTGTTTAGATTCCTAAATTCAACACATAATATAATCTCTCATGTTTTCTTTCTGGTTGGAACTAGGTTAGAAACCCAATCAGAATATTTGATTGGTACAATTATCTGTGCATCATACATTCTTTTAACTTCTTTTTCTATTAAGGGCATCAAAACAGGGTTGATTCTCCTTAACTTTTGTCTAAAGGGCTTTTGATATTCTTTTACAAGAAGTTTATGTTGAATTATGTTGGTGTCATAGGATTTAAGGTTCTCATAAATCCAAGCAAAAACATCTTGGAATTCCTTAAAAAGAGCAATATATTTTTCCTTTTCCTGTTGTGGTAAGGCTTTGGAAAGTTTGATCATTTTGGATTTCAGTTCTATGCCTATATTGCATTCCTCAATGTCAGATCTAAGTGGCTCCATTTTGGGTTTTCTAGAAACATCATTTGAGTCAAATAAATATTCCAATGGAGTTAAACGTTTTGATAAGAAATTATCTTTGAGATTTAATATATCAGATTCTTTATCAATTATCTCATCAATTTCTACTCTCTTTAATTTATCTATATCTGATTGATTGAATTTAGTTGGTCTAGCAAAATTTAATTTATTTACATCTACATTATTCAAATCAATGTTACTGTCTAAATCTTGATCTATGGTCCAATCAGTGTCTATTTTACAGTTATGAAATTCAGCTTCAGTATTCATAAAATGATAAATTTGTTGATCTTGTGAAAAAAGCTGCCAATATTTGAGGTTGTCTGGGATTGGTTTGTGCTTTACTTCTGCAGTATACATATGATTAGGCTGAAAAGGTAAATTACATGTGCTAGAAAATGTTTCTAAAGAATGTGCTTGTAAATTTTTCCTTCTTGGTATTACAGAGAAATTACTTTCTGATAAATCATCAATCAAATCTAGTACAGTCTCTCTATATCGACCTAATATAGGATTGTAAACAAAATTTTTACCTTTAATTTTTTTTACAATCAACTTTGAGTCTCCCATTATTGCTATTTTTTTACCTCCTAAATTTATGATTATTTGGAGTCCCAAAATGAGGGCTTCATATTCAACCATATTGTTTGTCCATTTGAAATTCAGTCTAAAAGCATGGTCTTCTACATGATTTTTCTCTATATTAGTTATCCATGCTCCTGCTCCTACTCCTAACTTGTTTACTGAACCATCAAAATCTAAATGCCATAAATATTCATGAAAGATATTATCATTGTTTTGTGTTTTCTTTTCTTCCCTTAGTTCAGTCTTGATTTCATTATCAGTTTCAGCATTACATAGGATGAATGAATCTAGGTCAGTAGGTGTAGCATAAATTGGGTAATTTATTGATCTTGCTGCATTACTTACCATATATTTCATTAATTTTTCCCTATATAACTTCTTAGGTTGACCAAAAACTGATATAGTAGCGTAAGA
Source organism: Pinus albicaulis (assembly GCA_034641835.2). Taxonomy (NCBI): domain Eukaryota; kingdom Viridiplantae; phylum Streptophyta; class Pinopsida; order Pinales; family Pinaceae; genus Pinus; species Pinus albicaulis. The sequence continues at coordinate 327,974 of JAXQQM020059166.1, read as the reverse complement.
CATGTCCAATTGTAGAGATCCCTATAACTTTGCTCCCCATGAGCGAGATAATAACATTCCATATTTGGGTGGGATATCAGCTACTAGAATTTCCACAAGTATACTCTTACCTGGATGTTGAACTAGCGTTACACATAAATCTTTGATTAATCCTAGGCATTTTACTTTTCTTGAGTCAAATGAAAATAAATCCTTGTAAGGCCTTGTAATGTCTAAGTTCAGGGTTTCCATTATAGCTTTGGGCATTAAATTATGTGAAGCTCTTGAATCTAACATTGTGTTGTGTAAGATTTGATCATGAATGGTTAAACTGATGTAAATGCAGGAACTGATCCATCTTGATGCTTTCCATTTACATTTGGGCCAAATATCAACTCTGGTTGATCATCATTCAAGTTTATGGAGTCTTCTCCATCATTTATGTTTAATGTTTCAGTGATGGTTGATTTATACAAATCATGTTTTACCAATTTCGTTAAAGGAATTGATATTTTTAACTTTGCAATTTCAGTTTGTATATTGAATTAAGTTTGAGATTTAATTATGTGAATTAAATCTTCTCTGGTAACTGTAGTTTGGTTTATCTTGTTTTTCTATAGTTATATTTTCACTTTCACTTTTAGTTTCTTGTGTTTTACTACTCTTTGTTTTCTTTTCAGGAATGGTTTGTGAAGAAGTAGATGTTCTCTCAGATTTAGAATTGTCAGAAGCTATTTTTGCAGTGGCAACTTTTGGATCTATTGAGTTTTGATCAGCAATGGATGTTTTATGATCTAAGTTTGTTGTTTTAGTAGAATTAGATGCTTTTGTAGCAGCAGATTTTTGTGAATCTTTTGTATCTTGAGAAACTTCATCTGTTATGTCAAAAATATTAGGGCTTAGTGAAATTTTATGATTGGAAACTTTTTGGGATGAACTAGAGTTTTGCCTATTTTTCCTAGGGAGAATTTGCAGAACGTTTGTTGTTGGGGCTTCTATTGTTTTCTTATTTTCAATTTGTGTTGTTTTCTTAGTAGAAGGTTCAGTATTTTTCTTACTCCTAAGGTTATATTGTTTATGAACTTCGTTTACGGCAAAATCATAACCTTGTTTATAATCGAAGGATTCCCCTGAATCTAATTGGAGTTGTTGGAGTTAAAATAGCTCTTGATATTCCTGTGTGAGAAAGATGGTGTTATTATCATCTATCCCCATTAGATTTATGGTATCCTCGTCCTTAACATTTTTTTGAGAACTCTTAGCATAGTTATCCTAAAATGGGGTCTTATTGTTTGGTCTGGGACTGATTCTTTTGATTTTCCTGAATTTATATTTTTCCTAAATTAGAATTTTTGATTTGATGTTGACTATCCCATTGAGGTATTCTTTCTATATTATCTAACCTATCCATAATTCTCTCTAAATTATTAGCTAACATATCTATTTTTGTGTCTGAACTAGAGGCTTCTTCTTTCATGGTTACTCTCCTCTCATTTCTCAATCTAGCTTTTCTAGCTAAAATGTTTACTTCTACACCTAAAACATCTGTTTTCATTCTTTCTAAGGTTTCTGCATTTCTTTCTCTTAACTGATATGCCATATCAATGTCAAATCCATATGGAAATTTGAGTAAGATAGAGTCAAGAGTGGGTTTTAGATTTGCAGGAATTGAATTGTAAACACTATTATATCTAGTGCACTAGTCTTGTACTGACTTATTGGGAACTCTCTTCATTGCATCAAATTCAGAAAATATTTGTAAGGGGTTTTTCTTCTTTTCCCATTTATTTAAAAATAATCTATGGAAAATAGCTAAATCAGCTATACTACCTGCATTAAGACCTTTGAACCATTTTTTAACTTCTCCTGTTAATGTTTGTGCAAACAAACCCATTTGTACATCTGATTCATCTATCTCATGGAGTTCAAAGTAATCTGTCATTTTGTTTATGTGTTGTTGTGCAGTGTACTGTGTAGTAGAATCAAAATATGGTATTTTACTTTGGTAATATTGGGGCGTGTCATGAAGTTGTCCTGGAAGAACTAGGGAAGCATACATAGCAGCCATAGCTTGAATTCTAGCTTTGGCTAGGAGGTAAAGTGGAAGTGCTTGGGGCTGAACTGGAGGAAGAAGTTGATGAAACTAGATTATAGGATGATGAACTAGAAAAAGTAGTGGAAGAACTAAAATATGAAGTGGAGGTACTAGGAAATGGAACTGGAATATATGAGGAACTAGTAGGAAATGAGAATGATGCGTTTGAAAAAGTAGAAGGTAAACTAGTGGATGAAATGGATGTAGGGGATGAAGGAAATAATATTCTAGGTTGTAAGGGTAATATAGGACTAAATGGATCTGTAGATTGGATGGTAGTAGAATCTATAGATGATGTAGTGTTATCTAAATGAGGAATTGAAGGTTTAGATGTATATGCTAACAATTGGGCTAATTCTATGGCTTCATCAATTTCTTTAAGAATAGTGGCATTAATTTCTTCAAGTTTGTCTTGATTTCTGACTTTATTTAATTATGATTCTACTATAATATTTTTCTATTTTGTTTCCAAAAATGAAATAAAAACAGGGTCTAAAACAACAGTACTTAAATTACTTTCAGATTTTCTTCTGAACAAAGAATTTTCAAATTTCAAATCAAACTCTATATCCTGTAAACTCACTAATTCTCGTGGTAATGAATTGACTCTATTTAATGAAATTTTAACATCTAAATCTTCTATCTGTTTTTTCTTTTTGCCAATTATGTCTGGGTTGTCCACTATAATTGCAGGTTTAAAATCTCGGTTAGACCTGGTATAATAAACTTTCCTAGAAGCCATAATTACAAATTTTTTGATAAAAATGATAGTCAGAACTTATAAAACAGTCTTAAAGGAAAAAAAGATGATGGAAAAGGTTTCTTTAAGACTTATTTTATGATTAAGGATTTGTTAGTTCCCCAGTATGGTCGCTAGTATGTTATCACTCTAGTAATTCTGAAGTTGTGAGATTTTGGTTTAAAGTCTAAGAACACTAGAGGTAACCATAGACCAACTTTTAAACTCTAAGATCTAGCCTTCTTAGGGTTCAGAGAGGGCTCTCTCAATAATATTTAACTTTGTTTGATTTATAAAATTTTAGGCTAGTTATGATTGTGCAATTTGGTTTTGGTTTGATTGATTTGATGGGAAAAATCACCTAATGAGATGGATAGTGGGAAATCTATTTTTCCATTGGGCTAAGGAGTCAAAAATCAAGCAGACAGAGCTAGGATCAAGGTCAATAAGTCAAATGTTTTCAGGGAAAGATAGATAACCCATGAAGATCTTGGAAGGTTTTTTGGTGAGGTGATATGGTCGAGATAAAGAGCAATGACGGGTTCTTTGATCCAGAAAAGAGAAGTAGTAGGCAGAGGTCAAATGAAAGAGGGAGAAATTAAGGATTCCATACTTTGGAAATCAACAGAAAACATAGAAATGATAAATAGTAAAGACAGGGTGCTTTTAACAAATCCTGAAGTAATACTCATGTTTATTCATTCAAATTTAGAACACATAATGGATGCATGTAACAAAGAAAGATAAACAATGAAAAGAAGGAAATACTTCACTTTAATAGCTCATCACATGAATCCTGAAATATGATGCTAATTTTTCTGATCCAGTCTGCTACTCGAGATTTGAAAAACAAAAGCCTTCAAGTCTAATAAAAAATGACTATAGAAATATTCAACAATTTATTCCACAATAATACTTCTAAATATGAAGTATTTATACATAATTGTTTACAAAATATCCTAGAGTGCTTCTAGGAATTATCTAAGGAAAATAGAAATATCTTTACAACAAAATAGAGACAGCTGCTTAACAAATCAGCAAGGTGTCCTATCTATCCAAATAAAATAGAAACTAATTGTGGATTAGGTGTAGCTGGCTACCTTGGTGTCCTCTTTGCTGGCTCAGATATTTCCAAGTTTGATTTGAAATCTGATTTGCTTTATCTTTTACTCTTTCACTCTGATTCTCTTTAATCTCTGATACTCTTTGACCACTGTAAAAATTGTTTACTGTTGTAATAAAAATCTGTTTTGACTGAAAATCAGCAAACTGTTTTTCTACCTTTACCTTTCTGCCTTTTACCTTTCACAGTAAATCTGTAAGTGACTACCAAGCTTCCTCATTTGGAATTTGTATCTTGTTTAACTTCCTGAAATTCTCATCTTCTTTTGTATACATGGAAAAAGTTGGTTTTATGAAAAATAAGTGTCTTATCTCATGTTGTAAATAAAATAAATCCTCAAAACTTCTGAGTAATAATTTTCCTGTTGGAGTGCCTTGTCCACCTGTCTTTTCAACTTGCTCCTTTTCAAATTATCTGATATTTTTTTTATAATCTTCCCGAGGCATAAGCTTATCATTAATAACCAAAATGTTAGGCAGGCTTCTTTGCCTAATATTTTCAAATTTAACCATGAATTTGGTTATGGTGATGTTCATATTTTCACACTTCCCCTCAAGCTGCTTCATCAGGTTCTTCTTGGTGATGACTTTCCTTATCTCAAGGATAGTTTTAGTCCTGCCAGTAATCTCAAGTTCTTCTAGCTCTTGCTTGTTTTTCCTGTTAATAAACTTGATCAATTCTATTGCTTGATCTGGTTTATTATCAAGTTCCTCTTTAGTCTTCTGAATTTATGTTAATGCTGCTTTGAGTAAATCTCTCTGTTCAAAAATCACTTGAATTGAGAGCCACACATCATTGATGGCTTCAATGATCTTGTTCCATAAATTATTTTTCACATATGAAATTTGTTCCTTTAATGTTAATTCCTTTTGTAACTTATTCAATTCTTCATTTATTATAATAGCCTTTTGTTCATGTGTTTTGGCATTTATTTGAGCTAACTTGTTTGTACTTTCAAGGTTATCAACCATGTTTTTAAATCTATTAATCTCACTTGTCTGAAGTGACATTTCTTCCATAGCTTTCACTAGTTTGCTGGCCTCAGTTGTAGGGTGAGGTGTTGTAGTGGATGACTCTATAGCTGATGTTGTAGATGATGTCACTGGCACTGCAGTAGCCATTGGTTCTTTGGGTGCCAACTCTTCTGCAAGAGTTAATGGCACAACTGTAGTGACCATAGGAATAACTGAAGGAATTTCTGGTGTTTTTGGTGTTTCTTCTTCATGGAAAAGCTTATCCATTTGAATGTCCATTTATTTGATTTGTGTTGTAAGCTGAAAGATCAAATTCATCATGTCATCCTTCTCATTTTGTCCTTGTATTATTTACTTAGCTTGAGGATGTTCACTTGATGGCAATTTAAGTTGTTTCCTCAATGTTGCAATGTCCTCATTTTTCTTCTTCACTAACTTCTCTTCTACTTTGACATTTGCAGGGTCATATCCAACCTGCAAGACCAATCCTTCTAAAGATTTAATTCTGAGATATTTCATGTTTGTGATAGTGTTTTGAAGTTTATGAACACTCATAGCTTTAGTTGTAACAGTAGAATACAACATCTCTGAACTCTGTCTATGAAATTCTATCTGATCTCTATTTGGAATTCTAAATCAATCTTCTTGTAATCTGCAACTGTCTTTGGAATTTTCACTGTAGGCTACAATACTGACATGATTATTTTTTTATTTGATTAATCAAGGGCAGATAAAAGTATATTTTGAACGCTTGGTGTTTGTTTCAAATATTGAGAGTAAATATCATTTTTAATCTCTTCATTCTTTAACTTGATCTGTTTGTACTTTTCCCTAATATCTAGATCCTTTTCCTCAAATATTTGTGAGGATGATGCTTCCAAGTTCTATTGTTTCTGATGCAGGAGCATCCTGCTTAATTTTCATTATTTCTTTGTGTGATTTAGGGGGTGATGTTTTTTTAATTATTTTATAAATTATGTACATTTTAAAAATAAATTAAGAGAAAAATCCGTGTGAGGTTTATTGTAAATATTCTCTTAATAAATTGAGGATATGAGTGGAGTTGGGTTGGATAGATATTTTAGGTATTAGGAACTCCTTAAATGGAACTTAGTTGAGTCAAGGAAGGGATAAAGATATTTTAGGATTTGGTTGAGATATTTGTGGAGGAAATCATGGATTCAAATTAATCCATAATTATGTATAAATATGAAGCTTTGTGTGAGGATGTAGAGGCACAGAAAATGGAATAGGATAGAGGAAAATGTAGAGAGGGATATTGCGGTGTGAAGAATGGTGAGGGCCAAGAAGGCAACGATTGTAATATTTGGCCAAAAGGATTTGAGATTGTAATTTTCTTGTTATTATTATAAGCAAGTATTGTTTGTGTTCGACTCTCTCTGCATATATATATATATATATATATATATATTGTATTGAATCTAAGTAGTTTTTATGAAGATTTGGATGAGGATTCCATGCTAAAGGAAACACACACTTTATTATACTCAAGTATATGATTTATTGTAGATTCCCTGCATCATTTGGTATCAGAGCTAAAAGATCTAATCAATACCCATGAATGGAAGTTGATTCAATCCTGGATTGTCACGAGAAACGACAAGCAGATTGTTTGATTTGGACATAAGGCAAGTGTGGAGACTTTGAAATGGCAAGAGGATTGTTTTGTAAGCGGACTGCTGGGATTGGAGACAGTGTAGGAAAGCTTATGAAGCAAAGAGTTGGGAGGCTAAGTTATGTTGGATATGGTGTTGAATATGATATTGAAGTTGTCACCCAAGTGCTTATTTTGTGAGTGCAGTGAGTTGGAAGCTCATGTGAATTTGTTAGTATGAATCTTTCGTCGTAAAATATCACTTTAGCTACACATAAAAAATAGCCCTAACATCAATTATGGCTGCCAATATCTTTAAGTCTGCAGTTAGTTGATCCAAATAATGCTACACAAATCCAGATCTAAGCATAAAAGACATTAAGCAGTAAAAATAAAATGTAGCTTCATGCATCCAATAGACAAGACAAGAACAATGTATTTGAAAGAATTTTTTATATTAAAAGGGGGCACCTGAGAGGAAAACAAGGAAGGTGTTTCCGATTCTCCTCAATGGGATGGGTTCTTGAAAGTCCTCAGCATTTCAGATCTAAAATTTCTCTCTCTTGTTGGTGTAGAAAACCCAGACAAACATAGAACTCAAAGGGAGCTCACAAGGCGAAAATGGAGAACGTGACCAAATATAGATCTAGAGTGATCTAATGCAATGAAAGGTGTCTAATGAATGGGAAAACCCTTCTATTTATAACAAAATATTAGGGCGGTCTAGAACTTGGTGTATGAATAAAATATTATTAATCAAATTCTTGAACCATCCTTTAGGACTATTTTATTATATTTGTTGGAGGGAAAAGGATTTTTGACTTGGGTCAATTCCTTTATTTATAAATAATAAATAAATAAATGATTTATTTATTATTTTAAGGAAATGGTGGGAATACAATTAAATAAATAATGATTTATTTAATTATTTATAAATGATTTAGTCAAATTTAACTAGGAATGTTATTTAAATAGGGATTTAAATAACTTATTCCTAGGAAATAATCAAATAAATAAGGATTTATTTAATTGATTTCCTTGTTTTGGGTTAAATATGACCAGGAAATATAAAAAAATATAGATTTGTTTATTATTTCCTTTTGGGTTTTTTTGTTTAGACCATAAACAACTTAATAAAGGTGTTTTACTAAGTTATTTCACATAGTGAAAGCAATCTTACTTAGGGTAAAATTGGTCTTACATGGTGTACTTTGGTTCATCTTGTTATAGCCTAAATCTACCTTAGGCTGAAGGAAGGCAGAGTCTAGGGTAACATCAAACCATGCTTAATCTGGTAGCTAGCCCTACCGGATCGGGAGAGGGCTCTCTCCTTTTCAATCTCGCAAAAATGATTAGTGAGGCTTGAGATGACTTGAAATAAAGGCTAATTTTAGGCTAGGTATATATGTAAGAGAGTTTGATTTAATTTTGAAGGTGTTTTTTGGATCAAAGGGAAGGGCATATTTTGGGTCTGGGAAATGATCAGTTTTGCAGAGAGCTGAATGGGGCAAGAAAGGCAGTTGTTTTGACATTTCAAATTTGAATGAAATGGATAGCTCAGACTGGTGAGGAGTTGAAGAGGGAAAGAGGCTTTCAGGAATCCTCTTCAAACAATTTGAAAAACAAAACACAAGGTAGAGCACTGCAAATCTAATGAATTCCACCTTTATTACTTGTTTGTTTAACTTAAGAAGAAATGAGAAGGAAGATGATGCACATGAAACATCATAAAACTTACAATCACAGAGAGAAATACATCATCAAAACAAAGAGCCACATGTATCCCAAGGAGTGCTGCAAACCCTGGTCTATTCGTTTTCCAAAATGAAGAGATGAAATGTACAATGAAGCTCCAAGCAATCCCAAGTGTCCAACCCTGAAAATGACTGAAGAACTACAAGATATAGACAAGCATAACTCATCCCCATGCCTCTAGGGGTCGAGCTCACTATTTTAGGAGCTGTTTCAACAAGATCTAAACTAAGAACTAGAAAATAGGCAGTGGAACAACTTGCCTCTATAAGATAGGAAATTGATTCATTCAGTTACAATTCACTTTTTGGTGAATGAATCTACTTCCATGAGTAAAAATGTGCCAAAATTACATCAAAGCCATGAAATTACATCAAGTTACATAAATAATTTCACATTTGGAGATAAAAAATTCAAACTGGCCAAAACTAGGCGAAAAGCAAAGTTACTGAGTGAAAAATGAGCCAAAATCCCCAATGCGCCGTGCCTGAAATCTCTATGCGTCGCGCCAATTTGGAGCCGATTTTGAAGGCCTTCCCGGTGTCTAAATTGATTGCAAGATAGCTCGTTGGAAAGCTCTTCCTGTCTAATTTCAAACCCAAGTGTAATTTATGAATTTTGTTGCCATTTTACCCTACAAAAATGAGTTTTCCCAACACTGATTCTTGTGTGTCCAAAAAGGGGCAGAACGGTCATTTTTAGGGTGTTTTTGACCCCTCCGGCAATCCAAAACTTGTCAAAATATCTGGGTAATGGGTAGGAATGCATACATTTTCATGAAAAGTCCAAAAATACAAATTTTTACCCAATAGGAGCTCCCAATCGTAAGCGCGCGCCAAGTCGCGCGACGCGTCTGGCAAGAAAATCTGTGTTAAGGCCAAAATATTCAAAATTGACAAAATGTGTCCCAAATTTCTTGAATTTTGGGCTGAATTTCCACCATCATGTGCTATGCTGAGCCAAGGAAGCTTCGGCCAAAATTTGGAGTCTATCATGCCTTTTGCGACGCTTTAATGCCCTCTTTAGCTTTGCCTTCAGGATCTTGATTCGTGCCTTGGAAACGTGATTTATTGCCCAATAATGATTCTTCATGTGCCTTAACATGTTATTTTCCTTATTTTCCTTCTCCAACAGCTTCTCCAAATGAATATTGACCCTCTCAAGCCAAGTCTCTCGATCAGCCTCAATCTCTCGCTCAATGGATGTCATCTCGGTTGGGCTTCTTTGGGCAGCTTGCCGGTTCTCATGGATATTTTGCAACTCCATGGTAGTTTGATGATATTCCAACTGTTTGTTTCGTTGCTCGAGGTAATTGATAATCCATTGGTATCTTTTCAACTTGATGGACAAAGTGTCTATCTCCGCCTTCTACTCCTGAATAGTCTCCCTCAACTTTGATCTTGGTGAGCTCAAATCCTCATCAATGAGTATGAAACCTGTATCTTGGCCTCCTGAAGGCCTCTCATCCTGCATGGGCCTCTTACCCATGTCCTATACCTGTACCTATGCTGCTGATGATGGAAGCGAGACCCCTTCCACCCCAGGTGAAGATAATACTCGCCGGGCTGCTGCAAATAATCCTCTGGTGCCTCTATGATAAGTAAAAAACACCGGCACACTGGTGGTCTGTGTCTCGTGACCTTCATGCTGATATGAAGTTTCACCTACCTCATGAACAACCTCCGAAGGAACCTGAGGAGCTGTGAAGAAATCATTAGAAATGAAATCCTCCCATGAAATACCCTGCAATCTGAGCTGATGCATAACCACAATCTTGATGAGTGCAAAGTGATAGATATTGTTGTACTACTGCTCAGGAGTTTTCCTTTGCACGAGAGTGGTCATCCTCTCAATATTCCGACACATGAAGTAAGGGAGGTTTATCATCCTCACCCTGGTAAAATGCATCAATAACTTGATATGATAGGCATAAAGACGTGAAAACCGGCCCTCACAACTGAAATATCTGATAATAAGTTTCATCAGAGGAGCATAGGAATCCTTTAGGAACCGAAAAGGGAAAACTCTGCTGAGTTGTTTCACAAAGCTAGGCCTGATATATGGCTCATAGTGTACCCTGTCAACCTGCTATCTTTTGTTCTATTGTTCTCCAACATTTGGTATTCCCGTTTCTTGAGAGATAGTTTCCGGTGTTAAAGTGAATGTCACACCAGCAAGGGTGACCTTACCATCATGTAAATGCAATACAAAAAAACGGGCCAGCTCCTGATGATGATGGACCCTAGCAACCATTTCAAAAAATTGATAACAAGACTGTTGTTGAAAACATGCCATGGCAAGAGGACAGGTCTGTAACTCATCCAATGAAGTGGGCTCCTCCCTCACATGTCTGCCACTCTTATGAGGTCTTCTAGGTACATGTAATTCAGTGGTGGAATCACTATCTCGATCATAATATGTATCGGTATCTATCTCCACGATGTCCAAGGTCTATGCAAGGTCTTGTTGTCTTGGATGAAGATGAGAATTTTGGTGTCTTTGATTTGATTTCCAAATATGTGGTAATATGGGAGGGAATATGGAGGAATAGGGTAGTGGGAATAATGGACTTTTATCAAGTGAAATTTTCCATTTGAAATATGTGATTTGATAAGTTTAGGGACAACCACTTAATCTCTTGGGATAACCTTGGGGTTTGGAGAAATTTTATAATTGGGATGGGGATAATGGGAATGGAATAGGAATGAGTGGCTTAGGGATACAAGGGAATAGGGAAAGGGGTCTGTTGAGAAGCTAGACAGTGAGGAGGGATGGGGGAAATGGGAATGATTGATACCAAACCAATTTTAAAACCCTAAAGGAGCACTCTTTCAACAAGACAATAGGGTTTGAGTTTTTATGTTTAAATCCTCATAATCAACACCAAACACTTGTTCATTGGCAATTAAGAGGTGGCTTTGACTTACTTGAACAAGGGAGACCAAGTCGATTTGAGATTTTGGAAGAAATGGCAAGAAATTTGCTTTTCGGCCCAGTGTGTCGCGCAACCAACCCAGTGCGCCGCGTTCTTTCAATGCGTCGCGCTGGAAAAAATTCACACGCAGGGAGCCGACCCAATGCGTCGCGACAGTCACCCAACACATCGCGCAACTGATCTTTGTACAAAATCTCCCTCAAATTGTTTTCTTCACCCTCCACGATTTTCTCCTTGGCTTACTCCAGTCTTCTTGGCACACAAATGTAGTTTGAACTTGAAAATATCTTATATGCCAAGGATTTAAATTTTTCATTTGAAAAAAACCCACTTTATAATGTTGCAAACTTTGACACTTTTCAAAAACTCTGTTTTGCTTCCTTTTTTATTTTGAACTGAATGATGAGCTTTCTGTCTATCTTGCAGGGAATGGATGGCATGGAGCTTTGGCAAAGGCAACCAGGGTTGCCAGTGGAGTGTTATTACAACTGAAAAAACTTGAAAACCACATTGCATTTATTACATAAATATGAAAGACTATTTGTCTTCAAAACAGAGTTTTGAAGAAAAATCATTATTAAGCATATGATGATGAAACTTTTAGCACTAAAACCTTATTTTAGACTCCCTCATGTGCCTGCTGACCATTTTTAGGAATTCTGAAGACCTGATTAATGAAAACCTAGACCTAATGAGACTAAAAACCCCAAAATGACTCTTTGCCAACTATGAGACCAAAAATGACTGTAAATGATTTTAATGAACAAAAATAGGCAAGCAGGTAAAGGGCATGAGAGACATGAGTGACAAGCCCCTACCGTCAGATGATCCATGCTCCTAATGGAATGCAGCTGACTGGACTGAGTGAGACACCTAATATGAAATGCAACAAGAGGATTTTGATCTCTGACGGAGGGATGAAGATACCGACACTAACATTGGCTCCAATGGGGATGGTAGCTCCTTGGAGGTGCCAAGAACGACAGATCTCTGGGAAAGTAGGGAGTGCCTTCGTCTATTGGGCTATGGAATCAATAACTTCGACAAACCAAAACAAGACTCTTGACTCATCGTGAGAGCTGAAAATTGACTCAAACTGACTCAATTTTGAAACCAAAATGACTGAAATACCTGACTCAATAAATAAAACCAAAACCGAAATCAATCTTCAGTTTTATAGCGTTCACCTCGGGCCCCAAACTGAAAGAATGATGAAAGCACACACTTGCAATGAAATTTAAACGAACCGATATATACAATGATAATGTATGACAGTAGAAAACATTTCAAAAATGATACCGCTTGAGCAGCCGACCATTGACCGGCCCTCCTGGACAATCCTCTCCATTCATTTCTTTCAAAAGGAAAGCATTTTGGCCTCGATATGCAGCAATTCTGAAAGGTCTTTTCCAAATATTCTCGAACTTTCCATGCTTACCTTTGTCTTTGTTTCTTGCATCCCATTTCAGCACCACTTCTTCTAATTGAAACTTTTTTTCCTTTGCCTTTCGATCATATATCTTCTTGATTCTCTCTTGCAGCTTGAAAGTGTTCTGAAAAACCTCGTCTCTAGTCTGTTGTAAATGGATCATTTGATTTATTCTTCGTTGCATATGATCATCTTCACTGCCAACTTCCTACAGAAGTTTAACCACTGGAACTACGAGAGAGGTCGGGAATACCGTGTCAACACCATACACGATCTCAAAAGGAGACATGCCTATATATTTCTCTTGACTCACTCTGTCTGCCCAAAGTGCATTATCCAATTTCTTATTCCAACCTTTCTTGTTTATTTCCAGCAACTTTTCGATAATGTTGACCAAAGATTTATTTGAGGATTCGGCCAATCCGTTGCCTTGTGGATGATAAGCGGTTGAATGCCCCAAAGTGATTTGATACTTATCACAAAAGTCAATCATTCTCTTAGACTTAAAGGCTGTTTCATTATCAGTGATCAACTTATTTGGAAAACCAAAACGAGACAAAATATTGTTCTCAAGAAATGAAATTATTACCGAATCTGTGGCCTGCCTAGTGGGAATCACCTCAATCCATTTAGTGAAATAATCCATCGCTGTAAGGATCCACTTATGCTGTGCTGAAGAGGCAGGATGGATTTTGCCAATGAAATCCAAACCCCACTGCTGAAAAGGAGCACTTACTTCAATGGGCTTAAGTGGCAAAGGCTGCAATTTTTTCCTCCTTTCAAAAATATGACATTCATGGAAGCTTTTAACAGTTTTGTACACATCAGCAAAGAGAGTCAGCCAATAATATCGTGCTCTCAAAATTTTATTGGTCGTTGTTTTCCAGAAAAGGTGACCTCCGCAATCTCCCTTTTCTTCTTCTTCAACCAAGCAATTTAGCAAAACACCACCAGGATCTTTCCAATAGAGTGCATTATTCATGATACAAAACTTGGCAGCCTTCAATTTCAGAGTCCTACTTTTGTTTTTAGCCATTCCTGGTGGTGGTGACAGATTTTGGAGCACATATACAATGTCCGAATACCAAGGAGAAATAACAAAGATTTATGATACCTGAATTAGCGAAATTTCTTCATTTTCCTCAGACATAGCAGCAATGAGATTAATGTCCAAGGCATGCAAATTTGACTCAGCCATTAGCTTAGCCAGCCCTTTTCCTTTGATAAGCTTTGTAGGATTTATTTCCACATCATACTCTAACAAGGCAACAATCCATTTTCCTCGTCTCCCTTCTGGATCTGTTTTCACTAAGACATCCTTAACAACAACATTAGGAACATAAGCAAGAATGTGAGAATGCAAAATATAAACTCGAAAATCTTTCAATGCTTTCACTAAGGAAAGAGCTTGCTTTTCAATAATGTTATACTTTAAGGCTGCATCTCTTATGGTTCGGCTGAAAAAAGAAATTGGTTTTTCATGCTGATCTCTTTTCTGCATCAAAAATGCTTCCATAGTATGATCTGAGGCAAGTGAAAACAAAATAAAATCCTGAGTATAGTTCAGGCTGATCAAAGCTGGAGCTGAAGAAAGAGCCAATTTCACTAAATTGAAAGATTTGACTGCCTCCTCAGTCCACTTCACTACACTATCTTTCTTGAGCATGTTTGTAATTTCCTTTAAATGTTCTGCAAGATTCGGCACAAAGCGACGTAAGAAATTCATCTTACCATTGAAAGATTGGATCTCCTTTTTGTTTCGAGGAAGATCAATTTTCTTAATAGCTTCTACTCAAGCTGGATCAATGTGGATGCCATCCTTTGAGATAATATGACCAAGAAGCTTGCCTTCATCCATGGCAAAAAAACTCTTCTTCGGATTGAGAGACACACCATATTTTCTACACCGCTGAAAAACAATCTTCAAATGGTAAAGGAGCTCTTCATCTGAATTAGAAAATACTATCAAATCATCAAGATAAACAAACAAAAAGACATATTTTTCATTCGCAAATGCCATATCCATCGCTCGCTGAAAGGTCGCACCAGCATTCTTCAAACCGAAAGGCATTTTAGCATAATGGAAAGCTCCCCACGGAGTGGTGAATGCTATTTTGTCTCTATCATCCTCATGGACCAGAACTTGGTTATAACTGGAATAACCATCAAGTAGTGACATACAAGATTTTCCAACTACTCGCTGAAGTATGTGATCCATTTTGGGCAATGGATAATTATCTTTCAAAGAAATCTTATTCAGATTCCTGAAATCAATGCATAAGAAAATCTCACCTGTTTTCTTGCGTACAGGAACCAAATTAGAAATCCAATCTGAAAATATTATGGGAACGATGATACTAGCCTTGTACAACCAATTCACTTCCTTCTCTATTGAGGGCAGCAACTTGGGATCTATTCTTCTCAACTTCTGCCGAAAGGGATTTTGATTTGGCTTGATTGGAATGGTATGCTGAATTATGTTTGTGTCGTATTGTTTCGGGGAATATCACCCTAGAGGTTCGTTGGGTTACAACCTCCACAGAGCAGGGGCATGCTACTTAACAGAGACTCACACAACCATGCACGTTCAGAAAAACTAAATAGATCAGAATGAGAAAGTTACCCGTAGGTCCTACGGTTGAAGCAGATCCCGCAGGGTTCAAACCCCCAGCAACCGTCCTTCCTTCTTAACCTGAAAGACAAGAAGAAAAAAGCACGAAGAACTGGTTGTACAGCATATATCTACTCTAAATGTTAGTAAAATCCATATAAAACATTAAATAAACCATAATGAATGCTTTTATAACAAATATTCTCATACATATAAGCATACACTAACACGTTTATTTCGGGAACAGCATGTTACTTCTGTATTATAAATAGCATGTACAAAAGTAACGAGTGGAGAGATCACCTGATCCTTCCACGGCCTTCGCAGACCGTCGTCCGGATCCGTCCAGGCCTTGCCTCGCTAAGACTCCTTCCAAACTGGTGCATACGAGATGACATATAAAGGGATGTGCATCTCAAGGAAACAAGGGTTTCCTACAATGAACTGGGAAAGTGCAGGAGGCACGGGGAATCAGACTTGGATAGGGAATACCAACAGAGTATAATATCAAAAAATTCTCTCTCTCCCCCTTAGGCCATACACATGAGGGGCTTTTATACTCCCTCCAATTAGTTTCAACAGTTGGAAACAGTTGGCCACGTGCTGGGGTGGTTGAACTACCTGAGTAACCATCGACCCAGCCCGAAAATAGGGAATAATTATATATTTTTTAATCATTTTAATGGCATACATGGAAAAGTCTAGGTGGACTCACGTATACACGCGGAAAAGCACGGGCATAGTCGCGTATGGGGATTTTTACACTGTTTTTTAGTGAATTTGTCCAAGTCTGTAGAAATGGGTGCCCAAAACCATCTAAGCAATCATGAATCATGTGAAGGTGAGAAATGATGCTATAACAGATGCCCCCTAATATATGAGGTCAGAAGGGGTACATGATAGCCGAAATGTATTATGCACATAGAAAGAACTTCGCAAGGACAAGAGAGGACTTCACCAGATTTCAGCCTACCAAAAACCAATGAAAGAAACAGAGAGTCAACTCTTGCTGAGGCGGGCATACCCATGCTCAGTCAAAAATACATCATATGGAAAGTACTGAAATAGATCCAACATGTATACAAGTATAGCTGAACTGAAAATACATAATGAATCATCTGAGCATGGCCCGGAAATACAAGTCTGAATCAATGTCCAAGTATCACATATAGAAAGCTGATCAAAGATGGTGCAACTGGATGTCTGATCAAGTAACTGAATCTCCAAGTACCGGATCATAAGAGGTGGATCAAACGGTACAATCATGCAACTCGAGAGCCAACATATAAGATGCTGCTGTGCTGAACTGCAACATATAAGGGTGGACGGCATCACTGGTAGAAACTGAATGGACTGTCAAAAGTGAATCGAAAAATGCTGATGCAACCCGAGTTCTTCACCGATCACTATGGCACAATTCTACACAATGGGAATAAATGAGCTGAAGTCGACCATGTGAGAAATCGTTGGATTACTGGGCAATGATGTATCTCGTTAACCAACGCGAGACAACCCACCGATAATGATAATGAGTGTCAAGGTGCCCCAGTACAATCTGACAAGTGCGAATGAATGAGTTGAAGTCGAACACTTGAAAGAATCTACCAATCAAGAGGCAATGATGAATCCCCACTGTCGATAGCGAAGAGTCTGCCACTGATGACTGAAAACCCTAAGGTACTGACAAAAAGACTCTAGACCTTATTCCCAGAGCAATGAGTCGGAGTCGATGGGAAAAGATCTGCTGGAAGGAAGGCATTAAGGCATCCCACATCAGTCCAGTGCGAGTGTAACCCGCAGGCCAAGATTTGGAAGGAATTGGACGAAGTAGAGTGATGGAACCAAAACCGAAGTACGTTTCCGACATGCACAAGATGAAGCTAGCGCATGGAAGAAACCCTCTCAACCAACCAATAATGAAAGCTGACACAGAGGCGAGAAATCCACCGATAGGTTCAAATGGAAATCAAGGTACTGCACAAATCCCAAGTGTGATAATGTGTGCTGACGTCGAACACAGGGGAAACCACTTAGTCAAAGACCCATGATGATGATCAAATGCCGAGCACGAGGTCACCTATCAATGATGGAAATAGGCCCAAGGTGCGGCTCTAGGTTTGCTCTCAGAGCAATGTGTCGTAGTCGATAAGAGACAAACCCGCCGGCAAGAAGTCAATGGGGACCTTCTCAAACCAGCACGAGCAGAAGATCAAAACATCCGATGTGATAGAACATGATACTGACAAGACCGGGAAGGCCGACTGAATAATGAGTCAAGAGACACCGCAGAATGGCCGACTCAGGCTAGACTTCCCTTGAACAAAAGCACGACTCTGTGATGACCATGGCAGTAAAAAGTGACACTGTATAAGTCCGTCTTGCAGGAGGCAAAACAAACTCTCCATATGATTGGAAGAGATAACCAACCGGGGGAGAACTGACAAGTGAAACATGGTAAAGGCTGAACCTAGGTCAAACTAGAACCATCCCAAATGAAGGAAATATATATAAGTATATGTGATTTGTTCAAGGGCGACAAAACTGACTCTGTACTGCCATCAAAATAACGAAGATACATCCCGTTCCCGCTCTTTTTGTTATATTTAATTTTTTTGTCTTTTTCATATAATAAGCCTGAAAAAGAATAAAAGAATGCTATGGTACAATGGATAGAACGAGTATCAAGAAATCAGATGCACTAGTTCCTTGGATTGGAACAATCCTATGCTCAATGCAAGGTGGCGAAAACTGGTCAGTGATACTCAGAGGAACGTTCCATCCATGGGTACAAAGGTGTCAAGTCGTGATAGCTAAGTGCATGCAATGGTTAACTTGTGCAGAAAGTCAAGGTCAAAAGTTGGCTTAAACATCGAGTCCAAATGAAGCCGGCTAAAGACCAGGATAAACAAGTAGCCAATATGCAATGCAATAATACAACTTAAGCGACACCAGGGAGCCTCTAGGGTAAAAGCCAGAAAAATGATAAGTGATGAAGAAGAAGAATGAAGCTTCAACACATAAGACATGGCGGGACTAAAGAGGACTCCCGAGCCTACATAAAAAGCAGCATGGGCAACAAGTGATAGCGAGGAACTAACTAGGAAGCCCATGTAAAAGAAGGCTCTACCATCAAGTCATGATTAAATAATCGGCGAGTGAAATGGGTGTAATACTCATGACCTGATGGGATCGACCCTAAGGCAAGTGATCAGTATGAAGGCTAGAATGCAAGATGCAACGGAAAGTGATTTCCCTAACCTATATGCCAGTGAAAATCATATACCTGCCGTGAAGAGTCTAAAATCATGGATCAAAAACCGGGAAAAATCTCAAAATCGTCAAAATGTACCTGAAAACATACCAAACTGGGCACTTCCAAGCAACCGAGTTATGTAGCTTAAGATAGATCGAAAAAAAAGGCATAAGGAAATTTTGCGAAAATTTTCAATTTTTTAGCCATAAATAGACAAATTACCTCTCATTTGGTTCATTATTGCATAGCTGATTTGGAAAAAGTGTTCTGGAGCAAAAAACTTCTTTCGTCAAATCAGGAACAACGACCGTCGGAACTCAGCGAAACTTCAGGTAGGCTCCTTAATCATCCTGTTTATTCATTTTGTCCGTTTGTAAATTAAAATTAAGTGATTTTTAGCTTTAAAACCCTTGCTAAAATATGCGGACTTGCGCATACGCGGGTTCATTGAAGGCAACTCACGTATACACGCGACTGTGCAAAGGAAAAACCGCGTATGCGCAGGTCCGAATGCAAAAAGCGTGGCTAATGCATAATTTGATGAAATTTCTCAGGATGACCATCTCATGGAGGGAACGTGAGCATAGTGCAATAGACCAAGAGGTCATGCAAGATCGCGCAGCGCAAAATATCCTCCGAAATTGCGGATTGTTCAAATTCTTTAAAATGCCAAATATGAAAAGCAATGTGCGGTTGCTAGAAATGCTCGTAAATTACTGGGAACCAGATCAGGATTGCTTCATAATTGATCAGATGCCACTACGCATTGAAGTGGAAGACATATATTTCATTACTGGACTCTCCCGGAGGGGAGAACTAGTAGACTTGCACGGGAAGCCCCCGGGAGGGTTAACCGTGGAAGACTATGTCCAGGTATATTGCGTAGGGGGTTCCAAAAAGGTTGGAACTCAGATTGCAATTAAAGATATCAGGGATTTGCACATGAAAATCCTCCTTTTCACCATCAGCAGAGTGGCAGGATCTGCCTCACTACATCAGGCGTCCAGGACGCAAATGAGCATAGCTGTAGAGTGTCTGACTCATGTGTATGATTGGTGCACAACCCTTCTACTGAACATGAAACAACAGCTGACCTCCATTCGCCAAGCAAAGACTAAACACTTTGGCTATGGGACCATTTTGACAACATTCTTCTTTGAGAGGATTCCAGCTTTGAGACCCACGGTCATCTCTACTATCAGTAGCCCGCGGGACCCAAGAATTGCCCGTTGGGCAGACATGATGAAGAGACTGGGGGGTAGTGAGGTACCCCAGACCACGTGGGACGATGAGTAATTCTTGTGGTGGGGAGAACAGATCATCACAGTGGACGACTATCCCTATGCCGGGATGGATTTTCGTGGAGATCCGGATCTAGTTCTTCCACCAGGCACGGCATGGGGAACAGTCGGTAAGTTTTGAAAAAAAATTTGACTTATATAATTTTTTGGATTTTTTCAAATATGTATGAAAAAATGAAAAACAAACATGTTTTTGATTGGATTCATAATGACTGACAATTAAAAAATGATCATGTTTCAGATGTTGGACCAGTGCGACCTGAGGGTCTCCCACGCCATAAGCATCGCAGGGGTGAGGCAGAGACAGTGGATTCCGACAGGACTCTCCAGGCCTAGCAGAGAAACTTGGAGGGATTAACCCGCCAAATCCCTATGGCTGCCGTGGAGGACTTGCCGGAAGCCATCCAGAGACGGGTGGTAGGAGTACCACGAGACTGGGTTAGACTATTCCGTCGTGTGGCCACTGCAGTTATGTTCTATATGAACACTACTTCTGGGCAGGGTCCTCAGCAGTAGACAAATTTTATATATTAGATGATTGTATATTCTTTTTGAGACTGAACATGATGGGGCATAAGCCCAAGTTTTGTACGGCATTTATGGATCCAAATTTTGTAAAGTTTTTGAAACACTCTGATGATATATATATACAGCGATTTCTGATGTGATGTGATAAATGTATCAAATGTATGATGTTTTTGATGATTAAAAATTTTATTGAATTGAATGATTAATGTGCCAATCCAATGCTTGATTAGCTAATGAGTCAGCAAACCAATTGTCAGCTCGAGGAATATGAATGAATGTTAAAAATTGAAATGACCTTTGTAACAAACGTACCCTCAAGAACAATCGTAATAAAAATGGATCTCGTACCCGATAAGTGTTTTTCAACTGCGACACCACCAGCTGGGAGTCCAAGAAAACTACCAACGAATCAACACCCAAAGATATTTCCTCCGAGAGTAGATGAATGACTGCAGTGTATTCTGCTACGTTATTGGAAGCAGGACCAATGCAGACTCCTCTTGATACCAACAGCTGACCGGAAGGATAATGAAGCACCCAAGCCGCGGAAGCTAAGTTCCGGGTGTGTCTACTAGCACCATCGGCGAAACCAAAATGAATCATGACATCCAACACAACCTGCCAAAGCAGATCAAAAACATCACCAACTCATCAAAAATCGAAAATCAATCAGATATGTACAAAGCAAAAACTACTATATACAAAAGCAACATGCCAGGTCGAAGCCTAGGCATAATACTTCTTCAAATAGAGCCCATTTCGGGGCTCCGGCAACTCGTTCCCTTCGAAATCAACCAAGGTATAAGCTCCTTTCTTAAGGACTTTTTTAACGATATAGGGGCCATACCACATCGATTTAAACTTTCCTTCCCCCAAGGCATCTTTTTCTTGGGCATAGACCAAAACAAGGTCACCTTCCGAAAAGACCCTAGGCTTAACCGCCTTATCGTACTGAACCTTTACTCGGTTTTTATGCGCTTCATTCATCGTGGCGGCATCCCGACGCTGCTCATCGAGATGTTCCAGATGAGGAAGCCGTTCTGCCAGACTGGAAGTGTCAGGAAGAAGCTCAACAGCTAATTTGAGAGAAGGAATCTCGCATTCAATGGGAAATACGGATTCCACCCCGTGCACTAACTGAAACGGAGTAAAGCCAGTTGCAGTTTTCACTGACGTCCTGTATGCCCAAAGTGCAGGGTATAGCATAATATGCCAGTTGGATCTATGTTTATCAATTGTCCTTTGAAGAATTGTCTTCAAGGATTTATTCACGGCTTCCACTTGCCCATTGGCCTGAGGATAATATGGAGATGAATGCTCCTTCCAGAAACCCAATTTGAGAGCCAACTCAGCCATCATACTATTCTGAAAATGACTGCCATGGTCCGTGACAATCTCTCTAGGTATACCAAAACGAGCGATAACTTGGTTGAAAAGGAACAAAGCTGCAGTCTCACCGTCGTTCCCAAAAGTAGGCATAGCCTCGACCCACTTCGTAAAGTAGTCTACTGCTACGATAATGTACTTGTGACCTTTTGCCGAAGGCGGGTTACAAGTAGTAAAATCAATACCCCACTTTGTAAAGGGTCCGACAGTAACGACTGGAAAAAGCGGAGTTGGATGAGCGCGCATTTTTCGAGTATACACCTGACAAGGATGACACCTTTTGACCGATTCAATACAATCTTTGAAAATCGAGGGCCAAAAGTATCCAGCACGCAAAATCTTTTGGGCTGTAGCAAGCCCAGATAAATGACCCCACAAGCTCCACTGTGAGAATCATTGAGCACAGCCTCAGCTTCTTCGAGAGTTAAGCAGCGTCTTAGGATTGAATCAACCCCTCGACGGTACAAAGCATCACCAATAATTAAATAATTCTTGGCCAAGTGACGCAGTTTACGACGCTCATCTTTCGAAAAAGTTGAGGGAAACTTCACAGTATGGAGATACACAATGATATCCCCATACCAAGGATCCTGTGGAGAGATAAGAAACAAGTGTTCTTCTGGAAAGGACTCATCATAGATCATCTCCTCTCCACAGGGCAACTCGGAGATCAATTTCACAAAAACTAATGACTTCTTGGATTTGGCAGACATGAACTCGAGATCAAATTCTTGTAAAATCACAATCCATCTATTATATTTGCCCCCAATCACTCGCCTGCTGAGGACAAATTGAAATGGATTGGCAGCTGCCAAGACATAAGTTTTGTGAAGAATAATGTAATGCCGGAGTCGCTGCACAGCATGGACTGCTGCTAAGACTAACTTTTCTATCGGAGTGTATCGCAGTTCAGGTCCTACCAATCCTCGAATAAGGTAGTAAATAACATGCTCAGCAAGAGCATCATCCTCCTGAACCAGAACCATACCAATGGTAGATTCTGCTGTAGCCAGATACAAAAGAAAATCTCTGCTATAATCGGGTGGACTCAGTAAAGGAGCAGAGGTCAATGCCTTCTTCAAGGCATCGAATGAGCGTTGAGCGTAGTCGTCCCAAAGAAAAGGAACTCCTTTCTTCAACAGTCTCATATATCCCTTTGTAATCTCAGCATAATTGACGATAAACCTTCGAAGAAAATTAGACTTCCCTTGGAGACTTTGAAGCTGACGGATTGAAGACGGGGGAGGCAACTGAAGTATTACCTCAACCTTGAAGGGATCTACCCTTATCCCTTCCCTAGACACAATAAATCCCAACAGCCGACCGGATGTAACCGCGAAAACTCACTTGTTCGGATTCAATCGAATTTTATAAAAACGACATCTTTCAAATATTTTTCGGAGGTGACCAGGATGATCTGTCCTCTTTCGAGAATGAGCAGCTAGATCATCTAAGTATGCCTCGATAATCTTCTTGATTTCGTGGAAGGCGTAAGACATGGCCCGCTGAAAGGTAGCCCCAGCATTTTTAAGGCCAAAAGGCATCTTCTTGTATGAAAACGTACCCCAGGGACAAATAAATGCAGTCTTATGTTGATCTTCAGGACGGATAGTAATTTGATTATATCCAGAAAAACCGTCCATGAAGGAGAAAATCTCGTTACCGGCACACTCGTCAATGATCTGATCGATGAATGGTGTGGGGTAATTGTCTTTAGGACATGCCTTATTCAGGTCTCTGAAATCGATGCACACTCGAATCGTTCCTTGCTTTTTATCAACGGGAACGGGGTTTGAAACCCATTCAGTCAGAGGAACTGGGAAAATGAATCCCGCCCTAAGAAGCTTTTCAACTTCAGCTTTGATAGCCGCTTCCTTCCTAGGATTGACCGGACGAAGTTTTTGCCTGACCGGCTTAGCGTTTTCATACGTCTTGATCTCATGCTGGACGATAGATGGGTCTATGCCAGGAATTTCCTCATAAGACCAAGCAAAAACATCCCTATACTCTTTAAAGAGCTCGGTATAGATTTGAATCTCTTCACGGGAACATTCAGCTCCAATGAAGACATTCTCGACACTATTGGGATCCCTGGAAATGTTCACCGGGATAGTAGGAGAGATCACAGCCATGTTCCCTTCAGCATAAACCTGTGTTGGTGCCAAAGGGTTCAAGACTGGGTGAACAGATCCAAGAGACTGAGGACTTGGAAAACTAGTTTCAACTTCGTTTAAGTCAGGTAGGAAGTAAGACCGATGATGCAAATCATCCCACAATCTATCTATACCAGTCATGGCTTCCAGGATTGCCCTCTTCGGGATGGAAGAGTGGTATCAAGGCAACTCGGCCGAAGAATAACCAATCGGCCCGAAGTCGTAGCGCCACATCACCATCCCACTCTTCCTGAAAGAGGAGTCGAACGGGATCAGCAGTTGTCAATACCAGACCTGACAGCAATCTCACCGCAATCAAAAATGCCATTCCACCCACTCGACCTTCCGGCTAATGTGGCGTAGGGAAGGTAAGGTCCAAGGGTTCGAAAATAATGAGTTCGAAAGAACTCTTCGAAGGGGAGCCTTGGAGGATGAAATATCATTTATATGCACCGTAGAGGAGGAAGATCGAAAGTACCCATCAAAGAAGAATACATCGAACTCCTCCGTATTCTCAACAGCGCCTTAGTATTATCCAACTTAGGAAATCCGATGAGTCGAAGGCGTATTCGAAATTAGCTCCTCGAGGAGCCGGCCCGCTGATCCAATCGTGACAATCCTCCCTTCGGGGGGAACATACACTCCGAAATAATGAGGATGCAATGGCATCCATCTCATATATCCAGCCTTCTCACGTAAGGTTGTAGTCCAAGGTCGCATCCACTACTCAACTCTCTATAAGTTAACGGTTTTGCCCCCAACACGTATGGGCAAAGCTTCGGGACAATACCATGGGGTCTATGAGAATGACCATCGAACGCATTAAGAATGTGTTAAGCAGATGGAACAATGGAGATCCAAGTGTCTTCAACATGCGAGAGACATCACGCATGTAGAAGCACTTTATCAACAACCGTTCAAAGATATTGCACTTCCGATAGGACTATTTAATATGAAACGCCATGTGATGAGGAAGTCTTTCTTAAAATTATTCATATCAAAAGTAATCATAAGAGAATTTTTCAGATCAATAGCCCTGGGCTTATGTGCGAGCAAAGTAATCACAACAGCCGCACAAGACCGGAGTACCTCTAAAGCCGACATAGCACAAGGACTTTGCGCGATCTTCACAATCGAGTAGTTCGAAGGCCTCGTGTTCGGATTAATCGTTGACCGCTTAGGAAGAGGCTTTTGGTATCCGAGGCATAGACTCAATGGGGTAGGTCATGGATGAAGCGGCCAAGAGCATCAGAACTTCCTTAGGCCGAATATTCCTCTCCGATAATCATGGGATCTCGTAGCGATATCCGTGAGCACTCATCATAAAAATGTTCGTCAATACCCCCTTCCTAGGTGCCCCCCAGAGGAAGCTCCTGTGGATTTTGCTCGCGCCACCAATTGCTACCCTTGGGGAAAAGGGTTTGTTAGAATACTACCGGAACTAGAAGAACCTCAATGTGGATAACAAAGGCCGAGCATCCCGACTCTTTAGGGCAAAGGTGTGTGAGATGGTCTCCAGTACACAACTTGCATGGAAACTTCACTTTCTTTTTCTCCTTTGGACCCTCACCAACACGCTCGTTGGTTTTATTTTCATTACCCTTCCCGTTCTTGCCCTTCTTCTTGTTATTTCGTCCCTTCTTCTTCCCATCGGATTGTTGATTTCCTTTGGGATCAGAAGCTTGGACATCATTTATGGACAAAGACTGGGAAGGTGATGAATCAGCAGGCACAGCCTGACCAGAAGGAGCAGATTGTAAAGACAACTGCTGCAGTTGAGAAAGCAGGCTGGCTGCACTACTATTGACCGATCCGACAAGCTCGTCACCATGCGGACCAGGTTTGGGTTTCGATAAATCCAATTTGGAGCGAGGAGCATTGGGTAAATACTTATAAAGCATCCCAGACTGAGAATAGATCAGTTCTAACTGCTGGGCCCTAAAAATGGCCTGCTCCTCGGAAAATACCCCGTATAGGGATACATTTTTTTAGGTTGTCTGATCACAGAGATTTCAAAAACCACTCGAGAAGGAACTCACCTGGAATATGGGCTTTGATAAGCCTCTTCCTTCTCCTCCATTCCTGAATGTGATCAGAAATGTGAGTTGCCTCATCTTGCTTAAAATTAGCCAGGAGTTCGGTCCCAGCCTCATATCTGACAGGCAACTGAAAATGGTTTAGAAATGTGACAGCCAGTTCTCCAAATGTGGCGAAACTGCCCCCAGTGAGCTCTATATACCATTTGGCAACATTTCCAGTTAGGGTGCGTTGAAATAATCTCAACCTGATCGAGTCATCGATCAAGGAGTTCGAAGAGCACCATAAGTGGAAAGTGGTGATGTGGTCCACCGGATCCTCTCCATTCTTACCTTCAAACTTTGGAATGTCTGAAGGAAGTTTGGTCGGGACCGGAGGCCACCCCGGACTATAACGAATCGGGTCATTAGTCAACTTCGACAAATCTGGCAAGTTTAACGTTGCCAGAAAAGGTAAGCGAGGCGGAGCTTGAGGATTCCATCCTTGATGGGATGGATTCCCAACATTCTGAAAAGAATAGCCTGGATTTGATGAGGCACCAGGTTGCCAGAAAGGACTCGTAGAAAACGGAGAAGAACCTCCTCCCCACGCCGAGTTACCAAAGCCTAGACCAGTTCCCCCCGCTGAAGTATTGATTGAAGAGGAAAGCCCCTGGTAGGGGTTCCAAGCATTAGACAGAGGAGAAAAGGACTGATAAGCACTCGATGAAGGGAAAGAAGCATTCCCTTGATGACCTGCGTAAAACCGATTCCCTGCCCTCGCTGTAGTAAAGATAGGATTCCATCCCGTAAAAGTAGTCGAACTTTGCCCCCCAGACCAAGGGTTGAAACTCTGGGTCTGGGAAGTAAACGGAAATGACCCTAAAGAAGGATTGGAACTAGGAATATGCCCAGTCCCAAAGGGGAAACCCTGAAACGAAGCTGATCCACTAGCAATGTTAGACATGGGCGTAGATCCAGCTGAAGCAGCGGAAAAGGAAAAAGAGGGGTTCCCACTAGAGGGGAACCCAGAACAGAAGGGACCAGAATGAGAAGCATGTGCTTGGGTGAACCCAGAGCCAAACACAGTAGCATTAGAAGCAATCGAAGATGAAGCAATAGTGCCTCGACAGAAGCAGGGGTCTGAATGCCTGCAGCACTCACGACAGAAGCCGCGTTCCCAGTCATGGCCATCGAAAGATAAGAATGATACGGAAGATCCGGCGGTCTCTCCGAATCCGGTCCGATGTACTGAACAACAAACAGATAATCAGGAGGAAGAGGAGATGGACCTGTAGCAGGAGGCTCAGGTATGTCCTCAATCTGAAAATCTTCTTCCTGAGGAAATAAAACTCGCGAGGTGAGCGGAACGCTCCTCTCGGGACCGACACCAGAATCAGCTACGAAACCTTCAGACCTTTGTGGAGGATCTCTCTCCACTGCGTCAGACGCCACAGGGTGGTAACCACCTGCTAAATCACTCCTACACCTTCTCGAAGAAGGCTCTGGACTCTCGGGAGATAACCCCCGGATTCTCCTCGAACGTCGAGGCGCTTGATCAGCCACTTTTATAGATTTTTTAAATTAGACTCAAAAAAGTGAAAAGCTAGGCAAGCTAGGAGCAAAGAGCACTCACTAAAAATAAAAATCCCTGAGATACAGTCAAGCAAACAGCCTCCAAGTATTTCCGCTCCGGGTGATGAGGACCGGACACCAAAATATAGGAAAGCGAAGTATAGGACCTCCCGAAAGCAGTCTGGGATGATTAGGGCCCAGAACAACTAGCGAAGGTATCAGAAACAGTTACGCCGACCTCCTAATGACAGCCTTTGCCGGCTCAAGCACCCAAGCTTCGCAAGGGCACCCCCCAGAAGTACTGCTGAAAGTGATGCGACGTTTGCCTCAGGTACCACGGGTATTCCCCCCCGCAGTCACCTGTGTGGAACCTAGGAGTGGCAACTATGGACACCAATCCATATCAGAAGCTGGGCGGAACGGTCTTGAGGTCAGATTCAGCCAATCGGAGGGGGTTATCCCTCTTCTCAACCTTCACTTCCCCTCGCGCTTGACTCTCGGATGAGAGCTTTCACAGTCCACCTCACGGAGTTGGATTTCGCACAATTAATCAACTTCTATGTTTGTTTGAGTGGCCTTGGAGAGTTAACTCTCCACTAACCTATTCCAAGGCCCTACAACCTAGCTAGTTGGTGATTAACACTTAGAAAAACTTGCTAGTTTGATTTTAGATTAAATCGCTTATTTTAAGGGCTGTTATATTAAGTCACAAGGATATGGAGATGAAACGTATGGTGTTTTTGACGCAAAAGAAATTAATAAAAACTTAACTACATGCAAATGCAGTTCTTTGTCTTTCGATGAAGAGAAATCTCTATACAGGTTCTACAAGACTAAAAATTGTATTTTTTCTTTTCAAAAAGAAAACTCACACTCACAAAAACTAAGAAATTGACTAAATGATTCAATGCACCTAATGCAAATCACTACAAGCATGTAAATCCTAAGATGCAAATCTCTTAAAGCAGAGTGAAATTCCCAAAAATTCCTTCAGTTTTAACTCTTCTTTGGTTGCCCAAAAAGCTAGTTCTATAAATCAAGAACTTTAAAATGAGGACACCAAAAACACTTAAAAACAAGAAGAAGAAATCAAGTGACAACTCCTCCTCAAAATCAAGCCTAAAACTAAAGCAAGAAACTTCACAAAAGCTTCAAAAGTTGTAGCAAACGAAAATGAAAATGCAACAACAAAAGCAAATAACAAGTGAAAATGTTTTTTAAGCCTTTGAAATGCAAAAACAAAAAGCAAAGCAAATGTTTTTTGAGCTTTTTTGTTTTATAGAGAAAGAGCTCGAAAAGACCAAGCACAACTATCAAAATCCAAACCAAAACGGGACCAAATTTCAAGCACAAACTTCAACAATGCTCCCAAACCTTATAAAATTAATCGTAGCAAGATCAATAAGAGCAAAAGAAGACCAAAAACTCAGCCACTCAGTCTAGACAAATAGTGCAAACTCGTTGCAAACAAAAACTCCAAAGAAGCAAGAAAAGCTCTTCAAAAGTTGCAACAAAACCTAGCCTATGGAACTCAAGAAAACCAATAAAAAATGAAGCAAAAATCGCAATGCGAAGCACAACACAAAGATAGGAGCGAGTCAGTGAGCAGAAGCTCTCTGTTCTGATAAAGCAGAACAGCCAAGAATGCTCAGAAAGCGATCTTGGAACTCAATCCAGAAGTGCTAGCACTAGTAACAACACTTTGCCAAAAGACTAGTTTTCACTCAAACGAAAGAGAGAAAAGACATGAAACCACTTCCTTCACACTCCAGTAAGTACAGAGACACTGTAGAAACAGGCCTCCACAGCCAGAAAGGACCAAAAAGTCAATAAACCCAAAAATTCAAAATCTGCCTAGGTATACGCTACTTCACAGCTATGCAACCAGCGTGCATACGCGTCTGTGCTAAGGAAAACTCGCATATACGCGGGTTCCTTTAGACAAACTTGCGTGTATACGCGACTGTGTGCAGAAAAAAGCGCGTATACAAAGGAAAATAATGAAAAAAACAAAAAGGACAAGCCTGGAAAAGAAACCAGGACTTCAGACTGACTGCAAGAAAGTAAACTGGACTGCAAATGAAAGATAAAACTGTCGGCAACCTAAACAACCCAACATGAGAATCACAAGAATGTGGTCCCCAGTGGAGTCACCAGTTCTGTTTCAGGGAAATATCACCCTATAGGTTGGTTGGGATACAACCTCCACAGAGCAGGGGCATGCTACTTAACAGAGACTCACACAACCATGCACGTTCAGAAAAACTAAATAGAGCAGAATGAGAAAGTTACCCGTAGGTCCTACGGTTGAAGCAGATCCTGCAGGGTTCAAACCCCCAGCAACCGTCCTTCCTTCTTAACCTGAAAGCCAAGAAGAAACAAGCACAAAGAACTGGTTGTACAGCATATATCTACTCTAAATGTTAGTGAGATTCATATAAAACATTAAATAAATCATAATGAATGCTTGTATAACAAATATTCTCATACATATAAGCATACACTAACACGTTTATTTCGGGAACAACATGATACTTCTGTATTAAAAATAGCATGTACAAAAGTAATCAAGTGGAGAGATCACCTGATCCTTCCAAGGCCTTCGCAGACCGTCGTCCGGATCCGTCCAGCCCTTGCCTCGCTAAGACTCCTTCCAAACTGGTGCATACGAGATGACATATAAAGGGATGTGCATCTCAAGGAAACAAGGGTTTCCTACAATGAACTGGGAAAGTGCAGGAGGCACGGGGAATCGTACTTGGATAGGGAATACCAACAGAGTATAATATCAATAATTCTCTCTCTCTTAGGCCATACACATGAGGGATTTTTATAGTCCCTCCAAGTAGTTTCAACAGTTGGAAACAGTTGGCCAGGTGCTGGGGTGGTTGAACTACCTGAGTAACCATCGACCCAGCCCGAAAATAGGGAATAATTATATATTTTTTAATCATTTTAATGGCATACGCGGAAAAGTCTAGCTGGACTTGCGTATACACGCGGAAAGCACGGGCATAGTCGCGTATGGGGATTTTTACACTGTTTTTTAGTGAATTTGTCCAAGTCTGTAGAAATGGGTGCCCAAAACCATCTAAGAAATCATGAATCATGTGAAGGTGAGAAATGATGCTATAACACGCATGTCTTCAAATCTGAATAATCCCAAGAAAATACATCAGCAAAGGAAGATAATAAACTAATATATTTTGCTTTTACCTGTGGGGGCAATGCGTTGGCAATTTTACCATTTTTGGATTTTCTGCTGATCCAATGTTCACATCCTCAACCCCTTTTTCTGTTGGCCACAAGGTTGGTTTTCGAGCTACATCATCTTGGTCGAAATGCTCCTCTAAAGGTATTAGACCTTTAGGAATGACATTATTCTTCAGCTGCAATACTTCCATCTGGTTTACTTGCACATCCGCCTCACCATCATCATGCTCCACATCAATAGAAGTGTCTTTGAATTTACCTTCATTTTGCAGAAATTCATCAATTTCTTCATCATCTTGAAACATTTTCCAATACCTTTGATTTTCAGGGACAGTCAGATGATGCTTCACATGAATTTCAAATTTGTTACTTGAGTTCATCGGGATTTTCAAATTACTTGCTGCTTTTGCAAGTGCATCTGCAATACCATTCTGAATACGAGGGACACAAGTCAAAGTATAATCTGAAAACAATCTTAAGATATCTAGTACCGCATTTCGGTAAGCCCGCATTCGAGGATGCTTAGCTTGGTATTCACCTTTCACTTGCTTGATAACTAACTCAGAGTCGCCATACACTGCAATCCTCTTAGCATTCAACTTTCTAAGAATTTTCAGACTAGCAATTAAAGCTTCATATTCAGCCTCATTATTTGAACAATCAAAATCCAATTTATAAGAACAGACCCTTACATTACTCAACACTTTGTTTGGGGAGGGAAAAGGGTTGCGTACCCAAATGCCAATTCCAGCACCATCATTTCCTACCGCACCATCAAAATCCATGGTCCACAAACCATTTTCATCCTCTTCCAAATGCTGAAATTATGTTTGCTCTGTTATTTCTGCTTGCTGTCCATCAACATTTTGCCACTGTTGGAAGGCTAATTGCTCAGCGGTACTTTCAAGTTTTTGTCTCTCTTTCTTTAAGACCTCTCTGAAATTCTCATTGATTTCTGGAATGTCTTCTACTTCAACTAATTGGCTATTTACATCATTGAAACTATCCGAGTACAAAACAAATGATTATAAATCAGTATGTACATAGTTGATTGGATGACTTACCAGTTTCTCCTTGTTGGTGATCATATACTTCATCTTTTGCTCCCAATATAATTTCCTCATCTGACCGAACACAGGAATAGTAGCATAGGAGAAATCAAGCTGCAATGTCCCTTTATGTTTCTCTCCCCAAGATCTGGAAAGAAGCATGCCAAATCTAGGAGGAATATCCGCCACAACCACATCCATCAAAACATTTTTAGTTGGAATTTGATCCAAACTGACCACCAAATATTTGATAAGTCCAATGCATCTTACTCTACTAGAATCGAAAGAATAAAGGTCATGATACTTTCTAGTGATGTCCAATCCCAATTTCTCCATGATTTCCCTAGGCATGAGATTATGAGAGGCTCCAGAGTCAAACATAGCATTGTGTAATACATAGTCGTGCAATATAGGGCTGATATAAAAAGGAGGTACATCACTATCTGGAGACTCACCATCCAATGCTAGACCAAAAATCAACTCAGGTTGATCATCTTCCACGTTTACCATATCAAAGAATGGATCTAAATTCAAAATCTTAGACACCTGGCCCTTATAGCTGCTATTCTTCATCAATTCAGTCAAAGGAATGGATACTTTTAACTTAGAAATTTCATTTTCTAAGTTAAAAACTGAAGTTTTCTCTACCTC
Source organism: Pinus albicaulis (assembly GCA_034641835.2). Lineage (NCBI taxonomy): Eukaryota > Viridiplantae > Streptophyta > Pinopsida > Pinales > Pinaceae > Pinus > Pinus albicaulis. The sequence continues at coordinate 295,598 of JAXQQM020059166.1, read as the reverse complement.
TTTGGTTGGAACATCCTTCTTTTTAGTTTTCTCCTTTGATACATTTGGCTGATTGGATCTTTCATTTGCTGATGGTGATTTGCTAGTAGTGGGATCGACTGTCTCTTTTCCCTTCTTCTGCACAACGAGTGAATCATTCTTTGGTGCTGTAACTTCCTTTCTCTTTTGGATTGGATTAACAGGTACATCTCTACTTCTGAGTGAATATTGTCATTTCTAGGCGATCAAAGCATTCATATACCCCCTCTGATACTCATCACACTCTTCTTCAAGAGTTGTCTCATTTGCCAAGATGAAATCCTCGTCTTTTTGTACAGCTGAGCTTTCGGAATACTCCTCATCTTCAGTGATAAAAATTGGCATATCATCAGGTGTAAATAAATGATTCTCTTCTCCTATTACATTCTCTTCATCATCTGATTCCGAACCATGAACAAAATTCTGTTGTAATGGTGTCTTCACCTGCTGTTGTACTGCTGGTTCTTGTGCTCGCTGCTCTCTTTGCTTGATTCTGAATTGTGGTTGCTGTTGGCCACGGAAGTTAGGATTTCTGATCTGCGGTTTAGGCTTATCAAGTGTTAATCTTTCAAACATATTTTCCATCTTACGAAGCACTTGATCTGACGTGGAAACCTCTTCCTTTATTGCTACTTTCTTTTCAACTTTCATTCTAGCTCTCCTGGCATTCAAATTGGCTTCAACGCTGACTGCAATTTTCTGCATATCCTCTAAAGTGCATGGATCTCTTTCCCTCAATTGATAAGCCATGTCAGGATCGAAACCATCCGGAAACTTAATCAAAGCTGACCCCCTAGGTGGCTTTATATCAGCAGGAATTGCATTGTAAACAGTATTGAATCTAATACAATAATATTGGACAGACTCACCAACATTTCGCTTGATATTGTCATATTCGGAAAGGATTGAAAGAGGGTATTTCTTCACTTCCCATCGATCCAAGAATTGTCTCTGAAGATTAGGCAGTGTAGCAATACTTCTAGCCGGCAAAGCTCTGAACCACTTTCTTACTTCACCTCCAAAGGTTTGTACAAACAATCTCATTATCACATTTTCTGCATCAATCTCATGAAGGTCAAAGGAATCTGCTATCCTATTCACATGTTGCTGAGCAGTAACAATTTGATGAGTGCCATCAAACAATGGAATTTTTCTTTGATAATCGGCGGACATGTCATCCAAGTTTTGAGGCAATACAAGGGGTGAAAATCGGGCAGCCATTGCTCTAGGTGGATTTACAACTGGGCTTGGGGATATAGGAGGAGTCGGAGCAGTTGATGTATGAGGTGTATGTGGTGTGGATGGAGGCGATACTACTGCAAATTGTTGATTAGAGATATAAGGTTGCACGAGAATGGTAGGAATGAAAGGAGGCTCGGTAGGAATTTGTGAACCCGATGTAATTGTTGATGACCCAAGAGTTGCAGATGTAGACTCTATGAATTCAGGAATGTTTGTTGCCACAATGGAATTCTAAATATTCAAAATGTAACTGTCAATGGATCTATTAGCCCTTTCAATTTCAAGATCTTTAACAAACTCTGGATTTAGGACAGTAGAATCAATAACACTTTCAAACTTAGTCTCAAACAACTACAACTCAAATTGTTCATCGAACTCAAGATCTTCAAGATACTCAAAAACATCGGGACATGAATGAGATTTGAACACAGGAATCACAAAACTTTATTGACGAAGGATTCTCGAAATAAGATTTGGATTTTCGTACATAGGAGGTGGATCGAGATCCGGATTTGCTCTGGTATGTCATCTGGAAGCCAGTGTGTTGAATTATTCTCAAAAATCAAATGGACAAAACCAACTTGTTCAGCCTATCAAATTCTAAACTCATCATCCAAAGTCTAGAATGATCTGATATACTGGGGAAATTTACAATTCAGATGTTACGTTTACAAACTAGACCAGAGATTGACTGAAGCAGCGTTTATCTACTTTCTCTAATGCAAAGCAAGAGCGTTTCGAAGGCTACCTAGCATAACTTCAAGCTCCGTCTGTAGCTTATAAAATGAATAACACTAACAAGAAAACCATTTTTTTGTCCCCAGTATGGTCTCCACTATGTTATAGCCTAAATATACCTCAGGTTGAAGGAAGGCAGAGTCTAGGGTAACATCAAACCACGCTTAATCTGGTAGCTAGCCCTACCAGATCGGGAGAGGGCTCTCTCCTTGTCAATCTCGCAAAAATTATCAGTGAGGCTTGAGATGACTTGAAATAAAGGCTTATTTTAGGCTAGGTATATATGTAAGAGAGTTTTATTTAATTTTGAAGATGTTTGTTGGATCAAAGGGAAGGGAAAATTTTGGGTTTGGGAAATGATCAGTTTTGCAGAGAGCTGAATGGGGCAAGAAAGGAAATTGTTTTGACGTTTCAAATTTGAATGAAATGGATAGCTCAGACCGGTGAGGAGTTGAAGAGGGAAAGAGGCTTTCGGTAATCCTTTTCAAACAGTTTTAAAACATAGAAAATTAAACAAAACTCAACGTAGAGCACTGCAAATCTAATGAATTCCACCTTTATCACTTGTTTGTTTAACTTAAGAAGAAATGAGAAGGAAGATGATGCACATGAAACATCAGTAAAATTACAATCACAGAGAGAAATACATCATCAAAACAAATAGCCACATGGATCCCAAGTAGTGCTGCAAACCCTGGTCTATTCGTTTGCCAAAATGCAGAGATGAAATGTACAATGAAGCTCCAAGCAATCCCAAGTGTCCAACCCTGAAAATGACTGAAGAAATACAAGATATAGACAAGAATAACTCATCCCCATGCCTATAGGGGTCTAGCTCACTAGTTTAGAGGCTGTTTCAACAATATCTAAACTAAGAAATGGAAAATAGGCAGTGGAACAGCTTGCCTCTATAAGATAGGAAACTGATTCATTCAGTTACAATTCACCTTTTGATGAATGAATCTACTTGCATGAGTAAAAATTTGTCAAAATTACATCAAAAGCCATGAAATTACGTCAAATTACATAAAGAGCTTTACATTTGGAGATAAAAAAGTAAAACTGGCCAAAAATAGGTGAAAAACAGAGTTACTGAGTGAAAAATGAGCCAAAATCCCCAATGCGCCGCGCCTGAAATCTCTATGCATCGCGCCACTTTGGAACCGATTTTGAAGGCCTTCCTGGTGTCCAAATTGAGTGTAGGATATCTCGTTGGAAATATTTACCTGTCTAATTTCCATCCCAAGTGGAATTTAGGAATTTGGTTGCCATTTTCCCCTCCAAAAATGAGTTCTCCCAACACTACTTCTTGTGTGTCCAAAAAGGGGCAGAAAAGGTCATTTTTAGGGTGTTTTTGACCCCTCCGGCAACCAAAAACTTGTCAAAATCTCTGGGTAATGGGTATGCATGCATAAATTTTCATTGCAAGTCCAAAAATACAAATTTTTACCCAAGAGGAGCTCCCAATCGTAAGCGCGTGCCAAGTGGCGCGACATGTCGGGTAGGAAAATCTGTGTTAAGGCCAAAATATTCAAAATTGACAAAATGTGTCTCAGATTTCTTGAATTTTGGGCTGAATGTATACCATCATGCGCTATGTTAGGCCAATGAAGCTTTGGCCAAAATTTGGAGTCTATCATGCCTTTTGCGACGCTGTAATGCCCTCTTTAGCTTTGCCTTCAGGATCTTGATTCGAGCCTTGCAAACGTGATTTCTTGCCCAATAATGATTCTTCATGTGCCTTAACATGTTATTTTCCTTATTTTCCTTCTCCAAAAACTTCTCCAAATGAATATTTACCCTCTCAAGCCAATTCTCTCGATCAGCCTCAATCTCTCGCTCAATGGATGTCATCTCGGTTGGGCTTCTTTGGGCAGCTTGTCGGTTCTCATGGATATTTTGCAACTCCATGATAGTTCGCTGATCTTCCAACTGTTTGTTTCACCGCTCGAGGTAATTTATAATCCATTGGGCTCTTTGCAACTTGACGGGAAAAGTTTCTATCTCCGCCTTTTGCTCTTGAATAGTCTCCCTCAACTTTGAGCTTGGTGAGCTCAAATCCTTATCAATGAGTATGAAACCTGTATCTTGGCCTCCTAAAGGCCCCTCATCCTACATGGACCTCTTACCCCTGTCCTGTACCTATACCTGTGTCGTTGATGACGAAAGCGAGACGCCTTCCACCTCGGGTGGAGATAATACTCGCCGGGCTGCTGCAAATAATCCTCTGGTGCCTCTATGATAAGTAACAAACACCGTCACACGGGTGGTTTGTGTCTCGTGACCTTCATGCTGATATGAAGTTTCACCTGCCTCATGAACAACCTCTGAAGGAACCTGAGGAGATGTGAAGAAATCATTAGAAATTAAATCCTCCCATGAAATACCCTGCAAGCGGAGCTGATGCATAACCACAATCTTGATGAGTGAAAAGTGAATGATACTATTGTACCGCTGCTCAGGAGTTTTCCTTTGCACGAGAGTGGTCATCCTCTCAATATTCCGGCACATGAAATAAGGGAGCTTCATCATCCTCACCCTGGTAAAATTCATCAATAACCTGATATGATAGGCATAAAGACGTGAAAACCGGCCCTCACAACTGAAATATCTGATAATAAGTTTCATCAAAGGAGCATAGGAATCCTTTAGGAACCGGAAAGGGAAAACTCTGCTGAGTTGTTTCACAAAGCTAGGCCTGATATATGGCTCATAGTGTACCCTGTCAACCTGCTGTCTTTTGTTCCATTGTTCTCCAACATTTGGTATTCTGGTTGCTTGAGAGATAGTTTCCGGTGTTAAAGTGAATGTCACATCGGCAAGGGTGACTTGACCATCATGTAAATGCAATACAAAAAAACGGGCCAGCTCCTGATGATGATGGACCCTAGCAACCATTTCACAAAATTGATAACAAGACTGATGTTGAAAACATGCCATGGCAAGTAGACAGGCCTGTAACTCAACCAATGAAGTGGGCTCCTCCCTCACATGTCTACCATTCTTATGAGGTCTTCTAGGTGCATGTAATTCAGTGGTGGAATCACTGTCTCGATCATAAGATGTATCGATATTTGTCTCCATGATGTCCAAGGTCTATGCAAGGTCTATGTTGTCTTGGATGAAGATGAGAATTTTGGTGTCTTTGATTTGATTGCCAAATATGTGGTAATATGGAAGGGAATATGGAGGAATAGGGTAGTCAGAATAATGGACTTTTATCAAGTGAAATTTGCCATTTGAAATCTGTGATTTGATAAGTTTAGGGACAACCACTTAATCTCTTAGGATAACCTTGGGGTTTGGAGAAATTTTACAATTGGGATGGGGATAATGGGAATGGAATAGGAATGAGTGGCTTAGGGATACAAGGGAATAGGGAAAGGGGTCTGTTGAGAAGATAGACAGTGAGGAGGGATGGGGGAAATGGGAATGATTGATACCAAACCAATTTTAAAACCCTAAAGGAGCACTCTTTCAATAAGACAATAGGGTTTGAGTTTTTTTATTTAAATTCTCATAATCAACACCAAACACTTGTTCATTGGAAATTAAGAGGTGGCTTTGACTTACTTGAACAAGGGAGACCAAGTCAATTTGAGGATTTGGAAGAAATGGCAAGAAATTTTCTTTTTGGCCCAGTGCGTCGCGCAACCAACCCAGTGTGCCGTGCTCTTTCAGTGCATCGCGCTGGAACAAATTCACACGCAAGGAGCCAATCCAATGCATCGCGCTCACCCGATGCGTTGTGACAGTCACCCAACTCGTCGCGCAACTGATCTTTGCACAAAATCTCCCTCTAATTGTCTGCTTCGCCCTCCACGATTTTCTCCTTGGCTTACTCCAGTCTTCTTGGCACACAAATGTAGTTTGAACTTGAAAATATATTATATGCCAAGGATTTAAATTTTTCATTTGAAAAAAAACCACTTTATAATGTTGCAAATTTTGACACTTTTCAAAAACTCTGTTTTGCTTCCTTTTTGCTTTTGAATTGAATGATGAGCTTTCTGTCTATCTTGCAGGGAATGGATGGCATGGAGCTTTGGCAAAGGAGACCAGGGTTGCCAGTGGATTGTTATTACAACTGAAAAAACTTGAAAACCACATTGCATTTATTACATAAAGATGAAATAGACTATTTTTCTTCAAAACAGAGTTTTGAAGAAAAATCATTATTAAGCATATGATGATGAAACTTTTAGCACTAAAACTTTATTTTAGAATCCCTCATGTGCCTGCTGACCATTATTAGGCATTCTGAAGACTTGATTGATGACACCCTAGACCTAATGAGACTAAAAACCCTAAAATGACTCTTTGCCAACTATGAGACCAAAAATTACTGTAAATGATTTTAATGAACAGAAATAGGCCAGCGGGTAAAGGGCATGAGAGACATGAGTGAAAAGCCCCTACCGTCAGATGATCCATGCTCCTAATGGAATGCAGCTGATTGGACTGAGTGAGACACCTAATATGCAATGCAACAAGAGGATTTTGATCTCTGACGGAGGGATGAAGATACCGACACTAACACATCTAATGATAATAGGTTAGATGACCAAAAAATGGTGTAACAGAATTGTTGCGGGTTTTTGAGCCACACTGTTATTTTGGAGGCAGTATTAACATTTATCTTTGTGCACCAACAATGAAGTTGTCATTGGAGGTAGAGTTTTGGCGAACAGTATGAATTCCTGCGTGAAATTCTGAGTGGCACAATAGTTATATTGAGTAGATCTCACTATTATGTAAAGTTGTGGAGATACATCGAAACCGATCAACGAGTTGTTCCAATAGTGATGAAAGTGCTAACGGCCTTGAAGAAGCCGTTTCGAGTGGCGTGTAATCATGTTGGCTTTTGGTGGAAAATGCATCAAATAATTGTTGCTTCGCAATTTGTCTGAGAAGATGGTTGTTGTTATTGGAATCATTGCGGGAACAAATTTAAAAGATAATTTCTTCTGAAATTGGACACTGCATTGAATTTAAATCCATGGAATGAATTCATTCATTCGAGGACATCAAATATACAGTGGCCATGTTTTCATTTAAATATTTTTGGGTCTTTAATCAGATTGGAAAATTACAGTATGACAGTGGATGTGAATGGAGGCTGTGAGTTTGAACAACACCGCCCAAGGGTTTTTCGTTGCAGGCTTTATCATGTGGTAAGCTTCGAATCTTAAAAAAATTTAATCTTTGTGCACAGATCACTACTTCTTGGAAACTACAGACATCGGGGTTTTGAGATTTTACAGCTTTAAAACCTGAAAGTATAGATCTTTTGTGTTGAAGGAATTTATACATAGATTTGGTCATTTTCTTGAAAAAGTTGAAAAGCAAGAGTTTGAATCGAGTTAGCAGTGCTCAAATCTGAGAATTTGGCATCCGAGGAACTAGAGTTTGACAAAGGAAGAGTTTGGTTCGATTCATGACTAAATTTTAACACTATTGCTATGCGTTGAATGATCCATTGACTAGTCTGGAGGTGTGTGTCCAAGCCATAAAAGCCTGTGTGAAGCCACCTCAGGTGAAGCCAAATCAGTGGAGCATGTAAATTGTGTGAATGTGTTGTGCATATGGATGGTGATGAAGAAATTTCCATGAAGAAAGCTGCATCGGTCACCACTAAGAAACTCAGGAATGGTAATGCTAAGCCCACGCCTAAACTTCGTGTCGAATTTGGGGATAGCAAGCAGTGTTGAGTCACACACAAGACTGCAGGTTGTCTAGTGAAAGTTGTAGAAACATGCCCGTACTCCTTCTTGAAGAATCCTACCAAAGGCGGATTTGGTCACGGTATAAGCTTCTCCTAGACATGTTGTGCTCATAATACTAGGCTTCAGAATTTTTCGTGGCTGGAGACAATAAGATAATATCTCATTGTCTGACACTAAAAGGGATGCGCGAGAAGAGAATAATTACATTGTTTGCATGCTTTTTTTAGCATTGCTAGTATGAGAAATCGTATTGGTAATGCGTGAAGATTAGTGGCAATTGCTGAGAGTTATGTTGGTAGTGTGGAGAACGCAAGGAAAATCCATGGTAATTGCTCATTGAATGAATCAATATTCATTGATTAAAGGTATTTTTAAAATTTGGAGGATTCAATTCCCTTGCCATACTCGAGACGTTATTTTTTTTGTAAATGTTATGAAAGAGTGAAATCAATCCAAAGTTTAAGGAATGGAATTGGAATGCATCTCAGAAATTGATGTGCAAATATGGCTCGAGTGTGGTTTGTGTTTGTTGCGGCCGGAGAAATATGTTGATGCCACCATGTTAAGTTTGGAAAATTCCTATGAATGAATTGTTTTGTGCACTGAAGAGAGACGGTGTTGCATAAGAACCGTCACTACAAAGAAGGAGATGCATGGAAGTGTAGAAAAACTATCTGCGCTAAGATGGCGAGCGTGTTGAAGAGGTTATGGTATGAAGGGCATGCAAATATTCATAGTGATAAGAACGACACAAAAGAATGAAATCCAGAGAGTTGAAATTACAAAGAAAAGGTTTATTAAATAACCTTGAAGGGAGCATAAGGTATGATAATTCATTTCAAAAAGGTATTTTAAATGTTGAAAATTAAATGGTTTATTTTATTTTCACCATAAAATAAAACTTGGGAAAAATGGATTGCATTTTGATTTAAAGGCTTAAAATAAAGTGATAATGGGAGATGATATAATTAGTGACTTATGATATTATTATAAGAATGGAGTATGAAAGAGAATTGGTGGAGTGAAGATTTTACATCATGAGAATGTATTAAGGGTGGATGTTCATTAGTATATTGTATAACTTGAATTAGAATCAAAATATCCACTATTGTAATTATTGGGTCAAGCTTTGAAGTCAAATAAGATGTTAAGGTCAAATGAAAATTTGGTTAGCTTGAGTCAAGATAAACCATTGAGTTATTGTACAAAAGGGTGCATTTTTCATCCAAGATGAAGAGTTGATGTCAAGTTTGTAGTCAAAGAGTCTTAAATCAAGTCAAAGGTTTGGATGTAATTGGGTGCATGATCGGCGGAGCCCGACACCCAAAGAGTTTGGTTATTATAACACATGAAATATTGTAGTTGTTGTTTGCAGCAAGGACAAGAAAGAGAGTTTCCCAGAAGATGATTCCAAGATAGAGAATTGAAAGATACCAAGCACAAGAACAGAGCTTGCATTGTTGGATAGCAAGTAGGAAGGCTTTCTGAAAAGGGGATTGAATGAAATCCACAAGTGAACAGATGAAGTTAAAAAAGGATGAGAAGATGACTGTTGATAGTCATTTCAGAGGTTCTGAGAAAGGCCACAACAAAAGGATGAAGAAGGAATATGCCGAGGGAAACAGCATATGGAAGCAGTTGACTGATGAAGAATTGAGAGGCAGAAGGCTGAGATAGTAGTTCATCTTGATTTATTGATGGAATTGTTACAGAGAAATAATAAAGACCAGAGACATGGTTGGACGATGAGGAATAAAGTGAAATGGCAGAGACTACAAGCAAATAGGAATCAACAGGTAAATATGCAGTTAACAGAAGATCTGAGGAAGCTTGAGCAGATGATGAGTATACAATTGAGACATGAAGAACTCAGAGGAGCTGAGTTATAAATTGAAGTTTCCATTTTTGGCCTAGAACAGGGTGAAATTCTGGGTGAAGAGATTAATCAGAAAGATCTCATGAACTATTGGAATAGTTCAGAAGAATTGGAAGATATGTTGACAAGAGAAGAAGATGAGGGTAGGAAGCCTTGCATTTTTAAATCTCATAGTTTGTGTATGTTTGTAGGATGTGCAGAAGATGGTGGACAATATGGTGAAAATTTCAGAGAGATAAATGAAGCCTTTGAGGTGAAGTATGATGGAGAATGCCTTTCAGAGGAGGAAGGTACTAATTTGTTACAGCAGAAAGAATTCATAGATGAATTCTTGTTTGGTGTAAGACAGCTAGTTGAAGTTTTTATGGAGCAGAGGCATAATGAAAATGCCGTAGTGATATTTCGAGGTAAACAAATGAATTTGTTTAATGAAATTGATGATAGAATTTTGCAATGTGATGATACAGAAACCATGATACCTTAGGAGGATTTCCAGAAGAAAAATGAAACTGGGAATGAAGGTTGTGATGAAATGCTAGAAATATTTCAAATGGAAATAGAATTCCTGGAAAGATGGCTCAAGGAACTTGAAGGAGAGATGAAACTTTAAGAACCTGATACAGAAGAGATTGCAGTTACAATGCATGATAGGGATGAAATTTTTCTAACATTTATAGAGTTGAGTGAATGTTTTAACTCTTCAAATAATAATCTGGTTGTAGGTACAGAAGGAAACATTAATAATATGATGTTGAAATCATAGAAATTGAGCAGAAAGTATTTGAAGATGAGATGAAAGATCAAGAGTAGTAAGAAAGTTGTGTCCTTAGAGACATAAAGAAAACAGAAGTCTTGAACCAGCAGGATAAGGATGAAAGCGACCAGCATTTCAAAAGAGGATCTACTAAAATCCAGAAGGACTATGATGGGAGATTGGTTCTTGAAGCATCAAACAAGGCTGAAAGGTCTTGTATTTTTAAAACTAATAAATTGTTGATGAATGCAGGTACAACACTGGATGATAAATTTATTACTATTGGGGAAATCAATGACTATAGTTGTGATCAAGGAGAAGTTCTTGATTATTCTTCATTTCATAAATTTAAGTGTTCAACGCAGCTAGAGACGGAGGCATCAAACAAAGAGGAATTACTCCTAGAAATTTCCAAAAAAAATTGTTGGAGAGGCCAATGGAATTCGGTTGACAAAATGAGTGATGTTGGTGATGCTGATGTAAAACCAGTTCGAAAGTCTTTCAAATTTTGGAAACCATAAGAATGGGTATCAGTGACTCTACACAAGTCTGTAATTTTCAAAATAAAGATGATGTGGTATGGAAAAGCAAGAGCTACATTCAATAGTATTCTAAAAATACTATTCTGGAAATTCTATGCAAAATTATAAAATGGAGTTGATATTTTAAAAGACCAGCGGCAAAACAGAGTTTGGAATCCCAGGGGGAGCAAGTCATTGAGACTTGTGGTTGTCGCATTATTACAGAAAAGTGACAGACCTCATATACAGGAGTCTATGGAAACTTCTCTACATGGGGAGTCTGATGCAGGAGCATCTTGCGTAATTTTCATTATTTATTTGTGTGATTTAGGGGGTGATGTTTTTTAAATTATTTTATAAATTATGTACATTTTGAAAATAAATTAAGAGAAAATTTTGAATGTGAGGTTTATTGTAAATATTCTCTTAATAAATTGAGGATATGAGTGGAGTTGGGTTGGATAGATATTTTAGGGATTAGGAACTCAAATGGAACTTAGTTGAGTCAAGGAAGGGACAAAGATATTTTAGGATTTGGTTGAGATATTTGTGGAAGAAATCATGGATTCAAATTAACCCACAATTATGTATAAATATGAAGCTTTGTGTGAGGATGTAGAGGCACATAGAATGGAATAGGATGTAGGAAAATGTAGAGAGGGATATTGTGCGGTGTGAATAATGGTGAGGGCCAAGAAAGAAACAATTGTAATATTCGGGCAAAAGGATTTGAAATTGTAATTTTCTTGTTATTATTATAAGCAAGTATTTTTTGTGTTCAACTCTCTCTGCATATATATATATATATATATATATATATATATATATATATATATATATATATATTATTTTGTATTGAATCTAAGTAGTTTTTATGAAGATTTGGATGAGGATTCCATGCTAAAGGAAACACACACTTTATTATGCACAATTATATGATTTATTCTAGATTCCCTGCATCAGTTTCTCTATAAACTATGCATTTCCATTATCAACCCATTCTTCATTTATATTCTCTGTAACTTTCTCATTTCTGATTATAGTGGTAGTATTTGTGTTGGTATCTGGGATATCTGTATCTTCAACATCAATGGTTACCTTCTCTTTACCCACTGGATATGTTTTGGGCCTTTTATTATATCTTATCTTGAACCTAGTTTTAGTAGTGGTTTCATCAACATAAGTTTCTTATTCTCTGACCCTCTTGGTGGCTTTTTCTGTTTGATCTGCAGTTTGTAAAGTGTGACTAGTATCACTTTTCTTCACTACATATACTAAAGTATTTTCTGTCCACTCAGTCTGATTAGCATATTTCAATCTCTGGTTTTTTCTCATGAATGAAGGGTGTCAGTTTACACTTAACCCTCATTTTACTCAGTATCCCTCGTGGATCATAATTCCAAGAAAATATCTCTTCAAATGTAATATTCCTAATTAGCCCAAGCTAATAGTAATATTTCATTTTGTGTTAATTTTCTTAATTGATGAATAAAATGTAAAGGAGGACATGTAAACTCCTAAAAACATCAAAATAAATCAATGCTCAATGCAAACATAGGCAAATCGGGGTTGTCTCAATAAAATGCCCTTATAATGTGAAAAGGGGATCATCACAGTAGCTGGATTTTACACTTATTGGTGTGAACAAGGGAAAATGGATGAGGACATAGTCAAGTTTCACTAAGTCAACATGCATGCATGAAGAAGAAGAGATCATCGATAAAAATAGTTCAGTGTGAACAAGGATCAGCATAGGAATACATTTGTGAGCTGGATTGATTGCACTTGAGTGTGAAAATGGATGAGGCAGATTGACTGGGTCAACAGTACCAAATCACAGCACTGTCCAGATGCATTGAACCTCCTTGTTGATCAACGCAGTTCTAGAGAAGGACGCCCTCATGTGAAAGGAGATAATTCATCAAGGTGGTTTAGGGTTTGCTAAAGCTCTCATCTTATAAAAGGAAGGGGAAGCTCAAGAGAAGGTTGTTCATGATATTATATTTTCAGAGTATATTGTCTGCTTAGACATATCTCATTCTCTTGGTTGTTTAGCAGAGAATTGTGAGGATTTCTTTTTTAGAGATTCTCTCTCCTTCCATGGAGTAGCTCTTGGAGGGAATTTTACTACTCTTCCACTATCAGGCATTTGGCTAAGCTCCATCTCCCTTAGACAGTGTAAATCTAGTTGGGGTTTAATTTTTTTAGTGAGCTGCAGCAAGTGGAGACTAGATCTTCTTAGATCTATATTATTTTAGTCCCTCTTCTCGGTGAGTGTGTCTTTTAACCTCCTGGAAGAGTGTATTAGCAGTTTGGGCTTCAAATCTTGATCTTGGCATCAGGAAAAATGTTCCTCAAAGCCTACAACACAGTTTTATCCCTAAAACTATGTTATTTCCAGTTGCAGAGTTGCAGGGTATTCCGACATTCATTTGGAGGAGAGATCTCTGGTGTGTGGATCCTTCCTTCACCATGGTGATCCATGGATTAGCCATATAATCCATGTATGTTTCAGATATGATTAATTTATGTATCTACTTCATAATTTTCTGAATAATTCTGTAGATATGTTGTAGTAAAATTCAGATCTACTCTCTGTATTTCATGTATTGCTGAAATCCCCAAGGGGAATGTAAAGTAAAGACAATCTAGTGTACCGATCTGTTATAGATTTGCTATTTTGTGCACAGATATATCTTAGATCTGATATTTAATGTACATCTTCTTCAGCTCATAAATAATACGCTGTACATTCTTGTTGCAGAGAAATAAAGTGTTGCAACACCTCATTCTTGAGAGTTTCTTCATCCATTCTTCCATTTTTCTCATGATCTGAGAAATAAACTCCATGATCTCATGTAATAAAATGTATGTATGTATTTTCCATCATATCATATCATAAACCTTCTGAAAAAGACGCTGTGAAGGCTTCATCAAATTTTGCATTAGCTAAGTCATGGGGTTTGGGCCTTTTTGAGCCATATCGGGACGGGGACATTTGTTTAACATAGCTAGAGTGCTTTTTTTTTATGAAATTTGATATGTGAGTCCCCCATAACATATTCTAAGGGATCCAACCATCATTTTCCTCTTTTTTTACTCAAATATCTGAAATTAACCTTTTTAGGGCTTAAATTGCTGCTTTTCCCCACTTTTTGGGTCCTAAAATGAAGAAGAAGTTGCTTATATTGCTTGATTGAAGAAGAGGTGTTATTAACACATCATATGAGCTATATTTATGCCTCTCCAACTCTGGAATATCTTAATATATTATATTTACTGTATAAAATCCCTATTTTGGGGTATTACAGTGGTATCAAAGCACCTTTCTTGGCTCAGCCTGTGAGTCTCAGCCCAAGAATATTAGAATTATGACGAAGATGATATTACTCTCATCAGTTTTCAGATCCAGAAAGGACCTCCCCCAGGAGGTTAAGCAGATTAAGAGTTGCAATGAAACTCCCAGAGGGTTTCAAGAAGAGGAAGAGCCATGCACTTCCTATTCTCAAAGAGGAGAAGACAAGAGACATAGAGGACACATGGAATCTAAGATTCTAAGAGAATACAAAGCTAAATCTAGAGCCTCTAGGGAGACTCTATTTTTACCTCAATTCATTCATCTAGAGGAAGAGAGATCCTCACCACCATTGGAGGAAGCATGTACCAGCGCTGTCACAACCTTGGAGGAGCAGCCTTCATGTTCAGTAGTGGAGGAAAAAAACATAGTTGAGAAAGGAGCTCTTGCTTATACATCTCTCCAAGGTATGCTTGAACTTCCATCTCTTTTCATTTCAACAGAACATATGAAGGGATATACATATTTGCATGTTGCTAATTTAGAGCAATAGAGTTGCATTGCACTGTACAAAAGAAGTGATGAAGAAAGGGGACCCATGCATTATGGGAGCATTCACATGACAGCTTCATTCATGAAGCAATGGAGGAAGGAATGGTAGATAGTAGACATCTTGAAGTGAGAAACCCTTTCTCCTTTCTAGATAACACTTTCTCAATGAGCACTCCCCAGCTCAAAGAGAAACTTCTACCTGCAGCAGATCCAAGACCCCACTGGTATTGGAAGACCATGCATGAGGAGGAGGTCTCATCAAGAGATCCCATGGAAGGTGTACTTCAACATTTCATGAAGTTCAAAGTTCTTCAACAGTTTTAGGAGGATATTTCCTTCTCACCCTTGGATCTTCATGGATTCAAGGAGGAACAAATAGATGATGGAGGACATATTCGGATGGATAAAATATCTCATGTATGTGTTGGACACTTCTTGAGCCATAAACATCATGATGAGAGTTTTTTTCCTACCACCTATTTGGATCCTTATGGGATAAAATTGATCCTTGAGAAGATTGCATTTCAACATCCCATGAAATTCAAGAGCAGAAATTTGATTTGGGAGCATGACAGTCTTCCTTGGGAGAATGCTAAGGAAGAAAAAGATGGAAGGCACACACATGTGGATGGATGGGTGTGGATGATGAGCAAGAAGCTTGAAAGCTACTTGAAAATCTATGATACCGGGCACCAGGAGGCTTAGCTATGCTGGTTACTCTTGAAATATTTTGGTCATCATCCTCTTTCTAAGGGTATGTGGCAGGATACTTGCATCTTTGAGCAGTAAAGAGTATGGATACATGGTGTTGATGTGATCTTCATATCATTCATTATGTTTTCATCACATGATTTGTATGATGGAAGTATGAGGAGGTAGCAAAACATTTTTTTGCTTTGGTTTTTATTGGGAGAGAAAGGGCAGATTTGCTCTCACACTTTTCATGATGTTGCAGGAGTAGGAGATGGCACTATCATGGTGCAAAGGGGCTACTCCTTGGCCTTAGATGTTCAAGAGGTACTTTTCCCATGGGAGAGACTTCTTATGTGTAGCAGCATTATGGGAGATGCCTTTGACATTCTACATGTCAAAGATTAGAGCCATGAGTTGGAGCGAGCCTATTTGCATAGGCCAACAGCATTGCCACTTTGGAGCTGGGGTTTATTGATGGAGTATCCCCAGGATCACTTCACATTTGATGCAATTGATGGGAAAATAGGAGGTAAGGAAGATGAGGTAGTAGATGGGGACATCTATTTCTATGATGTACTCTTCTTGTCTTGGGTTTCCAGGCATGAGGGAGAGGATTTGCAGGCAGCACTTGGTTCATTTCTCTTCATGGAAGTGTGCCAAACTACTATGGAGGATCCATTCATGGATCCATGTGTCTTTTTACTTCCAACATATGGTGAGAGATTTTTTTTGTGCAACACAATATTTGCATGCTCTTACCATCTCTTGGCAGTGCATTGCTCCAAAAGTAAGCAAGCTCTTGATTTTTCTCCATGACCAATGTTAGGCCAAACCTTATGATGGAGGCAACCATATCTTATGTGGCCTTGGGCAGATGTTTTTTCATTACATGTATGTTCAATTGATTCATATGATTAACCATGTATCAAGGAACAATCTGCCATGTATTTTTCTGAAGCAGCATTTTGAAAGACTGCGCTGTTACCACTTGGGAGACTTTTGGTACCTTCCAGCACTTTATGAAACCATCAGCAATTCCCCTGTTGTGATGCCAATCATGATCCCACTTGCTGGTGTTGTTTTTATCTTGATGGGAGACATGATGTTGAGTAAGGCACATGGTTTGAATGTCCTTTTGGGAAGGAGATTCCCACATTTTCTGTAGTACATGTTCTAATGGGAACATGGGAGAAGTTATGGCCACCATAGCCAAATATTTGTTTCTCTTGGAGGTGGGCCAAATGTGTGATGGGATTCCATATGATGATGCTCTCCTATCCATCACATGTGGGATGCTTTGGGCCAACTGGTTTTACAGTGTTGGAGGAAGGATCTTTACAGATCTAATATTCATGTTGCCACTTGAGGGCAATGCCATTACAGCCCAAGATCAACAAGAACTCTACACTTATCCTAAGTGGAGAGGAGGATAGTGTGGGGTAGGCAATTTTGTCTACTATGTTCAGTTTTTTAGCCCACCTTTTTCGCAGGAACCTAAGGTGGAAGAGAATTTTCTGGAGTTACCATGTTGGGAGGTGACTCATTTGGTTTGGATGATTGCTTGGGAGAAGATGCTTTCCCCATCCATTTCAGTTCTAACCTTGCAGTTGCTTGAGGGAAAGCAACATTTTTGGAGGGGAGCACTGTAATATTCCTAATTAGCCCAAGCTAATAGGAATATTTCATTTTGTGTTAATTTTCTTAATTGATGAATAAAATGTAAAGGAGGACATGTAAACTCCTTAAAACTTCAAAATAAATCAATGCCCAATGTAAAGAGAGGAAAATCAGGGTTGTCTCAATAAAATACCCTTATAATGTGAAAAGGGGATCATCACAGTAGCTGGATTTTACACTTATGAGTGTAAACAAGCGCAAATGGATGAGGACATAGTCAAGTTTGACTAAGTCAACATGCATGCATGAAGAAGAAGAGATCATCGATAAACCAGTTCAGTGTGAACAAGGATCAGCATAGGAAGACATTTGTGAGCTGGATTGATTGCACTTGAGTGTGAAAAGGGACGAGGCAGATTGACTGGGTCAACATGACCAAATCACAGCACTGTCCAGATGCATTGAACCTCCTTGTTGATCAACGCATTTCTAGAAGGAGGCCCTCATGTGAAAGGAGATAATTCATCAAGGTGGTTTAGGGTTTGCCAAAGCTCTCATCTTATAAAAGGAAGGGGAAGGCTTAAGAGAAGGTTTTTCATGATATTATATTTTCAGAGTATATTGTCTGCTTAGACATATCTCATTCTCTTGGCTGTTTAGCATAGAATTGTGAGGATTTCCTATTTAGGGATTCTCTCTCCTTCCATTGAGTAGCTCTTGGAGGGCATTGTACTACTCTTTCACTATTAGGAATTTGGCCAAGCTCCATCTTCCTTAGACAGCATAAATCCATTTGGGGTTTACTTGTTTCAGTGATCTGCAGCAAGTGGAGACTAGATCTGATTAGATCTAGATTATACTAGTGTCTCTTCTCAGTGAGTGTGTCTTTTAACCTCCTGGAAGAGTGTATTAGAAGTTTGGGCTTTAGATATTGAAATTGGCATCAGGCCAACTGTTCCTCAAAGCCTACAGCACAGTTTGATCCCTGAAACTGCGTTATTTCTAGTTGCAGAGTTGTAGGGTATTCCAACATTCATTTGGAGGAGAGATCTTTGGTGTATGGATCCTTCCTTCACTGTGGTGATCCATGGATTAGCCATATAATCCATGTATTTTTAAGATATGATTCATTTTTGTATCTACTTCAAAATTTTCTAAAGAATTCTGCAGATTTGTTGTAGTAAAACTCAGATCTATTCTCTGTATTTCATGTATTGCTGAAATCCTCAAGGGGAATGTAAAGTAAAGACAATCTAGTGTACCGATCTATTATAGATCTGATACTTTGTGCATATATGTATCTTAGATCTGATATTTAATGTACAAATGATTTAGCACCTAAATACTATGTTGTACATTCTTGTTGTGGAGAAATAAAGTGTTGCAACACCTCATTCGTGAGGGTTTCTTCGTCCATTCTTCCATTTTTCTCATGATCTGAAAAATAAATTCCATTATCTGATGTAATAAAATGTATGTATGTACTTTCCATCATATTTTATTATAAACCCTCTGAAAAATACGCTGTGAAGGCTTCAAAAAATTCTGCATTAGCTAAGTCATGGGGTTTGGGCCTTTTTGAGCCATACCAGGACGGGGAGATCTGTTTAACATAGCTAGAGTGCTTTGTTTTTTATGAAATTTGATATTCGAGTCCCCTATAACATATTCTAAGGTATCCAACCATAATTTTCCTTTGTTTTTACGCAGATCTCTGAAATTAGTCTTTTTAGGGCTTAAATTACTGCTTTTCCCCACTTTTTGGGTCCTAAAATGAAGAAGAAGTTGCTGTTGTTGCTTGATTGAAGAATATGTGTTATTAACACATCATATGAGCTAATATATTTTTGCCTCTCCAACTCTAGAATATCTTAAGATATTCTATTTGTTGTAGAAAATCCCTATTTTGGGATATTACATCAAATCTGTACTCTAATAATTGCTTAGCTACTTCTGCCTTTGCATCCCTATGATTGAAAATGAATGGTACCACTTGGTTATTCAATTTAAACTATGTTTTCTTCTTTGCTACTAGGAAATTGATAGAATCAGAGTTTAATATTTGCCTGATATACTCCAGGGCAAAAATCCTCCTTGGTACATATTTGGGTAATTGTATGGCAACAAATTGGATCCAAAAAATCTAATCTCTGTGTGTTTTTCATACAAATACCAATCTCCAGTCTTGGTCTTCTTTGAGAACTGTAAAATCTTCTTCACATCATCATTTATCCTTGGCTGTTCAATATTTGTTAATATTTTTATCAATGGATGGATGAAGAAGTCTGAAAATTCTGCATAGGAAAACTATGTGGACTCTTTTCTGATTAAAAAGGTCCAAGAAATGACAAAAAGAGGATTTCCTTTTATGTCAATCTTCTGTAAGGATGTTGGAAAATTATCTGCTTGAAAATACAAGAACATGTGGAACGGGAAAGATGTGTATCTAAACACTCCTTCAGTTGGTAGTTTAACCAATTGCTCATGAATATTGTTAGAAATATACCCAACATAATCAAAGATAACTGATGGAGGTTTTCCCGGTGTGAAAGTGGATAGGAAACCTAAAATGGATTCATCTGTATGTTCATCAGTAAAGTACCCTAGGATGAAAGATAACATAGAAATGACATGCCTAGAACCCTATGGAAATCTTGAAGTGGAATATGGAGGATTGATTTGAGGAATTTATACATGTAAGGGCATGAATATTTGGAATATTAATAGCTTGGTAAGTGCTTCAATGGACAGAGGAACTGCTTTAGGATCAGGTTTGAGCTGTAACATTTGATTAATGGATTCAATAGTAATGGTTAAAAGTACTTCTTTATTGGAATTGACTATTGCTCTTTGCTTAGACATATAATGATGATGGCATAGCCTAATGACCTCTAGGCATGAGTGGGTAATTGGAACCACATATTTGGGCAAGTGTGATTCCCAAATTTGAACTTCTTCAACATTACCTAAAGATTTTTCATAATTCCATTTGTGAAGTTCCAACAAATTGAATTCTACAATAGGGTCTGCTATCTTATAGTCAACATTTGCTAATGGAGTGTGCTCAATGTCTACAACAGGGGGTTGTAGAGGATTTATAACTATGGCAGTCTTAGAAGATGCAGCTGGAGTAGGTTTAGGCATTTTGAGGCTTTTTGGACTACCAAACTCTGCTTTTAGGCTTTTTTGGCTACTTCTGCAATATTAAACAATTTGCAGAAGTATATTTGACTCTGGTAGAGGTTCTTTGATTTAAAACAGGTAGAATATGGTATTTTATTGGATTTTTCCTTTCAATTTTGGATTCTCAACATGATTTATAGACTTTTACTGGTTATAAAACAAGAAACAAGGGTTTCTTGAGTTTTTTCAATGGATAACAGGGCTAAGAATCTTTTGAAATTAGGCACAGATGGTTTGGCTACCTTCAGAGGATTTATGGTCTCAATTTAGAGTTTAAAACAGTCTAGAAAAACTATATAAACTCAAATTTTTTTATTCAAAATAGTGTGCAGCATAGAATAGGGTTTTTTCATAAATTTTGACAGGGTTTGGCCTGTTTCTTGGATATTTTGATGGGCTTCTTTTGGATAAATTTAAATTCTGAATGGAATTTTTCTTTATCAAGGTATTTTTAAAACTGATAGCAAGCTTAAATTCTGGAGGAATACTTGTTATACGTAGGTACAGGGCTTTGAGGATGTCTCTGAGGATTTTAAACAAATTTTGTGGTATCTTTCTAGTTTCTGGAGCAATTCAAAGCTCCTCGGCAATATTTAATGGCTACAGGCAGAAGTCTTGCAGGTTCTGGGCACAAAAATAGTGAAAAATACTTGTATTCAGAGTCTGAATAGAAAATACATTGGATACGTGCAGAAGGAAAGGATAAACAGTGCATTTCGTTGTTTATTGGGAAAATTAGGTTTAAACTAACATGCAATAAATTGATGTCAAATCGAGAGGAAGACGGTTTTGGGTTTCCAAAGGTAAAAAAACATTGGTGGTTATTATGCGCATCATAGGTGGTAAATGGTTTTGAATGGATCGAATGCGATCCAATAAGAAGATGCCATGTCAAGGAGAGAGAAAGCGACAAAACTGCCCATTTCGTGTGGAAATGAAATTGTTTAACTCGGGCAACTTTATTTGCGATATTTTTTATTTGTCGTTGGATCATGGGCTTCGATTGCGAATGGTCAAGATCTATGCATAAGGTGCATCGGGATTGGAGTGGGGTCCAGGGTTTTATTATATGCAGGGGGTATGGTTTGTTAACTTTACAAATACAAATTTATTAAAGTTAAACCTTTAGGTTATAAGATGTTGGGGGGTAATGTCATATAAGTTATAATTAAAACATTACACAATGTTTCGACCAATATACGGGCTCGAGTTTAATATTATATGGTATAATAAAACTTTAATTAATGTTTAGTAACCATAGGGGAGCAGGGAATATTTTAATGATATGTTTTAAACCAATGGGGATAAAAGGGTGGGTTTTATTTATTCACGTGGGATATTTAAACATTGGTTAAAACTTAAATATTGGGTTTTGTGGGTTATTAAAATACAAAGGATTTAATACTATAAGGGAGGGTGTAGTTTTAGGGAATTAATAAATATAGTTATAATTTAATATAAAATAAAGGGATAATGTATATAATGAATAAAAATACATGATTTAACACTAAGTAAAGTGTAAATAAAGCATAGTTTGTACCTTTTTTATTTTTCACACTTTAACTTAGGATAAAATGAATTTTATGTGTTTTGAGTTATTTTGAAAGGAAATGAAGTTAATTATTTAGGGTTTTTACTTTTACTAAGTAAAAATGGGTTTTTACTTAGGAAAAGGGATTTATTATTTGTGGATGAAGGGTAAATGTTGATGAATATGGGTTTTATGTAGGAATTCAATATTTTTAACCAATCAATTATCGAGCCTTGGGTCCAGTCCCAATAGAAGTCAGAGAAATGCTTTGAGCCTTTTTAACTGATAGTTTAGAATACTGAATAATTGTAGGGAAGGTGAATTAGTAATTTTTTCCCAATGATGCTTTATTACATGCTTGCACAACTTCTTTCTACCTACCCATCATTATTTCTAACATTTTTTTACTTCATTTTCATGGGTGCATTTAGGCTTGCAACCCTAAATCAATTTTGTTTCAAAACAATAAAAAATATCTAATTCTAACCTTATTTCATTTGAGGGCTTAGATTAAACTTATTTCAAAATATGGGAAAACAACTTGCAGAAATCAAGGTATGTACATATTTAGAAGACTATCAAAGTCAATTAAAAAACTATGAACCCTATTATTATAGGACCCTAACAGAAACAACAATCAGAAAACTCAATAAGTACAAATTCTAAGGAGAGAATTTGTCGACATTGTAAATTTTCGAGGCATGCTAAAGGCAATTGTCCAATCCTACCACAAGAAACATCATTGACATGAGTAGCACAGGAGACATCCAATTCACCTAATGGAGAAAATTCAAATTCCAAATTGAATTGGGCAGACTTTATGCCATATGCCTAAATTGAGTTTGTAAAAACTTGTCTATATCTAGATAAGTTGTAACTAGGTTCTAGAGTTAATTTTTCTTCAAAGCATTGTAATAAAACTTTTGGAGAACCAAAAGTTCTTTCTGTTGGAAGGTGTGATCCAGCATGGATCCTGTAATTTAAGTTTAAATTTGCTTAACGACCAAGATGGTCCCATGTAGAAATTTGTTTTCAACTTGTGCAAAAAATGGACAATTCTAGCTTAGCCTAAAGACAACGTCAAGATGAACTTTTTGTCATTCTGAATCCAACATTTTTTTTGGTTTCTCATTTGGACATCGGATGGTGGAGAAACGTTCCGTCGAAGTTAAAGTGACAAAGAGTGCATTTCCAATTATGTGACTTGTCGCAATTCAATAAGATGCAAAGATGTCATCACCGGTTTCTTGCAGAAAAAGTGATGGTAAGAAAAGACAGGTTAACACATTTATTTTAGCTAAGGGTAAAAATTCAATCAATGTTGTTAATAGTCCAGTAAATATGCATCTTATCTCTAATGATCTAGAATTTAAGGTTAGTGCTAAAAATGCATGATTAAAAATTTGAAATAGACCCAAGGAGAAAAATATCCTAAGTCTAAGCACTAAGCCCAAAACCTAACTCTAGACATAGGCTTTTTGGCATAATGGAATACATATGTTAAAAGTATAATGTCAAAATTTAAATGACATATGGCAAACGAAAATGCTAAACATTGCCTCTCTCTCTCTCTCTCTCTCTCTCTCTCTCTCTCTCTCTCTCTCTATCTATATATATATATATATATATATATATATATATATCAAATGAAAATGATATATCTCTCGGGATTCAAAGGTATTGCAATGTTAAACATTGCACATAAATGTCAAATGATATATATTTCGTTATTCGATTATATTTCAATATTAAGCACATATATATATATATATATATATATATATATATATATATATATATATATATATATATATATATGATATAAATTTCGGGATGTATTGAAATGAAAAACGTTGCATTTCACTTTTCGAAAAGTTATGGCATGTAAACGATATGTTAATATTTAACCTACGGCAACAAAAAACGTCATGCAGACACGTAAAACCTATTGATCAGCAGTTTTCATTGATGTCAACCCAAGCAGCACCAGGGTCTAACCCAATATTGCATCGGAATTTTTACCTACCAAATTACTATATTCTGGTTCAATAATGCTATTGATGGTTTCTAATTGTCGAGATGTTTTCGTTCATATATGACACACCACGTAATTCTTCACGGTTTGAGAGATATTCATGATTGAAGCTTATACCCCCAGTTAGTGGGCTAAAAGCCCATAGGGTTGTGGCATGGGTCATTGAAAAGTCATAATTAATATTTTTTAAGCTCCTAAAATCCCTCCCACTTTCACTTGTTGAAGCCCCTCTCAACCTAAGAATTTATATAAATTGTGATCCTCATATCCTCCTTATGAAAGGGATTTTTCCATCTGAAACAGGTCATCGTGGAATTTTCACTCTAACTTTGATTCTATGAAGGTTCAAAAGCGGAAATGTTTATGAGATGAAGCAGAAATCCTGAGGAAGCTACTGTAAAAAATTTAGATCAAGTTGCGGAACATTTTTTGAGATATGATCTGTGCAAGTCGGCATTTTTGCACGCTCCTAAAATTCATATCAAAGAAGTGACCTTGGGAAAATTGTCATAACTCTCTCTCTGAGTATCGGATTGGAATTCTATAAAGAGTTAAATATATTGCACAGACTATAGTTTTCTCCCTCTAAATTTTAGAGCCAAATGAAGAAACAGTGACACATGGCCGCCGTACAAGTTCACTCTACTGAAACAGTCCATAATTAGGGCATTGTGAGAGATTGGGCATAACTCTCACTTGAAGAATCCAAATTGGGTTAGACCCATGGAATTGGAAAGACGACTCAAAGGACTACTATAGGATTGAAAATCACATATTGGGTATCTAAAATAACAGAGATACACCAGTTTCAATATCGAGATCCTAGAAGGAAAGAAAAAGCTAGATCATGTGTTGTCAAGGGCTACAAAGGACCATACTTTCTAGGGCAGCAAAGCAAAGCAAGGTGCAACAGAGGGTAGCATGATAAGAATAGAAACCACGGTGCATAACAACAGTAATAATTTCATCACACGAAGTCTTCAAGTGGGTAGCAGTGCATACAGTCATTGTAAAGGTATCATTGTACTAAGTCATTGTAAATACATTATTGTAAAAATTGTACTAGTGTCTATCTACCAAGAGTTGGAGAGGCAGTGTCGGGTGGTCTAGGATCATCATTAGGTGGTTGTGTCATAGTTGGGTTTATTTTATAGTGTGTCTTCTTCTTCTACATCATTCTATATCATTGAAAATTGGACCATTTTCCCTAGTACGGGAGTCCATTCTTCTTTTATTCTTCTACAGGGTGGTAGGGTGGTGCTAGGGTGAGTTGTAGCTCATTAGGTGTTGGGGAATCCATTCAGTTGAATACTGAAGAATCTCAGGCATTGGAGTGTCCATCCAGTGGAAGCTGGAGAAGAATTCTTTTCTAGATTGTAGGAAGTTGGAGCTTTATTTTCAATTGGAGTTGAATATTAAATAATTGTTAGAAAATCATTAGGTGGTTTTTGTCCCAGAGTGGTTTTCCACCTTACAAACTGTGTGCATTTGTGTTCCTTTTGTTTACTGATATCATTGTATAAACACTGATAATAATTAAAGATTAACTAATGCTCTAATTGAAAGGAATACCAATTCACCCCCCTCTCAGTATTTCCAACAAAATGTTGGAAAAATACTGAGAGGAGGGGGGGGGGGGGGTGAATCAGTATTTAATGCAGATAATAAAACTTTTTACTTTTCCTTTCCAAAAACCCATACACGACTTTTCAGAAGCCAACTAGCGTACATACGCGGATATCCTTTATAGAACTCGCGTATGCAGAGAGATCTAATTATGCATTCAATTCTTAACTCAGATCATTGCATTCTTCATTTATCAGATATTTTAGGAAACAGTAAACAGGTGTAGAAAGAACAGTATAATCATCACACATAGGAAACACACATGAACACCAGGATTTTTAGGTGGAAACCCAATTCGGGAGAAAACCACCGCTTCCGTCGTCTCAGTCTTCAATATTTATTATAAGGAAAAACTTCTTACAATTATGTACTGGTGCAGACTTATACCAGCACGCAGGCACCCACCTGCAGAAGGCTACAACCTTCTCTCATTGACCAGACTCACTTGGAAGGGAGCTACAACCCCCTGCTCTCGTTTACCAGCTTCACCTGGAAGGGAGCTACTACCCCCTGATATTAGCACCAGCCTCTGCTGACAGAAAGCTTCTACTATCAGACTGAAGGCTTCAACCCTCAGATCTACTGCAGACCACGTTTTATTAATTTTCACACTGGATCAAACAGCTTCAACACAATTCTTCACTTATCAACAAACATCCCTTTTCATTTCATTAGTTAGAACAGTGAAATCACTGTAACCAGAATATCAGAAATAGCCCAGACTTTAGAACAGATATGCAGAACCTTAATTATCTTTTGAGCAACCATCAACTCAAATACCATACGCACTTTTCCTTAAACAGACCCGTGTATATACGCGCTTTTACTGAAGTGAACCCGCGTATACATTTGTGCAACTTATCAGAAAAACCCTAATAGCCCATACACGCTTTTGTCTGAATATAGCCGCGTATACACGCGCTTTTCATGAAACGAACCTACGTATAGATCTATAAAAGATAAATTTTGCAGATCAGACCATATCTATGA
Organism: Pinus albicaulis; assembly: GCA_034641835.2. Classification (NCBI taxonomy): domain Eukaryota; kingdom Viridiplantae; phylum Streptophyta; class Pinopsida; order Pinales; family Pinaceae; genus Pinus; species Pinus albicaulis. The sequence goes on along the minus strand of JAXQQM020059166.1, from coordinate 269,201 downwards.
ACTTACCACATTTCTTCAACTTCTTCAACAAATTTTCACCAGGTCTTCATCACTTCTTTTCAGATCATCCAAGAGATTCACCATTTCAAGATCTAGAGATCTTGAACCTTCATTATGTTCATAGATGCATCATAGAATCAGATATATCAATTAAGAGCAGAGTTCAATCATGCAGATATACTTCAGAGTGAAGTATTCATTAAAGCCCAGACACTTGCACACCCTTTGCACAATGAAATTCTTCTCCTTATATAGATTTAGCCTTTTTCAATACCATGAGTCAAAACCACATTACTTCCGATGGTTTTCCTGGACGGGATCAAAAAGACAATCCAACGCTCAATACAATGGGTCAATACCATGGTAATTCCCCTTGGTATTCTAATTTTGGAGCGCAAAAGACCATACACGACTTGGCACATAATTTTCTGCGTGCATACGCGCTTTCTCCTTGGCAAACCCGCGTATGCCTTGAAACACACATTTTTCATTATTGCTTTGGCCCTCACTGATATTTCCTTCTCTGGTACTTCTTAGCTACTTGTAGAACATCAGATTTACATCATTAATAAACTCATCAAGCATCAAGAACATCTTCAATAAGAGGTTACCATCATCTTCATCAAGTGGGTTGCCATCAAGGACAACATTTAGCATCATATTGCCAACAATCTCCCCCTTTGGACTTGATGGCAACCATGATGGTGTTTGATCACCATAATAGATAAATACATTAAGCAGAATGAGATTCTCCCCATATTCGAAAACACCATGTCACTCTCCCCCTTTGACATCAAGGGCAAAGGGCGGATCAAAACCAACACAAGGTTTTTCTCCTCATGTAGAGAGAAGAGCGCTGTAGATCATGATGTGCACTGAAGTTACCATGCTCCCCCTGAGTTCATGCCGAATCTTCAAACATATTTTTCAATGAAGTATATGACTCTATGACCTTTCCTATCACCAAGGACTCATACTTACATCAAAGATCCAACCAAGTGGATTTACATATGAGACTCAAATACCCAACCAAGTGGGTTTACACATTTTGACTCAACTACCCAGCCAAGTCGGTTTACAACTTTGAACAAGTCCTTTTATGACTGAATATTACAATTTTTACATCATAGGTCGCAACATGACCTTTTCATCAAATTACAAATATGACTTTTCATGACCAATACCAGAAAGACCTAAAGAGAGAGATCATAGTTCAGAATCATCATAATGCCAACAATGCATTATACTTAGCAAAGCTAATTCTCCCCCTGAAAATGTGCATCCAAGAATCTTTTCTATATGACCAGAGCTCCCCCTTTGCTTGTGCATCCTGAACACTTTCAACATCAAATCATCAAGGCATCTTCACCCAAAATCAGAGAATGAAACAGAAATCACCAGTGACTCTAAACAACATCAGAGATACCAAACAACACTGCATCTGTGCTGACTCCAAACAAAATTTTCCAATAACCAACCATACGCAGCTTTCTGTGGGTAAACTCGCGTATATACGCAACTGTCTTTCAGGAAACCCGCATATCCAATTTAATCTTCTGAATTTAATCAGATCTGATCTTCTGAGAGGCAGAGACAACACCCAACTTCTGTCTGAGATATTCGAACGCTTCCCTGGGCAGAGGTTTGGTAAATATATCAGCAATTTGTTCTTTGGAGGGAACATACTCCAACTTCACCTTGTGTTCAAGCACTTGTTCACGTAAGAAGTGATACTTGATGGGAATGTGCTTGGTCTTCGAATACATAACAAGATTCTTTGAGATACTGATGGCACTTGTATTATCACACATAATGGAGATAGGAGGTGTACATTTGATTTGAAAATCTTTCAAGGTTTGCATCATCCAAAGGAGTTGAGTGCAACAAGATGCGGCAGCCACATATTCTGCTTTTGCTGTAGATAAAGCAATAGAATTTTGCTTCTTGCTGAACCAAGATACTAATCGGGGCCCCATATAGAATGCACCACCACTAGTGCTTTTCCGATCATCAATATTTCCAGCCCAATCTGCATCAGTGTAAGCATGAAGATTAAGATCAGTATTCCTTGGATACCATAGTCCAAAATCTTGAGTTCCTTGTAGATATTTGAATATTCTTTTGATAGCCTGAAGGTGAGACTCTTTTGGATTAGCTTGGAATTGTCTGACAATCCCAACTGCATGCATAATGTCCGGTCTAGTCCCAGTGAGATAAAGTAGACTTCCTATCATTGATCTGTATTCTGGTTGATTCACCGTGGGAGAATCATCATGAGAACTGAGATTGCATCCGGTTATCATTGGTGTATTTACAGGTTTTCATTATTCCATGCCATACTTCTTCAAAAATTTCTTAAGATATTTTGCTTGTGATAGGAATATACCATCTGTAGTTTGATGCACTTGCAAGCCAAGAAAGAATGTTAGTTCCCCAAGTAAGGACATTTCAAATTCCTGCTGCATGACAAAAGCAAATTTCTGACTCATAGATTCTTCATTACTCCCAAAAATGATATCATCAACATAAACCACCACAATCAATAGTTTATTATTTTCAATTTTTGTGTATAAGTTGCTATCAGCAGACCCCTTTGAAAATCCTTGTTGATGAAGATATTTGTCAAGACGATAATACCATGCCCTTGGAGCTTGTTTGAGACCATATAGAGCCTTTTTAATTCTACAAACAAGATTTTCATCATTTCCCAAAATGAATCCTTCTGGTTGTTCTATATAAACTTCTTCTTCTAGATCACCATTGAGGAAAGCAGATTTGACATCCATTTGATAAACTTTGATTTGTTGAAAACTTGAAAAAAGCAAGAAACATTCTTATGGCTTCAAGTCTAGCTACAGGAGCAAAAGTTTCTTCAAAGTCTATACCTTCTTGTTGAGTATACCCTTTGCAAACCAGTCTAGCTTTGTTTCTTATAACGTCCCCATTCTCATTTAACTTGTTCTTGAATATCCATTTGGTTCCAATGACATTTTTGTCATGTGGTCTTGGTACCGATTCCCAAGTGTGATTCTTTTCAATTTGATCAAGCTCTTCATTAATGGCTTGAATCCAACATTCATCTTTGCTAACTTGATTGACATTGTGTGGTTCAATTGTGGATAGAAATGCCAGATAGCTAGAAGATCCCACAAGAGTCCTCCTTGTTTGTACTCATGATTCCTTATTTCCCAAAATTTGAGATTCAGGATGATTCTTTTGAACATATCTGGATGGAGCTTTTTCAGATAAATCATCTTCTGGTTCTTCATTGGATCCATTGTCTATATCATTTCTATTTGATGCAGAAGGACAAAAGTCACCATCATCTTCATCTGTTGTGTGTTTTTTTTCTTTAGGAGCTGCAGGAAACTCATCAATAACAACATCAATACATTCAACAATCTTCCGAAGCCTTTTATTGTAACATTTGTATGCTCTGCTTGTAGATGAGTAACCAATAAATATTCCTTCATCTGATCTGGGTTCAAACTTGCCAAGCTTTTCATTTTTGATAAAGCATTTACTTCGAAAAACTCTAAAATGCTTCACAGAAGGAGGATTACCATACCATAGTTCATACGGAGTTTTATCACTATTTACCCGAACATGTGCCTTGTTAAGAATATTTGCTGCTGTGTGAGCTGCTTCTCCCCAAAAGGTGTCAGGTGTTCCAGAATCATCAAGCATAGCTCTAGCCATTTATTGAATCGTTCTATTCATTCTTTCTGCTACGCCATTTTGTTGTGGAGTGCCTACTACAGAAAACTGTCTTTTTATGCCATGTTGTTCACAAAATTCAAAGAATTCATTTGATGTATATTCTCCTCCTCGATCAGATCTAAGACACTTGATTTTTAGATCTAATTCATTTTCCAACAGAGCTTTGAAGATCTTAAAATTTTCAAATGCTTCATCTTTATGTTTGATCAACCCAATCCAACACATTCTAGAGAAATCATCAATAAATAAGATATAGTATTGTTCACCCCGTGGAGACTTTTTCCTCATAGGTCCACATATGTCAGTATGAATGAGTTCAAGAGGCTTACTTGATGATCCTTCCTTGGCATTAAATTGTACTCTGGTTTGCTTACCGAATTGACAGGATTTGCATATGATACTTTCAGGCAGAGTAATATTGGGAAGACCACGAATAGCATTAAGTCTGCTAGATTTGTTGATTTGAGAGAAGCTTAGATGCCACAACCTTCTATGCCATAGCTAGTTTTCTGAAGATTTACTTAAGTAACATTGTTATTTGTAATTCTTCAATACATACAGATTGATTGGAGTTCTTTTTCCTTTTATAATTGTTTTACCTATATCAAGATCACGAACCAAACATTCTTTTGAACTAAAGACAACTTCAGTTCCTTGATCACACATTTGACTTACACTTAACAGGTTATGCCTTAATCCATCCACATACATGACATCATTAGCCTTCACCTTTTCTTTTAAAAACACAGACCCTTTTCCTTTAATTACAACAAGAGTATCATTTCCAAAAGTAACTTTCTTTTCCTTTTCTAGAGCACTATATGCATGAAGTTTGTGTTTATCACCTGTCATGTGTCTTGAGAATCCACTATCAATGTACCATTGATTTTCTTCACCTTCCGAAAATAACGCTATGCCACAATTTTCAACCTGTGGTTCCTTCTTTTTCCATATTTTGGATTTTGAAGGAAGATGCTCTCTTGGCTGTACTTTTCTCCTGCATTCAGAATCTTCATGGCCAAAGTTATTGAAATAAGCACATTCAACTTCATTTAGAAGAGGAGAAAAGTTGTTATAGGTATTCTTCTTTGTTTCAACATCAATCATTTTCTTTATTGCTTCTCTTGTCATGATGGTTTTATATGCAACACATTGAGCAGCTTTATGACCAAAATTGTGACATGAGAAACATTGTCCATTGAAGAAGAAATTTCTGCGATCACGAAATCTTCTATTTGAATTTACCTGTTGATTGGTGCCTTTTTGAAAGATATTCTTGTTAGTGTTCCTTACATTAGGATGATCATGCTTTACCTGTAAATATTCTTTATTCCCTGGCTGAGTGGCAGAATTTTGTAAACCAGTTGTAGCTGCTTTTAGATAATTTGGTGTTGAAGCTTGAGAGGACTCTCCAGTGTATCCAAGACCTATCTTTATAAGAGGAGAACGTTGAACCTTGATAATCTCATCTAAGGTTTCAGATCCTTTAGAAAATCTAAAATTCAGAGTCTTTACTTTCTCAAATTCTTTTCTTACACTTACCACTTCACATTCTAATTTCTCATTGTGTTTCTTTGCTTCTTCAACCTGCTTTTCCAGAGTCTCGATGGTTATTTTTCTTTCTTATAAGAGAATTTTATATTCTTCTAAGAGAATTTTGCTTTATTCTAAGCGTCTTTTGAGTTGGTTTTTCTCTTTAAGAAAATCATTTTCCTCTAGAGCATCCACAAAAGTATCCTTTTCTTCTTTAGATTCAAATGCCATGAGAAGTCTAAGATCTTGTTCACATTCTTCCTCACTATCAGATACTCCATCACTGTCATCATGAGTATGGTAACTTCTTCTAGTGCTAGACCGGTTCTTATTTCTAGCTACTTCCTTTCCTTTTGCAGGTGTTTCTTTGTAAGGACACTTAGCAGCATAATGACCAACTCTTCCACAATTAAAACATTTGAAAGGAAGCTTACCTCTAAACCGTCCTGTACCAAGTTGAAGTTTCTTTACAAAATTTGCCTCATCTTCTTCCGAAATATATTCTGATCCTTCTGCTTCTTGCACTTCTTTCCCTTTTGTAGAAGCTCTAAAAACAACTTCTTTGACTTCAGACGGTCCTCCTCTTCTCATTTCATATGCAGTCAGTATGCCATGAAGTTGCACCACGGAAAGATTTTGAATATCCTGTTTTTCTTCAAGGGCAGAAACTTTTGATTCAAATTTTGCCGTTAGCGATCGTAAAATTTTCTCAACCAAAGTAGTGTTGGATATTGTTTCACCCAGATTTCTCATACGATTTACAACATCATCAATACGTAAAAAGAAACTGGCAATACTCTCATCACCATGCATCTTTAAATTTTCATATTCAATTCTGAGAGTTTGGAGTTTTGCACTTTTTACCTTTGCATCGCCTTCATAACTTAGAATGATTTTGTCCCATATTTCCTTTGCTGTATTCAGCTGCATGACTTTGACAAATTCTGATTCAGTTAGACTTCCTGTTATAGCATTGATCGCTTTTGCATTTGATTCATAATTCTTCCTTTCAGTTGGATCTGTTGGTGTAGCAGCTGGATATCGATATCCTTGTTCAACAATGGCCCATACATCAACTCCCATAGACTGAAGATAGGATCTCATCCTCATTTTCCAGAAGATTAAATTGCTTCCGTTGAAGAGCGGGGGCTTGATAGATGTTGTTCCCTCATGATTGCTCATCTTGCTTGATCTTCCTTCTAGCAGCTAAGCTTGTTCAGAAGGACCTGCTCTGATACCAATTGTTGGAAAAATACTGAGAGGGGGGGGGGGGTGAATCAGTATTTAATGCAGACAATAAAACTTTTACTTTTCCTTTCTAAAAACCCATATGCGACTTTTCAGAAGCCAACTAGCGTATATACGCAGATATCCTTTACAGAATTCGCGTATGCATAGAGATCTAATTATGCATTCAATTCTTAACTCATATCATTACATTATTCATTTATCAGATATTTCAGGAAACAGTAAACAGGTGCAGCAATAGCAGAATAATCATCACACATAGGCAACACACATGAACACCAAGATTTTTAGGTGGAAACCCAATTCGGGAGAAAACCACCGCTGCCGTTGTCTCAGTCTTCAATATTTATTATAAGGAAAACTTCTTACAATCATGTGCTGGTGCAGACTTATACCAGCACGCAGGCACCCACTTGCAGAAGGCTACAACCTTCTCTCATTTACCAGCCTCACCTGGAAGGGAGTTACAACCCCCTGCTCTCATTTACCAGCCTCACCTGGAAGGGAGCTACTACCCCCTGATACTAGCACCAACCTCTGCTGACAGAGAGCTTCTACTATCAGACTGAAGGCTTCAACCCTCAGATCCACTGCAGACCACGTTTCATTAATTTTCACACTGGATCAAACAGCTTCAACACAATTCTTCACTTATCAACAAACATCCCTTTTCATTTCATTAGTCAGAACAGTGAAACCACTGTAACCAGAATATCAAAAATACCCCAGACTTTAGAACAGATATGCAGAACCTCAATTATCTATTGAGCAACCATCAACTCAAAAACCATACGTGCTTTTCCTTAGACAGATCTGCGTATACACGCGCATTTGCTGAAGTGAACCCGCATATACTTTTGTGCAGTTTATCAGAAAAACCATAACAACCCATACGCGCTTTTGTCTGAACAGAGACGCGTATACACGCGCTTTTCACAAAACGAACCTCGCGTATAGATCTATAAAAGTATAAATTTTGCGTATCGACTCGCATCTATGAACTTACCGTATTTCTTCAACTTCTTCAATGTATTTGTGCCGCATCTTCATCACTTCAATTCGCATCATCCAAGAGATTCACCATTTCAAGATCTAGAGACTTTTGAACTTTCATTATGTTCATGATGTACCATAGAATCGTATCTATCAATTAAGAGCAGAGTTCAACCATGCAGATATACTTCAGAGTGAAGTATTCATTAAAGCCCAGACACATGCACACACTTTTTGCATAATGAAATTCTTCTCCTTATATAGATTTAGCCTTTTTCAATACCATGAGTCAAAACCACATTACTTCCGATGGTTTTCCTGGACGGGATCAAATAGACAATCCAACGCTCAATACAATGGGTCAATACCATGGTAATGCCCTTTGGTATTCTAATTTTGGAGCACAAAAGACCATACGCGACTTGGCACATACTTTTCTGCGTGCATACGCGCTTTCTCCTTGACAAACCCGCGTATGCCTTGAAACACACATTTTTCATTATTTCTTGGGCCCTCATTGATATTTCCTTCTCTGGTACTTCTGTGCTACTTGTAGAACATCAGATTTACATCATTAATAAACTCATTCATCAAGCATCAAGAACATCTTCAATAAGAGGTTTCCATCATCTTCATCAAGTGGGTTGCCATCAAGGACAACATTTAGCATCATATTTCCAACACAAAAATGGAGGATAACCATGTTGGAGGTTGACCAGCACAGCAGAATGGAATTTCTATTTGGGTTTTCCAACAGAAATGCAGAATTGCTAGCACTGGGAATAGAGTTAACGTTGGGTTTTCCATTAGAAACGCAGAACCACCAGAGTTATGAACATATAATGGGATTCAATTCTATGAAACCATGGAGGCTTATCCATCCAGTGAAACCACCGAAAACTATAAAAAATCACAGTCATGCAGAGTTTTGTCATCTCACATTGTTCTGCTCAGTAAACGGATTTTGGTTTATAAATAGATTTTGGTGATTCATATTTATGGATATTATCCAATATAAAACAAACCTTATCACTCAATCTTGCATGATGAACCACGTATTTTGATGAACCTTGGATCGAATGGAAAATTGGTTGAAGATGAAAGCTAATTTTGAAACTGCGTTCCATTATAGAAGCATCGAGGAGTTTTGAGTAAAACGGAGAGCAGGGGCAGAAAAAGGCCGGCAAATGATTCTAGCAACGAAGAGTTCAGTCATTTGATCCCAGTAAAGAAGTGAAATTAGATTGCAGAATGTTCATCTAAGTTTCGATTTCTATCATTTAATTGAATAAAGAGAGATTTTGTCAAAGCACACAAATTTTGTCACAGCACACACAGTTCAGAATCGGTTTGGAATTTTCTAGTGTGAGTACAGTTGTGAAGATTTCAAGTGAAGAAAGTAGAAGGCGTTGAAGCACACTAAGTGAGGATCACTTGTTCAAAGTGTAAATGAATTTCTTAAAGGTTTCTATGAAGGGAGATAAGGGATCGAGAGTTATTGAAAGTTGTTCAAAGACATTTGAAATCAGTGATAAAGATAAGCCGAGCCTGAAGTTGTGGTGAAAGCCATATTTCAAAAAATAATTCTGAAGTCATACGGAGTCAGAATCGTACACTTAAAGAACCTAAATAGGGGTTTTGAGATGCTCGAGATCCATTGGTGAAGTCTGTTTATCCAGTACAACAAAATTTTCTTCAGTAATCAGTACATGTTCTGATGTCACTCCAAATCAAGTAAGACAAAATTGTTGAATGATTAATGTATTTCTCGATTTCAGTAAAGGAGTAAAGTATGTGAATTTTTTTTTTTTTTTTTGTTGTAAATGCCACTGAGTGTAGGTAGTCAACTAGAATTGTGAGAGAAGAAACATTTCCTTTGAAAGGAAATAACCACAATTACAACACAACAATTTATTGTACCTATTTTTAATCATTGAAATATGAGCGACCTAGCCATTTTGTGCAGGGCCTGGAGACATAGCCCAGGAGGAGTGAACTTCGTCAGCAAACATCTGTGTTCTTATCTTGTCGATTTACGTGATTTTCCTACAGTCAATTGCTTATTAATTTTAAAGTGTTCAGTATAAATGACTAATCACCTAAGTTGAATTAAGCCCATATTCATCTTGCCAAAGGAAGATAGTACGATCTAATTTCCACAAATTTTAGATCAAGGATGCCCTAATGTAATGTGATACTTGTGGAAAAAATCCACCATTCTCTTGGACTTAAATACAACAAAATTATCAGTGATGATTTTTCTTAGGCAACCAAATCTAGACAAGATGTGATTTTCAAGGAATTTGATGATTACTAAGTCAGTGACATTCCTTGAAGGGATGGCTTCTATCCATTTGGTGAAATAGTCAGTTGCAGTGAGGATCCATTTGTGTTGGGCAGAGGAGGCAGGGTGTATTTCGCCAATGAAATCTAAACCCCATTGTTGAAAAGGAGTTTCAACACTGATAGGGTGCAAAGGAAAAGGCAGTATTTTTCTCTTTCCATCGAAGATTTGGCATTTATGGCAAGTCATTACTAGCTTGTGGATATCAGGGAAAAGAGTGGGCCAATAGAAACCAACTCTAAGGATTTTGTTGGTAGTGGTTTTCCAATAGAGATGGCCTCCACATTCTCCTTCATGAAGGTCATGCATGATTCTATCTGCATCATCTTCAAGTAAACATTTAAGAAATATACCAAGAGAATTTTTCCAATACAAAGCTTTATCTAGAATGCAAAAATTTACAACCTTTAGTTTCAAGAATCTAGCTTTTGTTTTGGACAAAGCAGGAGGAGAATTTAGATTAAAAAGCACATATAATGTATCAACATACCAGAGTGAGTTCAGAAATTCTTCTTCAATGGGTGGAGTCGCCAGTTCCTCTTCATCCAAGGAATGTATCATGTTTATGTCTAGTGCTTGAAATTTTTCTTCAGCCATTAGTTTGGAAAGTCCTTGTCCTTTGCTCAGTTTAGTGGGCCTAATTTCTAGATCATATTCCAAGATGAAAACAATCCACTTACCTATTTTTCCATAAGGATCCTGATTTAGTATGTCTTTAACAACTGTGTGTGGAACAAAAGCAATGACATGTGAATGCAAGATATAAACTCTGAAATCTTTTAAGGCTTTGATTAAGGCAAAGGCTTGTTTTTCCATGATGTTATATTTCAAAGGTGCATCTCTTAGTGCCTTTCTGAAGAAATTTATTGTTTTTTCTTGTCCCGTCATGTTATTTTGTAGCAATACTGCAAAAATAGTGTGTTCTGATGCAAATGATAAGATGAAGAAGTTCTTGGTAAAGTCAGGGCTGATTAGAACTGGTGTTTGGGTAAGTGATTTTTTTACCAGTTCAAAGGATTATTTTTATTTTGTGGTCCATTTCACTCCTATTTCTCTTTTCAACATGTTTTTAATGTTTCTTAGGAGTTTTTCAAGGTTCGGTATGAACCTTCTTAAGAAGTTGATCTTTCTAATGAAAGATTGCAACTCTCTAATATTCCTAGGGTGACTGATCTGAAATATACCCTCAATAATTTTTGGGTCTATCTTAATCCCTTCTTCAGAAATGATGTGACCTAAGAGCTTTCCTTCTTGAATACGAAACAGAGTTTTCTTAGGATTTAAATATAGACCATACTTTCTACACTTTTCAAATACCTTTCCTAAATGAACTAGGTGTTCTTCATCAGTTTTAGAATAGACAGTGATGTCATCCAGGTATAACACAATGAATTAACCTATGTCTTCAGAAAAAGCAATTTCCATGGCTCTTTGAAAAGTAGCCCCCACATTCATTAACCAAAAATACATTTTTACATACATGAAGGCGCCCCAAGGTGTAGTGAAAGCAATTTTTTGCTGATCATCTGGGTGTACTAGCACCTAATTATATCCTGAAAAGCCATCAAGAAATGATATACTTTTACATCCTACCACCCTTTGCACTATATGATCCATCTTAGGTAAAGGGTAGTTGTCTTTCAAGGAGGCTTTTTTTAAATTTCTAAAGTCTATGCATAGCCTAATCTCCCCTGTTTTCTTTCTTACTGACATAAGTTTTGAAACCCATTTTGAGTACCTGAGTGGGACTATGATTCCAACATCATACATATTCTTTATTTCCTTCTCAACCAGAGGCACTAGGACAGGGTTTATCCTTCTCAATTTCTGCTTGAATGGTTTCTGGTTTTCCTTGAGAGGAACCTTATGCTGAATGATGTTTGTATCATAGGACTTCAAGTCTTATAGCCCCATGCAAACACATCTTTAAATTATTTAAGCAGCTCAATGTATTTCTATTTTATGTGAGGTGGTAGAGTTTTGGACAACTTTATCATTTTGGGTTCTTCTACACTGCCTATGTTGCATTCCTCTACATTATTTTCAGTGGATTCCATTTTTGGCTTCCTAGAAACATCATTGAAATCAAACAGCTCTTCTAAGGGAACAAGAACTTTTGGCAATAGATTATATTTGCATTGCAATACCTCAAGGTCTTTTTGATCCAGATCCCTACAAAATTCTGCCTCATGAAGGTGTTCTAGTAGATCTATATCAACGGGATAAAATGGCTCTGTTTTGTGTGTTTGTTCTTCATTAGAGCAATTTTCTTCATGGTCTAAGTTTGGTTTTTGTATTTCAAATTCATTCTTGGATTGCAATAAGTATTCAATATGTTTGTCCCCTTCAAAAAATTGCCAATAATCTATGTTATCAGGTACTTTAGGACTTCTTTTGAATTTTACCATGTATTTTTCATTGGCATGAGGTAATTGGCAAGTGCTAGCACCAAAGGCTAGTTCATTGGCAAGGTTGTTTTGAGCTCTTGGGATATAGGTAATTCCATACTTCTCAAATGTCTTCAGGAGGTCTAAGGCAACATTCCTATATTCTCTTAGCCTAGGATTTTTGGCTGAATATTCTCCTTTTATTTTCCTAATGATTAGCTCAGAATCTCCTTACACAGAAATATTCTTAGCTCCTATGTTTTTCAACAAGTGTAGACCTAGGAGAAGAGCTTCGTATTCTGCAATATTGTTTGTACATTGAAAATCTAGTTTGTAGGAGTGACTTTCATTGGTGTTATGTATCTAAACACCTACTCTTGAACCAAATTTGCCACAAGAGCCATCAAAGTTCATGTTCCAAAGAGTTTCAAGTTCAGATTCGCCATTATGTTGTTGTTCATGGTTGCTAGAGTTTTGGCTATCATCTTATTCATTTTGCATTTGGTTTGACTGTTATGATAGGCCTAGCTCTTCCTCTTTTTCATTTACTTGTTCATTAATGTCATCTTCATTGTACAAGATAAATGAGTCAAGGTCTGAATGGATAGAATAGAGAGGGGTGTTGTTTGGCCTATCTTGGCTGCTTACCATGTATTTCATGTGAGATTCTCTGTACAATCTTCTTGTTTGATTAAAGACTAGAATGGTAGAATATGTCATGTCCATTTGGAGGTTTCCCTGGAGTTTGTCTCCATTTGATCTAGATAAAATCATGCCATACTTCGAGGGAATTTCAACCACTACAATGTCCATGACTAGGCTCTTGGCTGGTATTTGTGCCAGATTGACACACAGATTTTTGATTAAACCCAAACATTTAACTCTACTTGAATCAAGAGAGTATAAGTATTTGTATGGTTTGGTTATTTCGAGGCCTAATCTCTCCATCACTACCTTTGGCATGAGGTTGTGTGAAGCACCAAAGTCTGGCATGGAATTGTGTAGGATTTTGTCATGAATGTTCAAACTGACATAGAATGGAGGGACAACTCCCTCTTGAAACTTCCCCTCTACCTCAGGTCCAAACAGCAGTTATGGCTTGTCATTAGTCAAATTTAGAGTTTCAATATCATTTCCTATGTTCACAGGCTTCAAAACTTGAGACCTATATACATCCTGAGTCACTAGTTCAGTAAGGGATATGGCTATTTTGATCTTGGAAATTTCTTCCTCAATACTGAATGTTGTTTGTTTTCTTGGTATATTTACATCAGTTTTATCATACATGGTCTTTTCGGCAACTTTGGTTTGCTGATTTTTATTAGGAATGTTAGTTAAAGCATTTTTTTCAGGGCCACTAGTTGATGTACTAGGGCAAATTTGGTCACCATCATGTTGGCCGATTTTGTTTTTCCTTTGATCGGGGTTCTTAGCCATTATGTTGGCATTTTTTGTTGTCTTTTTAGGAGTGTTTTCAAGGATCTTCCTAGCAAAAATTTCTGGTTTTGTCTTCTTCGGGGTATCTTGAGTTATCCTACTTCTGAGGTCATACTACCTATGAACCTCCATGATAGCATTCTCAAATCCTAGTTTGTACTCTTCAGAATCCTCATACTCTCTTTTGGTTTGGTTTGAGGAGAACATACCTTGTTCTTCTTCTATGAGAAAAAAAACATCTTCACTATCTGAGCCTATTAAATTCACATGGCTTTCTTTCGGCTCTCCAGTCTCTCTTTCCTCTTCATCTATATAGTTTTATTGGAAAGGAGGCCTGATTTGCTGGTTATTGTCTCTTTGTCTGATTTGAGGAGGATCTCTTCTGAATTTTTGGTTTCTATTTCTGTTTTTAGGATTTGCTTGGTTTTCCCTAGGGGGTGCTCTTTCATTCAAGTTGATTCTCTCCATCATCCTTTCCATTGTCCTAACTAGATTGTCAATTTTAGCATCAGATGTGGAGGCCATAGTTTCTTCTTCGTATGTAACCTTTTTCTCTACTCTTAATCTAGCCCTTTTAGCATTTAGGTTAGATTCTACACTTACTGCTCCTCTTTGCATGTCTTCTAAGGTAAGGGGATCACTTTCTCTTAATTGGTAAGACATGTCTGGATCAAATCCATCAGGAAATTTTACTAAGGTTAGGCCTTTTGGGGATTTCATGTGGGGAGGGAGTGCGTTATATAAACTATTGAACCTAGTGCAGTAGTCTTGGACACTTTCCCCAACATTTCTATTAAGGTTATCATGCTCTGATAGGATTTGAAGAGGATTTTTCTTAGTCTCCCACTTGTTTATGAATGTTTGATAAAGGGAAGGGAGGTCATGGATGCTGTTAGGAGTTAAGTTTTTGAACCATTTCTTTTCTTCTCCTCCAAAAATTTGAGCAAAAATTCTCATTTTTATAGTATCCTCTTCTATTTCTTGGTATTCAAATGTATGATTCATCTTGTCTACATGTTGTTGGGCAGTTGTAGAATCAGCTCCAGTAAAGTGAGTGATTTTAGATTGGTAGTCCTGTGGCATAGGCAGTAAAGGTTGTGGTAGTACCAGGGGGATATACCATGCTGCCATGATAAGAGGTAATGGAATCCAAGGAGGATTTACAAGAGGAGGGTTTATGAGCAGAGGTGAAGGATGAAATGGAGTGATTTTCACAGTGGATGTATGAGTGGGTGTGGCAGATGTACTTGGACCAAGTAGCTGATTTCGAGCACATTTGGAATGAAAGGAGCCAAAGTGTTGGAGAAGCTGAAAATCAGGAGGAGTGGAAGGAGAGGCTTCTCTACTAGGAATATGTTGTATGCTGGTAGGCTCATGGCTTGTTTGGTCTATCCCACTTTCAGACTTAGTTCTGAATAGATTTCTTCTATGGTGTAAGTCAAATTGGGTATCTTGCAAGGATGTAAGGTTTTTAGGGACATAACTTGCTTTATGAATTGGTCTAAAAATAGTTGAGTCTTCAGTCCTAGAGGTTTTCCATAAGATTCTTTCTGGGTCATCAACTATGGTTGGAGGGTTTGGGTTAGGGTGAGATCTGGTGCTAATTCTTTGTGACACCAGATTTCAGACCCAGAACACAGAAAGGTTGAAATTTTATAAGAATTTGAAAACAAAACCAATCTGTATGAATATTGAATTCACAGAGTGAGTGACTAGGCTTTCTTCTATCAGGTTTGATTAGTACATTCCCAGAGGAGTCTATAAGAAATAGTGGAGTCAAAAAGGCTATTGAAGACCAGTGGAGTCACCAGGTGGATGATTCTTATTGTTTTGAGGATGTACTTGTTGTCCACCATCAACAACTAAATAGCAATCTAAATATGTTTTTGGGTTTTCTGAGTTCTTTATGTAACACTAAGCTTTTTAATAAGTGTTCTCCAGTATGGTCACCATTTTGTTAGTATGGTGAGTCAACCAGATATCATTCTTGGCCAACACTTGATTTATCGAAGTTTGACAAGAGATTTTTGAGTTTTGAAGGAATATTTAAGCTGTTACTTACTCAGAATCTCCAGCGGATTCGCCATTATGTCAGGTCCATGTAATTTTTCAAATTGGCAAGACCAAATTGAACAAGGGTAACATCAAACCAAATTTGGAGTCCTAGGACCTAGCCTTCCTGGACTCAGAGAGGGCTCTCTCTATATTTGTGTAAAATATGTAACTTGTTTTTTTAGGATGCCGACTTTAGGCTAGTTAAATTGATAGGGTTTTTTTTTTTTTTTTTTTTTGGTTGGGTTGGTTGTCAAGAATAATAGATAGAGTAAGAGAAACTTAAAATATTGGGCTATAGAGTCTGAAAAAGGTCTTGAAAAGTACAAAAATAGGTCAAGGGTGTCTCATAGGGAAATATAACAAAGCCAAATGGATCTAAATAGGTTTAGTGAGTGTGAAATGAACATTAAGTTGTGAATGTAGTAGGTTTAAAGGGAAGATAAGAATCATTTAACATAAACTAACAAGAAGAGTATATAAGAGTACTATGCATCAAGAAAGAATCAAAGGACAGGGTGCACCATAAACTTCTTTGACCTAGATCTATCAAGTAAACTTTAAAACAACTATCCAGCAAACCATAGAGAGCAGGGAACTCCTAACTTCTCTATCTATCTACCTTCAAAGAAAGAAAAAATTCAAGATAGCACATAAGTAATGATTAAAGAGTAGGGAACTCCTAAATTCATTAATTAAACTATAAATAACTTCAAAGTAACAATTTCAAGATATACTAAAGGGTAGGGCATACCATAAACTTCTTTAGCCTAAACCCTAATAAGAAAACTTCAAAGAAAATCCTAGAAAACAATTATTCAAGCTATACCAAAGGACAGGGCATGCCATAAAATTCTTTGGCTTGAATCTATTTAATCATTTTGAAGACAAACAAGCTAAGTGGAATTAAAGAGCAATGAAGAATTCTTCAATCATACCTAGCAGAGGAAAACATTTGAGCAATAGAAGCAGACAGACCTAAGGTGCCTCTAATAGCATATCTTAGCCTAAAATTTATTTTCTAATGCAAGAGAAAATATGGAACAATATGATAACATAACAAAACAATAACTAGATTAGAGCAACATCACCATTATCCAGGTTCATGAATCCTATGAAGGTGCTTGCTCCATTGATGATTAGTCCAAAAACAATCACACAACTCCAAATCCAATTTATTCACAACTCCAAGTCTATGTATTCATCTCAATAAACAACCAACAATAAACATGAAGCCTCCATGCAGTATTTAACTTGAAAATGAGGAGAAAACCCATAGCGAAGGTTCCAAAATGTCATTAATTACACATTTAAGTCATTTTTGTCCTATGAGATCATGCAAGGCCCAAGGCACAAATATCCCAAACTCATAAATGCAAAAATAACTTCTAAGCTAACCTCTGAGATAATTTGGGAATAATTTGTTGGAAATGTTGGCATTGATGGCAAAGGTAAAGATAGGAGAAACACCTAAACTATTCATAATGCATGAGACATGAAGAAGAGGCAGTTTTAGAGAAGCTTCAGGAGCAAGGAGCAGCATCAGACAAGGAAAAGAGGCAGGCTAGGAAGTTGAAGGTCAGCAGAGAAGAACAGAGGAAGAGTACATTTACAGAGACAAAGCAGCAGTGAGGTAGCAGAGACAAGCAGTGAATTAATGGGCTCAGAAAGTTGTAAGCACTCCACTGTATAATGAAGATTTGTTTCAGCGTTAACGTGCATTTTTCAAGTTGAGTTCTGTGCAAATTTTGTCTTGATAATCTGCTTGTATGTTCAGTAATGAGAATGTGTTCCTGATGAATACGATCCTCTGTGACTAGGTTATGTGTGGATAAGCCGTTGAACCCTCAGTGGAACCAAGGCGATAATATGGTGTAATTGCATAAACTCCTGAAGTCTCGTAGTTATACACCTCTGTGTAATGGCACAATTCCCGCTGTATGCTTCTATGTAAGTATGAAGGTCTAACGATGCCGTGGTATTGATTAGTCTATGAGTCTCGGTGTTGACTGTATGATAGAACCCTTTTAAATAATAAAGGCAGAACCTTGTATGAGACCGGAACCCTGCGTAGAAGAGCATGGTTTGGAGTGAACAATGACGGCAATTTATGGTTTTCATCGCACCACCTTTACATGGTGGGCTGTATTTGAGGAGTTGGGAGCGATTCCATAGATCATTCGACACGTGGCGAGGTGGACCCATGGAAAACCACCTCCCACTGCGCGCCATCACGCATTAATCATCGACCAAAGATGCGGAGCGATATTGACACAAGCCGTCGATCTAGAGGGAAGCGATTTGACGGTGGTGTTGAGTCTCAATTCTGCATCTTTTCCATACACTTTTCTATACCTTTTTCACTCATCTGAACCTCCCAAATTGTCAATATCATTGTATATTAATTGCAAAAAAGCATCTAACATGGTTTTTAACTATATTTTTGTGTCTGCTGTTTAATTTAGATTTTGTTCATCTAGCTGTGAAATCTTGCCACTTTCCGCAGCTGCTGCAACTTTCCGTAGCTATTTTGTGAAACTCTATGTTACAGGTGTCTACAGGAATAACGGGCCACATGGGCAAGTCAGAAATGATGTGGACATGGTTTGAGCAAACTCATCTAAAGAAGCTGTGGTCAAAGGCGTCCACATGGAAGTCAACCATAGAGTCTCACGGTGATAGGACTCTGTTCCGTGTCACGTGAAGGTTCATATAGCCGTTTCTAAGTTGCGGAGGACAAGTCGACATCTGTACATGGCTCCATAGCCGAATTCAGGCATCCACTCCTCATAGATTTACTTTCCAACACGGCCATGATCCTAGATCCGTGGACGTAATGGTTTATGTGTTCTCCACCAGCATAAACTTTAGGAGACAGTTATATTTCTTTTGTTATATATAACGTGTTTGCATACACATATAGAGTTAGTCCCGATTAGTCTCTGTTATATTTTATTAGTCTGCTCTGTAATGTAATTACGCTGCACTTGTGCCGTAATAATACCATACTGTTATGACTACATTTTAATATAAGAAGACTCTGTTTTCCAACTTAATTCGTACTTCAAGATCGTTGCCAAGGCTGGTGTAGAGGGCCCCTGCTCAACTAAGGTTTTGTGCATTAGTGTATAGTTCTTATTTCATTTCTTTAAAGCTCATTGTGCCATAATTGATTCACATGTTTATACATTGCATTTTTCATGATACATATGCTTCATTTCTGTTTATAAACTTTTATGCTTTCCATTTCACTTCTGTCTTTCATGTTTTATGTTATTAATCAATGATCAGTGTTCTTGTTTCAGGTTATAGATAGGGAGCCCGGGCATTTTTCATAGCTTTTTTACTAATGACATGGAATTAAAATTGTTTTGCTGCTAATGTGTTTTCCTTGGTTTCTGTTTAATTTCAGTACTGCTTTGTTTAATTTAGTTTTGCTTATTTGCTTCAGTAGTTAATTTTAGATATATTAAACTGCTCATAACATCTTCAGTTGCCTCTGAAAGCCACAGATGGACTGATGGTGAGGGATTGTATTATGAAATGTATAGTTTAGTATTAGTTTTCTTTCTACAAATTTAGATATATTAAACTGCTCATAAAATCTTCAGTTGCCTCCGAAAGCCATAGCTGGACTGATGGTGAGGGATTGTATTATGAAATGTGGAGTTTAGTATTAGTTTCCTTTCTGCAAATTTAGATATATTAAACTGCTCATAACATCTTCAGTTGCCTCCGAAAGCCATAGCTGGACTGATGGTGAGGGATTGTATTATGAAATGTGTAGTTCGGTATTAGTTTCCTTTCTCAAAATTAGAAATATTAAATTTCTCATGACATCTTCAGTTACCTCCGAAAGCCACAGCTGGACTGATGGTGAGGGATTGAATTATGAATGTGTAGTTTGATATTAGTTTACTTTCTGCAAGTTAGATATCAGGCTACTCAAGTTGTTTATGGTTACCTCCGAAAATCATAGCTGGACTAATGATGAGGGATCAGAAGATAAGTTGATGTAATTTGATTTAGATTTACTTTGTTGCATATTTTGGATTTCTTTCAGCATAGTTTCTTTTTTTTGTGTTTAGACAGCAGCAAGAATAGTTTGGTTTCATGCTCACTAGTTCACTATTTTGATTTATTAGACTAGCAGCACCTTTTCATTTCAACAACATATTTTCATTTCCTTTCAAGTTTTGTCATTGTATGTTTCAAATTCCTTTTTCAGTTTCAAGTTGGTAAATCATTATAGAGGATATCATTTCCTTGAAAAAACATAACCATACTTGCTTTCATTTTAGAATTTCCATTTCATCTTAGAAAACCAAAAACGACAAAAAGTTAAGAAATAGGTTATCTTGCACATATAGTGCGCCGCACTTCATCAACTTACGAATCCCGGATTGAAAAATTAAATGCAGCAATTTAGGACACACTAAATCGACTAAACATTTTGGCGCCTATCACGGGGGAAGTGTAACTCGTAGCCACCCCTTAAAAAAAAAAATCAAAAAAGAAGGGAAAACTTGATAACTTCTTGAAGTATGCTCTCCTCTTACACCTAGTGTGATCTGGAGGATCATAAAAGAGAGTTATTGGTTTAGTAATTTCTTAAGTATGCTCTCTTCTTGCACCTAGTGTGACCTGGAAGATCAGAAAGAGAATTATTAGCCCAACTTTAAAAAAAAATATAAAAAATGACATGCATAGAGCAAAAGATTCTAGGGGAAGGTTTATAGCTAAAGCCAAGAGTTCGATTTTCACAACTCCATCTTCTTCAAGGCATAGACCCGTATTCACCACCATCTACCCCTCCCCTAGCCTTAAGATTTTTGGAACTCAAGGAGCAGCTGAATTAGAGGATTCTCCTATACCATCTACTAAATCCCATTTAGAAAACAAAGAGACTCTCTCTCATCCTCCCTTGGTATAAGAACTAGAGGAATTTAAGGACTCTAAAGAAACTATCATGGCAGAGGAAGTAATAGATGGAGGTAGAGGTAGAGGTAGAAGAGGAGGAAACAATGGAGACAACAATGGTGAAGGAAATAATGGTCGAAATAGGGAAGGAGACAACTTGTTTGGATTCCCTATAGTTGATGAGGAAACTCATGCAACAATGAAAAATATCTCACCATCTGCCCTCCCTAACTTTTATGGATTGCGAAGTGAGGATCCTGAAACATTTCTGTTTGAGTTTGAAGTTGTGTGCCGAACCTATGACTATATGGAAGACTCTCAAAAACTCAAACTGTTTCCTTCAACTTTGAAGGGATATGCTTTGAAATGGTTCATGGGATTGGCCACTCAATCTATTAGGACTTGGAATGATATGAAACAAACATTTTTGGATAGATACTTGGATTATTGTATGCCCACCAATCACAAGGATGAGGTATTCAAAATGATGCAAAAAGAAGATGAAAATTTGGAAGACTTACTTGAAAGATTTCAATACAACTTGAAAAGAGAAAAGATGAGCAACTTAGATGATGAAACCTTGAAAGCCCTCATATTAAAAGCCATTAGAGATGAATGGATAGATATTTTAAACATGATGGGGAAAGGAGTCATTTCTCAACTTCCACTTCGTGACATAACAGAACTATGTGTCCATCTCTCAGGAGGAAAATCTAAAACAGGAAAAGGGCCTAGGGATCCTTCTCTTATTAGGGCTAACAAATCTGCAACTGGATCAGTAAGTAGGGCAGAGATTGGTAATATGCTTGATGAGTTCAAAGCTGATATCTTAGGGAGCCTTAGTGAACAACTAGACACCCTTAAAATCCAAAACAAGAAGAAAGCAGAAACAGATGCTTTAGCCATCTTTTGTCCGAAATGTAGGAAGAAACATGCTTTAAGGGAATGTCCCTTGGATGCAAAAGTTGTAGAAACATGTATGATTTGCTCGGAAAATCATGAGATCAAGGATTGTCCTTCAATCCCTGGACTCAAAGCTGTTTTTCAAGAAGATCCAAATTCAGTAGAATCTCTCTGTTTTGTCGCAAGGAGACCTTGGCAGGGACAACAATCTCAAGGGTTTAATAACCCTATGAATCTTCAAACCCCACAAAATTGGAATCCTTGGCAACAACCTTGGCCCCAACATCAAAATTCATATCAGCCATGGGTACAAGGGATGCAAAATCCTTATGGGAGATTTGCTCAATTTTATCAATATCCTCCATCTTTTCAAAATCAACCAGCTCCACAACTTCCAAATCCAAATCCACAACTTTCATTTCCATTTCCACAAAAACAACCTTCTCAACAAAATCCAAATCCTCAACTCATGCTCCCATACCAACAAAAGACAAATCAACTTCCAGCTCAGCCATTGCCAAATCCTAACAATAAGAATCCTCAGAATACTTACATGGTAGAAGGACAAAAATTTCCTACCTATATGATTGTTCCTCTCAACGATGTACAACTCAGATCTGGTAGAGTTTTAGAAAAACCTTCTATAGATATTCAAGAGCAAGATACCTCTGAGGAGGATTCTCTTGAAGTCAATAAAGGTTCTGAGGAAGAATCTCTTCAAAATCCAAGCATGCAAAAAGAAAAAGAAAAGTTAACACCCACAACTCCTATAGTTGAGCAACCAACATCTTCATCTACACCTCCTTTCCTGAAAGACTACAAATTGACAAGGGGGTGGAAAAACAAATCTTGTTGCCTAACTATGACTTTCTAGATGAATTGAAGAATGTTTGTATCAATATTCCCTTGCTACAAGCCATTCGAGAGATTCCTATTCTAGCAAAAACAATAAAGGAGTTGAGTTTCAAAAGACCGGGAAGGAAACTAAAAGACACAAGAAGAATCCACCTGGTAGGAAAGATTGCAGATATTATGATGGGAAAAATTACCATGCAGAAGTATGTAGATCCGGGAAGTCCAATTGTCAAGACACATATAAATGGGATAGAAATTCCAAACACATTGATTGACTTAGGGGCTGCTATCAACATTATGAGTAGACAGACTATGGAACAGCTAAAACTTCCTAACCTTCTTTTTACACCTACTTTACTGCAACTTGCAGATCGATCAATTATTTAACCAGATGGTGTATTAGAAGATATTTCAGTCTCCTTAGATTCTTGGGAATATCCGGTAGATTTTATGATTTTGACTCCCAAGAGTAATCTAGGAGGGCACCCACTTATCTTAGGAAGACCTTGGCTAGCCACGGCTGATGCTTTTATTAGTTGTAGATCTGGGGATATGTACATTTCTAATGGTAATTCGACAAAGAAATTCAATTTGTATCCTCCAGCAAAAGCAATCACAGAAGTAGGAGACAATGAATGGGTCGATGATGAGGACACTATACAACCTGTCTTTACCATTCTGAAATCAGTGAGGATAGTCAAATTATGAACACATTAGAAAATTTTGAGATATCTTCAGAATATGACCCTACACAATTTCAATTGGAATCTGACATAGAATATTTATCATCAAGGCAAATGTCTCTTTACTCTATGGAAGAGTTTGGTAGTTCTACTATTGAGATTTTTCCAGGAAAACATTGAATATCAACAAACATTTGGAAAAGTCACAACAAGAAGAACTAACCAAAATCTTACAAAAACATTCTACTGCATTTGCATGGGAGTATACTGACATGAAAGGTATTGATCCTAAGACTTGCATCCATCATATCTATATTGAGGAAAACAGTAGACCAATCAGACAACCTCAAAGAAGGATGAATCCAAATCTTAGGAGATAGTGAAAGAAGAGCTCCAAAAACTACTCAATGTAAACTTCATTTATCCAATTTCAGATAGCCGATGGGTTTCTCCTTTGGTTATAGTACCTAAAAAGAATGTTAAATGGAGGGTATGCATTGATTACAGGGAATTGAACAAAGCAACTTTGAAGGATCACTTTCCTTTGCCTTTTATCGATAAGGTATTAGACACATTAGCAGGTAAAAAGTACTTTTCATTTTTGGATGGTTTTAGTGGCTATAATCAAATTCAGGTAGCACTTGAAGATCAAGATAAGACCACATTTACTTGTCCATGGGGAACTTTTGCCTACCGAGTACTTCCTTTTGGGTTATGTAATGCACCTGCAACATTCCAAAGAGCGGTACTAGGAATTTTTTCTGATCTAATCCATGATTGTGTAGAGGTTTATATGGATGATTTGACAGTTTATGGTAATTCATTTGAAGAGGCATTAGAAAATTTGGAAAAAGTTCTTATAAGATGTAAAGAAACAAACCTTTCATTAAGCCATGAAAAATGCTTTATGATGTTTACTGAAGGGATTGTTTTAGGACATCATATTTCAGAAGATGGGATTAAGGTTGATAGATCAAAAGTTGAAGTCATCTCCAAGTTGCCTATTCCAAATTGTCAAAGAGATGTTAGAAGTTTTCTGGGATTTACTGGTTACTATAGAAGATTTATAGAAGACTTCACTAAAATTGCATCTCCACTCTTCAAATTGCTTACAAAAGACTGTGAATTCAAATGGGATCTTGATTGTCAATAAGCTTTTGAAACTTTGAAAACAAGAATATCTGAAGCACCTATCTTGAGAGGACCAAATTGGAAACTCCCTTTTCATATTTCTACGGATGCTTCAGATACAGCTCTAGGAGCTGTGTTGGGTCAAAAATATTTAGTTCCTTATGCCATTTATTACACCAGTAAAAATTTGACTCCCACAGAGTTGAACTATACTGTGATTGAAAAAGAGTTTTTAGTTGTTGTTCATGCAATTAATAAGTTTAGACATTACATAACAGGCTATGAAACTTTTATTCATACTGACCATTCTGCAATTAGATATTTAATGAACAAACCTGTTACTAATGGCAGAGTGACAAGATAGCTTTTACTTTTGCAAGAATTCAATATTACTGTGTTGGATAGACCAGGAAAACAGAATACAGTAGCTGATTTCTTGTCTAGAATTCAAAATACTAAAGAAGATTCTCCTGTAGAAGATAAGTTTCTTGATGAATATTTGTTTGCAGTAACTATTAAGACCCCTTGGTATGCAGATATTGCTAACTATTTGGTTATAGGGAAACTACCTTCACATTTATTTCCAAGAGAAAAATGAAAGATTATTCAGGAGAGTTCAAAATATTCATGGATTTCTAACGAATTGTTTAAAACAGGGCCAGATCTTGTGATCAGAAGATGTGTCAGGGAAGATGAAATGCCTGATATTCTTAAGGCATTTCATGATGAACCATGCGGCGGACACTTTGCAGACAAAAGGACGGCCTATAAAATCCTTTCTTTAGGATATTATTAGCCTTCCCTCTTCAAAGATGCAAAACAATATGTCAAAAGGTGTGACAGCTGCCAAAGAGTAGGGAAACCTACCCTTTCAAATGAAATGCCATTGCAAACACAGGTACTCATTGAACCCTTTGAAAAATGGGCTTTATATTTCATTGGACCTATTAATCCACCATCTAAGCAAAAGAAGTATATATTGGTTTGTACTGATTATGTTACTAAATCGGTAGAAGCCAAAGCATTAGTATCTGCTACTGAAAATTCAGTTGTTCATTTTCTTTATGAGGATATTTTTACTCGCTTTGGTGTTCCAAGAGAAATTGTGACAGATCAGGGGAGCCAATTCACATCCAATTTGGTGGAAGGTTGATGGAAGAATACAAAATCAAGCACAGAAGATCTACTCCTTACCATCCCCAAGAAAATGGTCAAGTGGAGTCCACAAACAAAGTTCTTGAAAGTATCATCACCAAAACTGTTCATCTACATAGAAGAGATTGGGCAGAAAGGCTTCCTGAAGCCTTGTGGGCCTACAGAAATACATGGAGAAATACAACAGGACATTCTCCCTATGAACTTGTTTATGGGAAAGAAGTCTTGCTCCCCATTGAGTTCCAAGTCAAGACCTTCAAGATAGCAGTTCAGTTGGGGATGGACTTATCAGAAGCCCAAAAGCATAGAATGAAGCAGTTGAATGAGCTAGATGAGATCAGACAAGAAGCAATTTTAAGAACTGATCTAGTTCAATATCATCTGCGTTATTTAGGGAGGATTTGCAGGGGTAGTTGTAGTGGTTGTTTGGGAGGTGATTCCTTCAGTGGAGGAGCCATTATTTCACCCAAAGGATCTATTGGAGAATAAATGTAGGTTACTAAATCATCTTCAGCCATATATTCTCATTTCTATTGTTGCAACATATCTTCAGCCCTAGGGCTATAGCTTACATTGGCACATTGTGTGCATTTTCCGGAGACCCTCTTGGGTTGTCTTGTAAAGCTGATCTAGTGCCCATATTTGTATGTTTAGACCCTATTGGGGCATATATCAATATTTTTATATTATTTTATCTTATCTATCTATATTTTATGCTTAATATAACTACGTTGTAGCAACTCTCGGACATTTGGTATTGCAACATCATCTCACTTTTGAGAGTGTTTATGTATTGGAGGCTTGTGTGATCACATTCAATGGTTTGTGCCTCATTGTTTTGTACTTATTTTCTGCATATATGATCAATAATATGGCTCTATATTGGTCTCATGGTTTCATATGTTAAATAATTGTTGCTTCTTTCATTTTATGCACTATATTCCTGATTTTCCCATTTGGGAATATTGAAGTGGTATCAGAGCATAATCTTGTCTCAGCCTGTGAATTAAGCTAATATGTCACCATAAGGATAAGTTTCTCACAAGAAGAGGAGATGTACAGAAGAAAAAAATACAAGACTCTATTATTTGGAGGAAAGAAGGAAGAGGGGCTCTCAAAGCTTCTTATTCAAGCTATGCAGAGCATTAAGGGAGATATCAAGAAGATGAGAAGGGAGATGTATAGGGAATCTCCAAGGGGGTTTGAATATGAAGCAAACCCTAGATTTTTATAGGATGGGTGTGAGCATGCAGCCACACATTATGATCCACAGTGCAATATTATTCCCATATTTACTGCAAGAGAAATGGAGGAAGAAGATGCACCAAGGGAGGAGACTTTGAGTGACTACCTTCAGGAGTATGAATCTCAATCTTGGAGATTAAAGGAGCACTTGAACTTCCAAGAGTAGTGCCAACTCAAGGAGGAAAGAAGACCCAACATCAAAACAGAAGCAGAAGAGGTAGATTCTTTCTGCGAAATTTTGATGGGTCCTCCACATGCACAACCAAGGATTGGATAGATCGGCTAGACTCATATTTGCATCTACATCAAGTTTCAGAAATAGAAGCCCTTAGGATAGCCACGCTGCATCTTAAATTTAAGGCTCATACTTGGTGGTTTTATGAATCTTGTTCATTTAATCATGCAAATATAGCTACTTATGCAAGATTCACTAAGAGATTAGTGAAGAGATCTGATGTAAATCAATTTGAAACATCTTTGATTGAGCTAGAAAAACATAAACATTCAAAACCTTTGCATGAGTTGGAAAGATCCATTGCACCAACTCCACTTTAGATTTCTATTAAAGGGGATGAAAACTTGTATGATACCTTGCCAAGGGAAATATCCCCATTGTAGTAAGAGCTTTCTTCTCAAAAGGAAGACATGGAGATTCCTCCTTCAAGGGAAGACCAAGATCTAGGTCTTAGTCATCAGTATTTTTCACTATCTTTAGATGACTATAGATTGGTTCTAGATTTTTGAAAACAATATTCCTTGAATATTGTGAGTTTCAGAAATCTCACTGCCTTCATTATCCTTAAAAAAAATTTCACTATTCCTCAATTTGCCATCCCAAAGTCACCTTGTTGATCCTGAAAGAATCATCATAGTCTTATACCTCTCATTTTCATCCTCCTTCCTTGCCTATGAACTCATTACCCTGTTTTTCCCCTATCAATAGACCCCCTCCTCCATCTAGATTTTCCTATAGCTATCTCATACCCATGTTCCCCAGTTTCTTCAAGCATTGATGGTCTCAAAACCATCTCTATAGGCTCTTTAGATAAATCAAGTACATTGGATTTTGGATCTTCAATACAACACTTTTGACAATACTCTGTTTTTCACTTGAAGCCTCCAAGCCAATTTTCAATCAATATTAGGTCAAAGAATCCTCCCACGAGGTTAATTAGGGTTTCACATGTTTTAACGTCATCATTGAATGTTTTAAGAAATGATTTTCCTTTGCTAGAATCTGGCTCAAATGTAATAGAATGTCAAGACATGGTTATTCAAGAAGGACCTAAAATATTTCCAAAGAAGATTACCTCTTTAGTTCAAAGTTTGCAAATGAGAAAAATGAACAAAGTTTGGCACTTATACAGGAGTGTTGAAAGTTGTGTCAGTAGAAGGTACTGCTAGGGTAGATTGTCTACTCCTGAATGAATGCCACTTACAACCAAGGAAGGAGAAACAACTTGGTCATGTCAAGAATTAGGGTTTATACACTTGATGGTCCAGTTGAGTGCCAAAACAAAGACCACTTGTAGAAATGACCTGGAGGAGGCACAAAAAGCCAAACATGAAGAAAGTATGTCAAAAATATTGATGAAATAGGAAAAAAGGTGAGGTGATTTAGACATAAATGAATGAACTTGAAAGGGCTATAGAGAACTTAGAAGACAACACTGATGATTGTTGTAAAAGTACTCCAGGCACTCAGGGTTTTTGGAAATTTGCCAGAGAAAGTAAAATGGTAAGTTGAGCTCCATGGTGGAAGTAAACAAGGATTTTGAAGATGCCACTATGTGATCAGATCCCAAACTTGTAAAAAATGAGCCTGTCATGCCTAAATGAGAAAAATATGAGTTGAATTCCAAGGTGGAAGAAAAAGAGGATTTTGAAGATGCTATTGTATGGTTGAATCCCAACAGTGTCAAAATGAACATTCCAATTCAAAAGGAGCCAAGAAGAGTCAAATTTATGACTTACGCAAACCTGCAAGCAAAATTGTAAATAATATCAGTGAGAAAGGAAAAATGACTTTAAAACATTAGAAAGTGGGTTTATAAAGATAAATCAAATGAAACATGCCTATAAAAGCTCATTATACACTTCAAAAGATTCATTGTTGCATTTCAAAAGAGAAAGAGCATTGAGAGGGAAATAACTTGTGAGTTTTCAAGCCAAATTTAGGCAAAGTGTCTTGGCACTGCGCCCTTGGCAAATTTCCCCCACACATTTTACACTAGCGTTGCACGCCTGGAAGTGAGCGTTGTGCCCTTGGAAAAGCATTGCGCTCTTGCCCAACAGACCCACAACAAATTTCTTAACGCGTTGCGTGCTCAGGTTTGGCGTCGTGCGCCTAGTACTGGCGTTGCGCCCTCAACACTGGCGCTACGCCCTTGGCCAGGAAGGGTTTCTAAGCCCTATAACAAATAAAATTACCTCAGACTACTTCCAAGCTCTTCTCAAAGGTCCTCCAAGAAAATATTAATGGTAAGTACATGCCATGCACCTATCTTCAAGAAATTTTGGTGTTTTCTTAATAAATGAAATCAAACTCTAAGAGAAACCCTAAATTTAAAAGCTTGAAATCATTATTTGGACCTCATTTCATCTTCCTAGATAGAGTGGCAGTGATAGATAGGTTATTCACATAGCTGGAGGGTTTTCATTGAGTTTTTCAGCCTCTCACTCATTCTCATACATCTAAACCCTCACTCACTTATCCCATTCACTTGCAAAGATGCCCTTTCATCACCATCCCTTAATCTCCTTTCCATTTACACATCAGGGTTTTATAAAGGCAGAGTTTACAATGTCAGAGGACAATGGTAGTGATGTGGAGTCCCAAATTCCAAGGAGGCATGATCACAAAGAAGGAAATATCAATATATTTGAACCCCTAAATACAAGAGAGCTCATGTCATCCCCCCTTACCGTTTCATGTTTCAAGCATGTAGGATACTATGAATTTTGTGAAAAGGTGTAGCAGGTGCAAAACGACCCTGAGCTAACTAGACTCTTTATCATTAACTTGAATGACAAACAAGTTAACCTTGCATGGGTAACCTTTGTGTTATCTATAGATGCCATTGCTAATGCCATAGGCATACCAAGTGTAAGGGAGAAATGGTTCAAGCAATCTAATATTGACATAAGTTACTTTGAACCCTACCTTAAACCTAGATATAAAGACCAGAACAAATCCATCTTTCCTTTCTCTCACCTACTTGATAGATATGCACCTATGATGAATATTATAATGAAATATTTATTTGTGAAGGAAGGTTCTCGCGCCTTTACTCCTACCACATTGTTGTGTAGATTAATCCGTCTTGCGGACAAGGCCGATCTCTCTAGTACTAAAAGTAACTAGCAACAAACAGCCAATTATACTAATCTCTCTCTAAGCATACAAGATTCATAAAAATGCTATATAGGTGTAAGGCCTACCTTATGTCCAGCGCTTGCTTGATCTCGTTGAAGTCCTTCCCGTGCACTTGAAAGAACGTTCCTCGTGAATCTGCAGTCACAAACAAGCAAAAAAATTACATAGCACCTGTATAGACATTATTATAAACCATACTCATCATAATGATCAAGGAATTTATGAAATAAACCATGAATAGATAGTTTAATGAGAGAAATGAGTATATTTGTATTAACTTCAAATAAAGAAAACCTTTACAACCTGTGCCTTGATGTCGTGCAGGTCCTCCCGGGGTCCGAAGCAGGAATCTCTTCTAATTTGACAAGCATTGCATTGCACTCTTTGAACCAAGACGGATAGAGATGAGTGATTTAACCTCACAGAAAGTCTTAGTTAACTGAGTCTGAATCTCAACAGCATTTAACCTCAAATATCTTAAAGCTTGAACTCCCTTTGAGGCTACCCAAGGCCTCTTTTTATAGTGGAAAAGAGGAGGTTTTTCTATTCCAAATATGAAGGGATAGAATCCTCCTTCAAAGGGATTAGCTCCTTACATCAAGGGGTTAGCTCCATCAAGTGAGGGATGCATGAACCTTCTCAAAGCGTATCCATTCCCGAAAATTCCCATCTAGAATCTTCTAGAATTCATCTGGAATCAACTTTTTATCTTTACTTTCTCGCCTTTTTGAGTTTTACAGAGGTCCGCACCCATGACACAAAGAACTTGCAGTATGGTTCCGCAGGCTAACTGAACTTTAGGTGTGGGACCGCAGGCAATGAATAGAGAAAGTGCGATACCAATATTTAGGGGATTTTTAGGAACTTTTCTCTGATTTTGAAAGCTTGACATGAGGAGCTGATATGTTAGACTTGCAAAAGGAGGAAGTATGAGTAATAATGAGCTCATACTCATAGCAAAATGTCAGGATGACAGTTTTTAGTGTAACAAATTGCCCCCTAAAGTGCAAAGTCTGGAATAGATGAAGCTGAAGTCTGTCATATATGAAGAGTGCAGTACTTTATCATTTCAAAGATCATCCAGTGGACACTCCAGTCGGAACCTGTAAAAACATTCAATGCAAAATATATAGATATATATGTCATCACTGAGGTAGGCATTCCCATACTCAGATTAAAACTAACTAGAAACTAACTCAAATCGTTCTGATACAGGAATTATTTTAATATTACATAAATAGTGTAGACACAGCATGGGCGCAGCCATCTGTAATTAATAGTCTAAAGTATAATAATAAAATTCCTCGCATCCTGGATGGTGGAAACTAGATCCAGGGTCTTGATTTCCGCATCTCGAACTAGTACGATTCTATCCATGCGAATAAATGTGTTGAAGTCAAACATGGTAGAAACCACTTGATTACCAGTCAATGATGTAAACTGTTAACAAGTGTGAGAGTAACCACCAGTAATGTCAATGGCTCTCAAAGTACTCAGTACACTCCATGAAATGTGAATAAATGAGCTGAAGTCGAACATCTCACGAAATCATTCGATCGAAGGTCAATGATGCAACCTGTCATCGAAGGCGAGAAACCTGCCATTGAGGCATGCAGATTTCAAGGTACTGACAATTTCTGGATCAACTTCCTAGATAATGTGCTGATGTCGATAGAAAGTGATCTGTCGTAGGCAAGCCTACAACACGAAATCATAGATCAAGTTTTGAAAATATATTGGCAAGGACTGACTCAGGGATGGTCAAAATGGATGACGGATATTTTGCAGATGAATGGTTTATTTGAACTATCCTCTTGAACACATAACGACACTGCAGATGGTTTGGTGACAATTGACCCAAAGCTAATACCCAGAAACCCGCTGAAGACTTTCAATATGGTTTGATTAACTATTCCGGCAAAGGATTTCCCAACCCAGGTGAATGAAAGTGTCGTGTTTAAGAGTGGTTGACTGAATTTTCGAAAATTTTAAAATACAACAAACACGCCCATTTTTCTCTCTTTTTCCCCCACCATTTCTGGCAAGTACCTCTTTATTTTTGACAAGCTTGAGGAGGATAACATTTGCTTGCTTATAAGCTCATCCTTCGAATGAGTCCAACTTAGTTAAAGATTCGAACCCTAAGAAGGAGTGGTTCGTTCCTGTTTAAAAATTGAATAGGTCCTTTACTGTTAAGTTTTAACGAGTCCAGTATAGGAGAAACTCGGTGTTTTTCAGTTTTAGGGAGTCAAAAGAAAAAATTAAGAAAACTCCATGGGTGTAATTTTTCGTAAATTTAGTCTCTCGAGCCCGAAAAAGGATAAAATAATGCGGGAGAGAACTCTATTGACCGTAATTAGTCAATGTATACCTTTTTCGTAAATAGTCCATTTCAGTCCGTAAAAGGGGTAAACTTATACTGAAGGGACGACTGTTCATTTACTTTAACGAGTTCGAATAGTCAAGTACTCGACAATCTTTTCATATTTAGAGAGTCTGAAAAGGGCTTAAAGAGGACTCCAAAGTTTCGCTTTTTCGTAAAATTTTTGAAAGAGTCCGAAAAAGTGATAAAAGTATGCTCTTTGTTGAAAAACGATCATTTCACCTGAAAAATCCTGTTTCTGCACAAA
The DNA here is from genome assembly GCA_034641835.2 of Pinus albicaulis. Taxonomy (NCBI): domain Eukaryota; kingdom Viridiplantae; phylum Streptophyta; class Pinopsida; order Pinales; family Pinaceae; genus Pinus; species Pinus albicaulis. Next base: position 236,589 of record JAXQQM020059166.1, on the reverse strand, counting down.
AACTTGAAACATTACACATACCTGTTTAAGATAAGTAAAAATGTTTTCAAAAATACCCTTTTTAAAGTGAAAAATAAATAAATTAAAAATTCATCCATTCGAAAAAACTTATAAAAAGGACTTTTTCAATTTCATTTTTACCATTCAGTTCCAGAGTGAAAAGTAAAAAAAATTTGGGTAAGAAAGTTCCTGTGAAGATTCTGGAAAATCTGTCCGTTGGAATTGAGAACCGTCAGTCCCAGGTAATCCACAACCTCTCAATCTTGTTTTTCATCCGTTTCAAATTTGTTTTTAGGCTTTAGTTTGTATTTTTAGGGCAAAAAATGGTTTAAAAGTTCGCCCGCGGGGTCCGCAGGTGCGACACACGTTACCTGTGGACCCCGACTTTTTTCTATAAAGAAAAAGTCGTGGGTTCCGCACCCGGCACATAGTACGCGTGCGTATCTACGCACTGTTTACAAAGCGTAGGTGCAGTACCCGCGCGGTTGGATTTAAAACATTCATTTCTCATTTGTTTGCCAAAAAATTTCAAATAAGATTATTCTAACTTGCCTTTTTATGCATTGTAGGATTGACAAGATGCCGATTTGGAGAGAACGTGAGCACGAGGAAGTGGATGAAGCCGCAATACTCCATTTTCCCACACAAAATGCATTAAGAGCATGTGGCTTGTACAAATTTTGGGCCATCTCGGGCATGAGGTCACAAGTAGAACTCCTGACATGGTTGGTGAACAGATGGAATGTACAGGACGAGTGCTTCTTTATTGGTGGCCACCAGCTCGAAATTGAGCTGGAGGATATATATTTTCTGACTGGTTTGTCCAAGAGGGGCGAACAAGTTTCTTTGTTTGGGACTAGGCCAGGTGGCCAGTCTATCACTAATCTCCAACTAGAATTCTGCAATGACCAGGAAAACCCTAGGGACAAACGGATTGATATAAAACACATCATCTGTCCTGAATTGAAAGTTATTGCTTTTACTGTTGTAGGTTTTAACCATGAACAGAAATTATCTACACATGAATATTATAACAAAAAATAAACAATAGCGAGAGCATAAAACATAAAACAGATAAACACAGAGATTTTCCCCTGGATCCCAAATTGGGATGACCGGCTTGATTTTTCATTATAATCCTTTTAGTGTTACAACACATATATATACATGCCGAAGCATACATAAACCCCAATCCATTAACCCTGGATTAGAACATAACCGTAGTTCCCTTGACCGGATCTACAAAATACCAGGGGTTGAAAACCATTGTACCCCAAAACCATGTGCAAACTCATGCACAAAACATGGGTGGGTCCGCATATGAGTGGGACCGCATACCAAAAAAATTTTCGCCGGGGCGCTGCCACCCCCCTGTGACCCCCTTGCTGCGCCCGGCGCAACGTACAACGCGTGGGGCTAATCGTGGAAAGAATATAACACACACCCAACATTCTCCCACTTGTTGTTTTCTTTCCACGGGGGGGCACAGGAGAGCTTAGTCATTTGGCCAATTCTTCAAAACCCATTGTTTCTCTACACCAAGAGAACTTCTGAGTGCTCACAGACTTCGTCAATGCATCTGCAACATTCTTCAAAGTGTCCACCTTTACCAGCAACACCCTTTTAGCCTCAACCATATCTCTAATAAAGTGATATTGAACATCAATGTGCTTTGTCTTTGAATGATAAGCAGGGTTCTTAGCCAAGAAAATTGCACTTTGGCTATCACAGTCTATCCTTATAGCTTGCTGTGCCAACCCCATACTTGAACACAATCTCTGCAACCAAACTGCTTCCTTGCTTGCATGAGTGGCTGCTATGTATTCTGCCTCTGTAGTTGAAAGAGCCACTACAGACTGTCTTTTACTCATCCAACTAACTACACCTCCAAATAGGCTAAACACATACCCACTTGTAGATCTTCTTTGGTCCAGATCTCCAGCCCAGTCTGCATCAACAAAACCATGAATGTCCAACATTCTTTCTAATCCTGGTCTTCCTTGGTAGCACAAGCCATAATCACTAGTGCCACGTAAATATCTGAAAACCCGCTTCACTTTTGTCCAATGCTCCTTCCCTGGGTTTGACATAAACCTGCTCAATACTCCCACTGCATGTGCAATGTCTGGTCTAGTACAGACCATTGCATACATCAGGCTACCCATTGCACTTGCATATGGAACACGGGACATATCCTCCTCTTCTTCTTGTGTCTTGGGACACTGTTCAGCAGACAGCTTTGCACCTACAGGAATAGGAACACTCACCGGTTTACTATCCTGCATATTGAACCTCTACAATATAGTCTCGACATGCTTCCTCTGGTTTAACTAGAGCTTCCTCTTTGCCCGATCTCTCTTAATTTCCATGCCCAAAATATAGTTTGCGGCACCAAGATCCTTCATGTCGAATTTGGAGAACAGTTGGGTCTTCAAATCTTGGATAATTTCTTTGTCATTTCCAATCAACAACATATCATCCACATACAATACCAAATAAATAACACGGTCACCAATTAATTTAAAATAAACACGGTGATCCTCCTTGCTTCTGGTGAAGCCAAGTCCCCGTATATAGGTATCAAATTTCTGATACCACATCCTTGGTGACTGTTTTAACCCATACAGAGACTTCTTCAACCTGCATACCCATTCTTTCTTACCCTTCACCATAAAGCCTTCAAGTTGCTTCATGTAGATCTCCTCTTCTAGATCCCAGTGAAGAAATGTTGTCTTCACATCCATCTGTTCTATCTCAAAATCAAATGCAGCAGCAACAGATAAAAGTAATCTAATAGAAGTAACCTTGGAAACAGGAGAAAAAATATCACCAAAATCAATTCCCGGCACCTGGGAATAACCTTTTGCTACCAACCGAAATTTGTATTTCTCCACCTTGCCTTCTACATTCATCTTCTTTTAAACACCCATTTGCTCCCGATGGGCTTCCTTCCAGCCGGCAACTCCACCAGATCCCATGCCTCATTTTTGTGCAAGGATGCCATTTCATCAACCATGGCCTCCTTCCAGAGTTTTCCATCCTCTGAATATACTGCCTCCCTGAAAGTTCTGGGTTCATCATCAGTTATAGTTAAGGCAAAACCTGAACAAAAAGCAGATGGACTATACCTTTTTGGTTGCCTTCTTTCCCGAACTGATCTTCTCAAAGCTGGAGTTTGTGGCTCTTCATCTTCTGAGTCTTCTTCTGTTGTAGAGTCTGATTCATCCTCCTTTAGCTCAAACTCTATCTTCTCAGGTTCCTTTGGTAGGACTTCATGTTTAACAACATCTTTCACTTCTCTAAACACCACATCTCGGCTGTACACAACCTTCCTTGTTTCTGGGTTCCAAAGCTTGTATCCCTTTAAACCATCCTTATACCAAATAAAGATGCACCTTTCAAATTTATTATCCAACTTGGTCCTTTTCTCCTTTGGAACATGTACATATGCATCACATCCAAATACCCTTAGATGTGAAATAGAGGGTTTCTTACCAGTACATACCTCATGTGGGGTCTTATCCTCCAACGCTGATGAAGGTGATTTGTTAACTAAGTAACATGCAGTCTCCACTACCTCTGCCCAGAATTCTTGTCCTAACTCGGTACCACTGAGCATGCTTCTTGCATTTTCCATCAGTGTTCTATTCATTCTTTCTACAACTCCATTTTGCTGAGGTGTGTATGGAGTAGTCTTTTGCCGTGCGATACCACACTTCTTACAGAACTCTTCAAATTCCTTCTTGTAGAACTCCCCACCATTATCTATCCTCAGTGCCTTTATCTTCTTCTCTGTCTGGTTTTCCACCAGAGCCTTAAATTCTTTAAATTTGTCAAAGACTTCAAATTTCTTCCTCAAGAAATATATCCATGTATTCCTTGAGAAGTCATCTATGAATGAAACATAGTACACAGACTTTCCCAGTGATGGAACTGACACAGGTCCAAACACATCACTGTGCACAAGTTCTAATATCTTGTTCGCCCTCTTAGCACCAGAAGGAAAACTCACCCGATTCTGCTTGCCATATACACAATGTTCACAAAAATAAAAATCCAAAGATCAATTAGACATACCTTCTACCATACCACTTCTATGTAGTATCCGAAGGCCCTTCTCTCCAATATGTCCAAGCCTTTGATGCCATAGCATGGTCTTTTCTCCAGAGACAGCTAGGCTTTCCGCTCCACTTTCAAGAACCACAGAAATGTTACACACATCAATAATAGTGCTACCTTGTAGCTTGTATAGAGTTCCAGTCTGAACTCCCCGCATTAATACCAGTGCTCCCCGAACCATCTTGCAGGCATCTTTCTCGAACACTGTTTTTACACCTGCATCATCCATCTTACTTACAGAAATCAGATTTCTGGCCAATGCAGGAATATGCAGAACACCAGGAAGTGTTCTAATCCTTCCACCTTGCAGCTTCAGCTTGAATTTTCCACGTCCAACGATTCTAGACTTCCTATCATCCCCTACGAAGACATCACCACCATCATATTTCTCATACTCGCAGAACTACTCCCTATGGGGAGTGAAGTGAAAGGATGCACCTGAGTCAATCAACCATGACTCATGATCTACATGTGTATTTGAAGAAGAAGCCAAATACACATCCCCACCTTAATCCGAGGTGGTTTTTGCCTCTGCAGAAGGAGCTTCATCAAATCCCTTTCCTTTCTCAGGAGCTTTAGATCTGCATTCCTTTTTGTAGTGTCCTTCCTTTCCGCATTTCCAGCACACCTTTACAAAATTTCCAGGAGATTTAGATATCCCTCTAGATTTAGATCTCCCACTCAAAAACTTATTCTTGTTTCTGTTCTGGGACCTTCCTCGTACAGATAAGGCATCTCCATTCTGACCCTCCATATTTCTCCGTCTCATTTCCTCCTACAGCAAGGCTGAGACAATGTCATCAAAATTCAAGGTAGTTGTATTGCTACCTATTGCAATAACCAGACTATCCCACGAGTCTGGTAGAGAACACAACAAGCTGATGCACTTATCTTCATCTAAGATTTTAATATCAACAGATGATAGCTGACTTACCACAGTATTGAAGGCGTTCAGATGCTCTGTCACCGAGTCTCCATCCTTCATCCTCGGGTTATACATCTTTTTCCATAGGAACAATTTATTCACCAGAGACTTAGATTGGTACAAATTCCCTAGCTTTTCCCACAAGGTCTTTGCCGTAGCTTCCCCAGATACATTCAACAATACTGAATCTGAGACACACAACCGTATTGTGCTCTTAGCCTTCCGATCCAGTTTCTTCCAGTCTTCATCTAACATTGTCGTTGGTTTAGTACCTGGATCTACCGCGATCCACTGATCTTTATCAACCAGCAGATCCTCCATCTTGATTTTCCACAACTCAAAACTCTGACCATTAAATTTCTCGATCTCTATCTTTTCGCCGCTCGCCATCTTCTTTCACCACAAGAATCAATCCCGCAGATCTCCCACTGAACAGGGTCTACCACAGGCCCGAGCAAAAAACCCTCAACAAAAAAGGCGTCCCCTTGAAGTCGAAACAGCTCTGATTCCAAATGTAGGTTTTAACCCTGAACAGAAATTATCTACACACGAATCTTATAACAGAAAATAAACAATAGCGAGAGCATAAAACATAAAACAGATAAACACATATATTTTCCCCTGGATCCCAAATTGGGACGACCATCTTGATTTTTCATTATATTCCTTTTAGTGTTACAACACATATATATACATGCCGAAGCATACATAAACCCCAATCCATTAACCCTGGATTAGAACATAACCGTAGTTCCCTTGACCGGATCTACAAAATACCAGGGGTCGAAAACCATCGTACCCCAAAACCATGTGCAAACTCATGCACAAAACATGGGTGGGTTCGCATATGAGTGGGACCGCATACCAAAAAAATTTCACCAGGGCGCTGCCTCGGACCCCGACAGGGGGGGCTACCGCCCCCCCTGTGACCCCCCTGCTATGCTCGGCACAACGTACAGCGCGTGCGGCTAGTCGTGGAAAGAATATAACACATACCCAACAACTGTTACCAAACTGTGTGGGAGTGTTGCATTGCATGTAGCTACTGGTTCCCAAATGCGTATTGTTGTGGATTGTTTTCGCAGCACCATCTTTAACTGGTGTGAAGTTGTGTTGGCTAATGTAAAAGGCCAACTAACCAGAGCAAAAAATGGGAAACTGAATAACTTTGGATACGGATCCATCATTGTTTCTTTTTCTCTAGAGAGGATCCCTATGTTAGCTCCACAGAGTATTGTTGTTGATGCCGGTCGACTTCGAGAACCGAGGATGGTTCGTTGGTCCGCATTGATGGCTTGTCATGCTATCGAGGGTAGTGAGATTGTCCGATTTCCTCCTTCATATTTTCGTTGGATGGATCGCCAACTTTTTGTGATAGAGGAATTTCCATATGCCGGGATAGATTTCCGCGGCGACCGAGAGATGGCTCTCCCAGCAGGGGAACAGTGGGATGAGTCAGGTAAAACCATTTTTCAACATTTTCTAAATTCTAATTTTTTTATATTTTTATCATCTTGAAAACTAATAACCAAAAGTTTTTTGAATACAGATGTGGGTCCACAACGACCAGCCCATCTCCAACCTTACGAGAGAAGACAACCAGTTGAAAAGGAGTGAAACCCGTTGATGTTTTGACTGAGGTTTGAGATGCCCAAAGTGCTGAAAATAACATGGAATGCCAATTCGTCTTGTGAATACCAATGATTCATTTGATCATGGTGACTAAAACTTTGTTAATGGCTTCAACCAGACCATTGGCTTGCGGATAATACAGATTGGAACTATTGTGGCGCAGGCCAAGTTGGTCTGTTAGTTCAGTCATCATGACATTCCGAAAGCGACTTCCATGATCCGTAATAATAGCTTGGGGAACACCGAACCTAGCAATTATGTGATTAAATACGAATGTTGCAGCAGTTTTGCCGTCAGCTGAAAATGTAGGCATCGCCTCGGCCCATTTAGTAAAATAATCAACTGCTAAAATAATATACGCATGCCCCCCGGCCGAGTGAGGGTTACATGTAATAAAATTGATACCCCATTTCGCGAAAGGACCAACAGCAATTATAGGGTGAAGAGGAGCGGGTGGCGCGCACATTTTTCGATCAAAAAGTTGACAATTGTGGCATTTCCGAACCACATAAATACAATCTTTGAAAAACGTTGGCCAGAAATAACCAGCACGCAATATCTTTTGGGCTGTGGCATACCCAGACATATGACTGCCACATGCTCCAGAATGACAGTCGTTTAAAACCTCTTCAGCTTCTTCATGAGTTAGACAACGTTGGAAAATAGAATCCGCTCCATGACGATAAAGTGTATCACCAATGATATTATACTGTTGGGATTGGAAGCGTATTTTCCGTCGCTGAGATCGTGATATGTCAGGCCGAAAAGATTGGGTTTGGAGATAAACGATAATATCTCCATACCATGGATCAAGTGTACTAATAAGAAACAAAGATTCGTCTGCAATGGACTCCTCTGCCACTGTTTCAGTATCAGTAGAGGGGAAATCACACATCAGTTCCGCAAATACCAAAGATTTCTTTGCCTTGGATTTTTCAAACTCCAAGTCAAATTCCTGTAGGATAACTATCCATTTGGAATATTTGTCCCCTAGCAATTGTTTGGTCAAAATATACATCATAGGGTTGCAATTAGAAATCACTGTGGTTTTACGTAACAAGATGTAATGTCTAAAACATTGGACAGCTTGAACAGCTGCCAAGGCCAATTTCTCCACATGTGTGTATTTGATTTCAATCGGATGCAGATTCTGACTAAGATAATAAATCACATGTTCATTGTGAGATTCATCTTCCTGAACTAGTACCATCCCAATGGTGGAATGAGAAGCAGCGAGGTACAAAATGTAATCTTGGTTGTAGTTGGGAGGATGCAATAACGGTGCATGGGTCAACGCGTGTTTAAGTGCATCAAAAGATCGATCAGCGATCTCGTCCCAAAAGAACGGAATGTCCTGTTTCAACAACCGGCTAAAACCCTTTGTAAGCTTAGCATAGTTAGGAATGAATCGACGTAAAAAGTTTCTTTCCCCTGCAAACTTTGGAGTTGGCGTAAATTCGAAGGAGGAGGCAATTTAACAATAGCTTCGACCTTGGACTGATCGACGCGAATGCTTGCTTTTGAAACAACAAATCTCAGTAAACGACCCGATTCTACGCAGAAAACACATTTATGCGGATTCAGCCTTATCCGATAATGCCTACATCTCATAAAAATTGCTCGTAAATGAATGAGATGGTCGGCCCTACGTAATGAATGAGCAGGTAAATCATCGAGATATGACTGGACAATGTGCTTAATGTCATGAAATGCATAAGACATAGCCCGTTGAAAAGTTGCTCCAACGTTCTTTAATCCAAAAGGTAGTTTACAATAAGCAAACGTTCCCCATGGACAAATAAAAGTTGTTTTGGGTTGATCTGCAGGGAGTATGTTTATTTGATTGTAGCCGGAAAAGCCATCCATGAAGGAAAACAATTCACTACTAGCACAATCATCGATTATTTGATCGATATAGGGAGTTGGATAATTATCTTTTGGACACGCTCGATTAATATCCCTATAATCGATACATACTCTTATCGTTCCTTGTTTTTTAGTCACAGGAACAATATTCGATACCCAATCTGTTAAGGGAATTGGATAAATGAATCCTGCGCGAAGTAATTTTTCAACTTCTGCTTTTATAGCAGCAGCTTTTCTAGGATGAATTTGACGTAATCGTTGACGAACAGGTTTAATATCCGGGTAAGTCTTAATTTCATGAACAACGATCGATGGATCAATTCTTGGCATTTCTTCATAAGACCAGGAAAACACGTCACAGAATTCTTGAAATAGGGCTTTATAAGTCTGAATTTCTTCATTTGTACAACAAGCACCTATATGAATGTTTTCAATTATTCCTGGTTTTACTGAAATGTCAATTGGAACCGTTCTAGATATATTTTCCAAATTTAACTCAGAATCAGGATTTTGCAATGGATTCTGAGGTTCCTTGACATGTTCAGCAGTAAAAATTGAAGCGAAATCATCTTCAAAATGATCTAATTCAGGTAAAAATGAAGATCGGTGATGTAGATCTTCCAATGGTAAATCATCAACAGACAAAAACTCACAAATTTGCTCATCCGTATGAATAAGTTCAGGAAATGTCGTTGTAACTGAACTAGATATAGAAAGTGATTCCTCTTGGATCCCATTCATTGGATCAATTTCGGTTGAAGAGGGGTCGGAAAATGACTGTACAGCCTGGTACGCAATTTCAAATGGACTCAAGGACATCATGCCATTAAATGAATCAATCTTGGATTCGGAAGGTACGATCCAAGGATCATCAAACATAACATTGTCTGATGAAATCATGTGAATATTTGCAGTAGAAGGCGATACGTTAGGAGGAGGAAAGGAAAAAGTTCCTAATAAACCAGAATCTTTAATCAAACCCACTCCAACATCCTTATAAGGAATAGCCGTTTTACCAACATGCTGGACTGTTTCTGTAGAGGTTGGGTCGGACGAGAAATAAGTTAACTGATCTATTGTCACGATCTTTCCTTGATATGGAAATTTTATAAGTCGAAAGACCGAAGAAACAACAGTTGTCATAGCATAGGACCAACTACGACCCAGAAGAAGGTTGTAATCTAGAGGGGCATCAACCACTTCCACATCCAGATTTACTATTTTACCTTCGACCCCTATGGGTAAATCCTGCAAAATACCAAAAGGTTGAAAACCTCGACCATCAAAAGCCTTTAGAATTGTCGGAGATTGGTTAAGTGTAGGAGAACCAAGCGATTTCCAACACTGAATCGACATAATACACGTTGAAGCTGCCTCATCAATCACAGTCCGAAAGATTGGTCTGTTTTTGACTAACACTGGAATCTGGAAAGCCATTTGGTGAGGTAGACGAGGTGTACTATTTTCTAAATCGAAGATTATAAGGTTATAATCCTGAACATCGACAGCTCCTATGGCGGACAATAATAATTTACGTTGTGCTGGACATGATTGCAGCACTTCTAAAACCGAAATTGCTAAAGGAGAAACGGCTAAGTCTTCAACAATGTTGTAATTCTGAGCAGCTCTCGCATGTGGATTGAAAGCTGATTTACGAAGAACACCTTTAGCAGGCGGTTTGTTTATTAAGTTCGGATTTGGTTTCTCGATCTGTAGCGGACCAGAAACGGGAGGAGGTGTAGTTGATGTATTTGCATTAGAAGATTCTTCTTCTTTACCATCAACAAGATTCTTAGAATCGTAATCTTGCGATTGTGTCGCAACCCTCACATGAGACATCATCATAATAGGTTCTTCTAAAGGAGTCGAGGAACAACCAATCATCTTACTATCTTGAACTGGAAAGGGATCCTTCAAGACATCAGGTTGATGCGATCCTTTAACGAATTTCGTAACTTCGTCTCGATATGGACATTCTTTCATGAAATGATCCTCTTCACAAATGAAACAAGGATAGCGAGGTTTACGTTTTTCGTCATTGGATTCAGTTTTATCAGTTTTCTCTTTCGAATTCTTTTTGTTTTTGTTCCTCCCCTTCTTTTTACAACCGGATTTTGATTTTGTCATAGATGTTTCAACGACATGAATGTCGGCAGAAACTTTGGGGGAAGATTCTCCTTTCGGGGAATCAGGTAAAGTTATAACTGGAGAAGAATTCTTTGATGATTTCTTCTTACTTTTAGAATTGACCGTACCAATCATACCGTCAGCGGCATGAGACCCTGAAGGAGCAGCAGCTATTTGACCTTGTTTTGGAAGGTCTGGGATTTTTTCATGTAGAGTACCTGACTGCGTATAAATGAGGTAAAGGTACTGAGCTTGAGAAATTAATTTCTCTTCAGTAACAACACCAGCCTTAGCTACATCTTTAGTGATCTTGGGTAACAATTATTTAACAAACCATTCTGCCAAAATTTGATCCGGAATATAAACTTTCACCAAACGCCTCCTACATCGCCATTCATGAATATGATCAGAAATATACGTGGACGTAGATTGTTTTAGCGAAGTTAATAATTATGTGTCGTTGTCATATCTGACAGGCAACTGAAAATGAGTCAAGAAAGTTGTTGCTAACTGACTGAAATTATGAAACGAGCCTCGTGGTAATTTAATGTACCATTTGGCAGAAAGACCTATAAGCATTCTTTGGAAAAGACGTAAACGAATCAAATCATCAATGATTGAATTTGATGCACACCAAAGGTGATAAGTCATGACATGATTCGATGGATCCTCTCCTGACTTACCTTCGAATTTTGGTATATCACTGGGCAAATTATGAGGCATTGGCGGCCAATTCTGATAATAAAAAATTGGATCGTTTGTAAGGCGCGTCAAATAAGGTAAGTCTAAAGTTGCTATAAACGGTAATTGACGGTTAGGATCGCGAAAAACTTGAGAAGCCAAAGCAGATCCAGGAGGCGGATACCCAGGATAACTAGGAATTGGATTTGCATTAGGTATTGTGTAACCTCCCGGAAAACCAGGATGAATCGGACCATACTGAGGTTGTTGATAAGTATAACCAGGGTACGGTTGATACTGATAGCTTGGATTCTGTACATAGGGACCGAATTGTGGCTGTCCCTGGTACGGTTGATACATAAATTGAGGTTGACTTGTAACAACTATACTTGTACCGATTTGTCCTGTAGGTATCTGAACCGAAGTCTGAATTGACGTTCCTGACTGAGGTACAAAGACTTGAGGGATTTTCACGGATACAGGGATAGAAGAACTCGGGGCTACAGATACTCCAGAAACAGGTGTTACAGGTTGAACAGACGTTGCAGCAGTTGTAGCAGTTTGAGGCGAAGTCTGAGGTGTACTAGGCCCAGACTTCTGAACTGAACTAGGTGCAGGAGGTTGAATCACTGGCTGAACAGGTTTCTAGGTTGGACCAGAAACCAATGGTTGGCTAGGTTGCTGGGTTGGACCAGAAACCAATAGCTGGCCAGGTTGATAAGGCAACTGCACATTAGGCTGCAAAGGCTGTTGCTATTGGGACGGATCCCACACCATCATTCCGGGGTATTGTCCCGTAGAAGGTTGAACATAAGGACCATAACCTTGTTGAACGTAGGATTGATAATTAAAAGGTAAATTTCCGGCTCCTTGAATAGATGGTTGACCAGAAGGTTGTTGGTAACCTTGAATTGGGTACTTCCCTTGAGGTTGATAACCTTGAGGTGCATACTGAGGCTGGGGTTGTTGAGGACCCTGAGGAGCATATTGAGTTTGGGCTTGTCCTTGAGGTATGTACTATCCTGAAGGTTGATACCCTTGAGGTATGTACTGTCCTTGGGGTTGTCCCCCAAAATAATATGATTCCACAGTTTGTCCTGGGAAAAAGCTACCTTGAGGTTGTCCTCAAGGTGGTAATTGACTACCTTGAGGTTGCCCTCTAGGTGGTAACTGACTACTTGAAGGTTGCCCCCCAGGGGGTAACGGATTTCCTTGAGGTTTCCCCCCAGGCGCTAACTGACTGCCTTGTGGTTGAGGATTGGGAACATTACCAGACATCATAAAAATTTGCTCTGCATTCGACGTTTCAATTTTAAGACCATTAAGACCAGATGATAACACGTTTTCAATGGGTTGAGGAGCTGCTCTCGAGAAAGTACCAGATAGAGCTTGGTATCCCGAAGGAACAGAAGGACCACCGTGTAAAAATGATTCCAGAGTTTGGGAAAACATTGATGACTCTCCTGCCATAATGGATGGCGGATAGTAACCTCTAGGTGTAGGATGAAATGGAACTCGAGGTGGATGAAAAGCAAGTCCCGGATTTTCTAAAAAAATTGTTAAGGATAGATACCAAGCACTAGTTCGAATAGGGCTGTAGAAAATAGATTCACGCTCCCTAAGATTTAAAGATTGAGGGGAGTTGGGAAGAGATATATCTTCGTCTGGATTAATAAGTTCTTCAATAGAAATAATTCCAGAGGGAAGATCGTCAGTAATGATATTCCTTACCCTAGGTGAACCAAGATCGCTAGAAGTTGGTGAAATAAATCCTGAGGATGTTTCTAACACAAAAGATTCAGTTTCAGGTTCAGAGATTTCAGGTTCGTCAGCTAATTCACCAGAAGGAGAAATACTTCCAGGAACTTCGGAAACTGAAATCGGTTCTTGAATATATTCTGTTGTAGGTGTTTGATAATCAGGATGAATTACAATAGATGATGTTCCAATTTCTGTTGATCTAATCCTATGACTGCTATATGGTACCAGAGCACGTAGCCCTTCAAGGTGACTTGGTGTATATTCAGGGGGTTTCCCTTGTAGTCTCCGGGATTGTCTTGGCAAGTCCGCCATGATTAAATATTATCTAATCACACGCAAACAAAGAAAAATTTCAATGAAAACACCTAAATTCTCTAAGAAACAAACAATTGAATCACATGCTTAAAAAATATAGGAGTTCAAACCACACACAAACAGTAACTTTCTGTACTAAAAACACTAGTTGGTGATGAAATCCAACTTAGTAGATTTTTAATATGAAAAGGGCGGTTGGAACAGTTACCTCGACAACCTGCTTAATGAAACAGACTAGTGCAAGTTTCTCCACTATACCATCTCGAGTGAAGATAACCCTCCGGAGAGTCCAAGTGAGTCTAGTCGACGTCTGTTCCAGGTACAGTGGGATCTTCCCTCCACCGTCACCTTAGGAAATTATCCTAAAGATTATAGCCACTAAGGTTACCAACTGAAACAAATATACCTGGGGGAACAGTCTACGATCCGACACACACGCAAGGGCAGAGTAACAAAGCTCAATCCCCTTGAAGGCTCCTTGAAATAATCCAAGGTTTACCGAAAAGTGACCCCTGGCTCCTCGACAATGGTCTATCTGAGGTTTACCGTTGTTAATACGTGTATATCTTCTATCGTTCCCAATGAGGAAGGATTGATTACCCCACTGGTTCAGATATCATCTCGTGCTTGACTCCTTTAAGAGGAGCTTCCCAAAGCATACATGCAACAATTGGAATTCTTCCTACCGCAAGATTTGTCTACTTGTTTGTTTAAGCTATCTTGGAGAGTTAATTACTTCCTACTCCAAGATACTAGCCTAAGCTATGTTGGTGATAAGAGCCCTAGAAATAAAAATATTACTAGATGAATTTTAATTAAGCGTTAATTTTATGAGTTGTTTCTTAAGTCAATGGGTGCGGAAATGAAACTTTGGATGATGTGCAGACTCGACTTCCAAAAAAAACTAAAATGCACCTACAAATGATATTCAATTATTTTTCTTTCAATGAACTTCTATCTAAAGAAAGAGTTGGAGAATGCAATTCTTTTAATTCCTTCTTTAAACATGAAAAATAATTGAAAGAAACTACTTTGTCTTTTCAATAATGAGATAAATGATCAAAGCTCATAAGAAAATCCTTTTCCTTTCCAAACTAGAAGCTACAAAACAATTTTCCTTCGAAAGAAAGCTACAAAATTTTTAAAAAACTACTCAAAACTACAAAACTAATCTTGAGATCTATTGAATTTAAACAATCTAAATTGAATAAAAGCTTTAAGATTTTTTTTTGGAATGTTTTCCTTAGTTGTTCAGCAAACTAAGAATCTATTTGTTCAGAATAACAAACAGATCAAAAACACTCAAAATGTGTTTTTATAAAAAATGAAATTCAAAACCTTCAACCAAGTTTTTTCGAAGATTCGCAAAGAAACAAAAAGCTCTATTTCTCAATAAAGGATGTTTTCACAATCAGGTCAGATTCAAAAGACAAAAAGAGATCAATGTAATCTGAGATACTGCAAATTGTCAAAGGTTCGAATCTCTACAAAGACCAAGCGAAAAAACAATCCAAAATGCAAAATCTTCTAGAAAATCATCAAAACATCAACACTGTTGGAGTTCATTCACAAAAAATTCTTGACAGAAACAATAATAAGTCTGGGCAGAAACCAAAAAGCTAAATCCAAATTAAAAATAAACTACATAAAGAAATCTGGAGGTTTTCTAAAATTTTTACAGGGTCCGCAGACAATCAGTAATAACAGATGCGGTCTCGCACTGTGTTCTATACAGAAAGTGTGAAACTACCCGCACTGTCAAAAGAAGTCAGAGTGCGGTCCTAGTAAAAATTATAGAAAAACTTAAAATATTTCTAAATTTTCAAAAACAGGGAAAACCTAAATTACCTAGACAGATATGTATCAATCA
This sequence comes from Pinus albicaulis, assembly GCA_034641835.2. Lineage (NCBI taxonomy): Eukaryota > Viridiplantae > Streptophyta > Pinopsida > Pinales > Pinaceae > Pinus > Pinus albicaulis. The sequence continues at coordinate 221,293 of JAXQQM020059166.1, read as the reverse complement.
AAAACCAGGAAAAAATGTTTCCTCAAATCAAAATAAAAGAGAACCAAAAACAACTAGTTCTTTCCCCAGTGGAGTTGCCATTTTGTTGTGTAGATTAATCCGTCTTGCAGACAAGACCCATCTCTCTAGTACTAAAAGTAACTAGCAACAAACAACCAATTATACTAATCTCTCTCTAAGCATATAAGATTCATAAAAATTCTATATAGGTGTAAGGCCTACCTTATATCCAACGCTTGCATGTTCTCGTTGAAGTCCTTCCCGTGCACTTGAAAGAACGTTCCTCGTGAATCTGCAGTCACAAACCAGCAAAAATATTACATAGCACCTGTATAGACATTACTATAAACCATACTTATCATAATGATCAAGGAATTTATGAAATAAACCATGAATAGACAATTTAATGAGAGAAATGAGTATATTTGTATTAACTTCAAATAAAAGAAAACCTTTACAACCTGTGCCTTGATGTCGTGCAGGTCCTCCTGGGGTCCGAAGCAGGAATCTCTTCTAATTTGACAAGCATTTCACTCTTTCAACCAAAAACAATAGAGGTAAGTGATTTAACCTCACAGAAAGTCTTAGTTAACTGAGTCTGAATCTCAACAACATTTAACCTCAAATATCTTAAAGCTTGAACTCCCTTTGAGGCTACCCATGGCCTCTTTTTATAGTGGAAAAGAGGAGGTTTTCTGTTCCAAATATGAAGGGATAGAATCCTCCTTCAAAGGGATTAGCTCCTTACATCAAGGGGTTAGCTCCATCAAGTGAGGGATGCATGAACCTTATCAAAGCGTATCCATTACCGAAAATTCCCATCTAGAATCTTCTAGAATTCATCTGAAATCAAATTTTTAACTTTACTTTCTCGCCTTTTTGAGTTTTACAGAGGTCCGCACCATAACACAAAGAACGTGCGGTATGGTTCCGTAGGAAAGCTGAACTTTAGGTGTGGGACCACAGGCAATGAATAGAGAAAGTGCGATACCAAAGTTTAGGGGATTTTTAGGAACTTTTCTCTGATTTTCAAAGCTTGACATGAGGAACTGATATGTCAGACTTGAAAAAGGAGGAAGTATGAGTAATAATGAGCTCATACTCATAGCAGAATGTCAGGATGACAATTTTTAGTGTAACACACATGAGGGTGAAAATTGATGCTATAACAGATGCCCCCTAATATATGAGGTCAGAAGGGGTACATGATGGCCGAAATGTATTATGCACATAGAAAGAACTTTGCAAGGACAAGAGAGGACTTCACCAGATTTCAGCCTGCCAAAAACCAATGAAAGAAAACAGAGAGTCAACTCATGCTGAGGCGGGCATACCCATGCTCAGTCAAAAATATATCATATAGAAAGTACATGATAAATCTAGAATGTATACAAGTATATCTGAACTAAAAGTACATAATGAATCATCTGAGCAGGGGCCGGAAGTACAAGTCGGAATCAATTTCCAAATATCACATATAGAAAGCTGATCAATAATGCTGAAACTGGATGTCTGATCATAAAAGTGACTAAATCTCCAAGTACCAAATCATAAGGGGTGGAACACATGGTACACTCATGCAACTCGGGAGCCAACATATAAGATGCTTCTGTACTGACACTGCAACATATAAGGGTGGACGACATCACTGGCAGAAACTGAATGGACTGTCAAAAGTGAACCGAAAAATGCTGATGCAACCCGAGGTCTTCACCGATCTCGACGGCACAATTCTACACAATGGGAATAAATGAGCTGAAGTCGACCATGTGAGAAATCGTTGGATTACCGGTCAATAATGTAAACCGTTAACCAACGCGAGACAACCCACCGATAATGAAAATGAGTGTCAAGGTGCCCCAGTAGAATCTAACAAGTGCGAATGAATGAGTTGAAGTCGAACACTTGGAAGAATCTACCAATCAGGAGGCAATGATGAATCCCCACTGTCGATAGCGAAGAGTCTGCCACTGATGACTGCAAACCCTAAGGTACTGACAAAAAGACTCTAGATCTTATTCCCAGAGCAATGAGTCGGAGTCGATGGGAAAAGATCTGCTGGAAGGAAGGCATCAAGGCATCCCACATCAGTCCAGCGCGAGTGTAACCCGCAGGCCAAGATTTGGAAGGAATCGGACGAAGTAGAGTGATGGAACCAAAACCGAAGTACGTTTCCGACATGCACAAGATGAAGTTAGCGCACGGAAGAAACCCTCTGAACCAACCAATAATGAAAGATGACACAGAGGCGAGAAATCCACCGATAGGGTCAAATGGAAATCAAGGTACTGCACGAATCCCAAGTGTGATAATGTGTGCTGACGTCGAACACAGGGGAAACCACTCAGTCAAAGACCCATGATGATGATCAAATGCCGAGCACAAGGTCACCTATCAATGATGGAAATAGGCCCAGGGTACGGCTCTAGGTTTGCTCTCAGAGCAATGTGTCGTAGTCGATAAGAGACAAACCCGCCAGCAAGAAGTCAATGGGGACCTTCTCAAACCAGCACGAGCAGAAGACCAAAACATCTGATGTGATAGAACAAGATACTGACAAGACCGGGAAGGCCAACTGAATAATGAGTCAAGAGACACCGCAGAATGGCCGACTCTAGTTAGACTTCCCTTGAACAAAAGCACGACTCGTGATGACCATGGCAGTAAAAAGTGACACTGTATAAGTCTGTTATGCAGGAGGCAAAACAAACTCTCCATATGATTGGAAGAGATAACCAACCGGGGGAGGACTGACAAGTGAAACAAGGCAAAGGCTGAACCTAGGTCAAAACTAAAACCATCCCAAAAAGAAGGAAAGATATATAAGTGTATATGTTTTGTTCAAGGGCGACAAACTGACACTGTACTGCCATCAAATTACGAAGTTACATCCCGTTCCCGCTCTTTTTGTTATATTTGATTTTTTTGTCTTTTTCATATAATAAGCCTGAAAAAGAATAAAAGAATGCTATAGTACAATGGATAGAACGAGTATCAAGAAACAGATGCACTAGTTCCTGGGATAGGAACAATCCTATGCTCAATGCAGGGTGGCGGAAACTAGTAAGCGATACTCAGAGGAATGTTCCATCCATGGGTAAAAGGGTGTCAAGTCACGATAGCTAAATGCATGCAATGGTTAACTTGTACAGAAAGTTAAGGTCAAAAGTTGGCTTAAACATCGAGTCCAAAATGAAGCCGGCTAAAGGCCAGGATAAACAAGTGGCCAATATGCAATGCAATAATACAACTTAACAACACCAGGGAGCCTCTAGGGTAATGGCCAGAAAAAAGATAGTGAAGAAGAAGAAGAATGAAGCTTCAACACATAAGTCATGGTGGGACTAAAGAGGACTCCCGAGCCTACACAAAACGCAGCATGGGCAACAAGTGATAGCGAGGAACTAAATAGGAAGCCCATGTAAAGGAAGGCTCTACCACCAAGTCATGATTAAATAATCGACGAGTGAAATGGGTGAAATACTCATGACTTGATGGGATCGACCCTATGGCAAGTGATCAGAATGGAGGCTAGTATGAAAAATGCAACAGAAAGTAGATTTCCTAACCTATATGCCAGTGAAGATCATATACCTGCCATGACGGGTCAGCAATCATGCATCAAAAACCAGAAAAAATCTCAAGTTCATCAAAATGTACTTGAAAATATACCAATCTGGGCACTTCCAAGCATCCGGGTTATGCAGTTTAAGATAGATTGAAAAAATAGGCATAACAAATTTTTCAAATTTTTGGGCATAAATAGACAAGTTACCTCACATTTGGTTCATTCTGACTTGCTGAATTGGGAAAAAAAGCTCTGGAGAAAAAGCCTCTTTCGTCAAAACAGGAGTAATCGACCGTCAAACTTCACCGAATTTGTCAGGTAAGCTCTTAATCCATCCTTGTTATTCATTTTGTCTGTTCATAATTTAAAAATTATGAATTTTCACCGTAGAATTATTTATTTTAAATCACGGGTTTGCGCATACGCGGGTTTATAATGACCAAGCCACGTATATACGTGACTGTGTATAAAGAAAGTCGCGTATGCGCAACCCAAAATGAAAAAACGCGATTCTAAAGAACAAATTATTGAATTTTTGCAGGATGACTATATCTTGGAGAGAACGCGAGCACAGTGCCATTGAAAATGAAGTAATGCAGGACCAAGTATCGCTCAATATTCTACGCAATTGTGGATTGCTCAAGTTTTTCAAAATGCCAAATATGAAGAGTAATGTCCGGTTGCTCGAAATGCTTGTGAATTATTTGGAACCTGAAGAAGATTGTTTCATAATAGATCAAATGCCAATACGTATTGAAGTGGAAGATATCTATTTTATTACTGGACTCTCTCGGAGGGGGGAACCAGTAGATTTACATGGCAAACTTTGGGAGGCCTCATCGTGGAAGATTACGTCCACGTCTATTGCGTAGAGGGTTCCAAGAAAGTTGGGACTCAAATTGCGATCAAAGATTTAAGGGAATTGCACATGAAAATCCTCCTTTTTACCATTGGCAGGGTAGCAGGTTCTGCTTCCCTACACCAGGCATCCAGGACTCAAATGAGTATAGCTGTGGAATGCTTAACTCATTTATATGATTGGTGCACAGCTCTACTACTGAACATGAAGCAACAATTGACTTCCATCCGAAAATTAAAGACAAAACATTTCGGATATGGTACAATCTTGATGACATTCTTCTTCGAGAAGATTCCTGGGCTGAGACCCAAAGTGATCTCTTCTATCAGCAGTCCAAGGGACCCAAGAATTGCCCGATGGGCTGACTTGATGAAGAGACTGGGGGGAAGTGAAGTTCCCCGAACCACCTCGGATGATGAGTTCTTCCTATGGTGGGGAGAACAAATCATCGCTGTGGAGGACTATCCCTATGCCGAGATGGATTTCCGTGGCGATCCAGACCTTGTTATTCCACCTGGCACGGCATGGGGTACAGTCGGTACGATTGCAATTTTTTGATTATATGATTTTTTGAGATTTTTTCAAATGTGTGAAAAAATAAAACATGTTTTTTTTTATATTCAAAGTGACTTACAATATCATAATGATCATGATACAGATATTGGACCAGTCCGTCCTGATGGTTACCCACGACACAAGTGTCGCAGAGGCGAGGCGGATATAGTAGACTCAGACAGAACCCTCCATGCTGTACAGAAAAACTTGGAGGGTTTAACCCGCCAAGTGCCTATGGCTGCAGTGGAAGATCTACCCGAGGCCATCCAGAGACGGGTAGTAGGAGTACCTCATGACTGGGTGCAGTTATTCCGCCGAGTCGTGACTGCAATCGTGTTCTATAGGAACACAAATTCTGGGCAGGGACCACAGGGGTAGATAGATATGATTTATCGGATGACTGTATATTTTTTGAGATTTGAACATGATCGGGCATAAGCCCTAATTTTGTACAACTTATGGATCCAAATTTTGTATAGTTTGTGAAAACTCTGATGATATATATATACAGCGATTTTTTGATGTGATGTGACAAATGTATAAAAATATATGATGTTTTTGATGATTATATTTTAATGTATTGAATGATTAATATGCCAATCAATTGCTTGATTAGCTAATGAGTCTGCCATCCAATTGTTAGCTCGAGGAATATGAATGAAAGTTAAAAATTGAAATGACCTTTGTAACAAACGTACCCTCAAGAACAACTGGAGTAAAAATGGATCTCGAATCCGATAAGTATTGTTCAACTACGACACCACCAGCTGGGAGTCCAAGAAAACTACCAACGAATCAACACCCAAAGATATTTCCTCCGAGAGTAGATAAATAACTACATTGTACTCTGCTATATTATTGGAAGCAGGACCAATGCAGACTCCTCTTGATACTAACAGCTGACCGGATGGATGATGAAGCACCCAAGCCGCGGAAGCCAAGTTCCGGGTGTGTCTACTAGCACCATCGGCGAAACCAAAATGACTCATGACATCCAACACAACCCGCCAAAGCAGATCAAAAACATCACCATCGCATCAAAGATCGAAAAACCAGATATGTACAAAGCAAAACTACCATATACAAAGAAAAATGCCAGGTCGAAGCCTAGGCATAATACTTTTTCAAATAGAGCCCATTTCTAGGCTCCGGCAACTCATTCCCTTCAAAATCAATCAAGGTATATGCTCCTTTCTTAAGGACTTTTTTAACGATAAAGGGGCCATACCACATAGACTTAAACTTTCCTGCCACCAGGGCATCTTTCTCTTGGGCATAGACCAAAACAAGGTCGCCTTCCGAGAAAACCCTGGGTTTGACCGCCTTATCATACTGAACTTTAGCTCGGTTTTTATGCGCTTCATTCATCGTGGCAACATTCCGACGCTGCTCATCGAGATGTTCCAGATGAGGGAGACGTTTTTCAAGACTAGAAGTGTCAGGAAGAAGTTCAACAGCTAACTTAAGAGAAGGAATCTCACATTCAATGGGAAATACGGATTCCAACCCGTAAACTAGTTGAAACGGAGGCTGCCGCCTGCAGTTTTCACCGACGTCCTCAGAGCTCCAGTGCAGATGACACTGACTTTGGCACGACGAGCTTTGATAATTTACCTTGAAGAATTGTCTTCAAGGATTTATTCACGGCTTCCACTTGCCCATTGGCTTGAGGATAATATGGAGATGAATGCTCTTGCCGAAAACCCAATTTGAGAGCCAACTCGCCCATCATGCTATTCTGAAAATGACTGCCATGATCAGTGACAATCTCTCTAGGAATACCAAAATGAGCAATAACCTGGTTGAAAAGAAAAAGAGCTGCAGTCTCACCATCATTCCCAAAAGTAGGCATAGCCTCGACCCACTTCGTAAAGTAGTCTACTACTACAATAATGTACTTGTGACCTTTAGCCGAAGGCGGGTTAAAAGTAGTATAATCAATACCCCACTTTGTAAAGGGATCGACAGTAATGACTGGAAAAAGTGGAGCTGGATGAACGCACATTTTTCGAGTATAGACTTGACACGGATGACACTTTTTGACCGACTCCACACAATCTTTGAAAATCGAAGGCCAAAAGTACCTAGCACGCAATATTTTTTGGGCTGTAGCAAGCCCAGATAAATGACCACCACAAGCTCCACAGTGGCAATCATTCAGCACAGCCTCAGCTTCTTCGAGAGTTAAGCAACGTCTCAGGATTGAATCAACCCCTCGACCGTATAAAGCATCACCAATGATCAAATAATTTTTAGCCAAGTGACGCAACTTACGGTGCTCATCTTTCGAAAAAGTAGAGGGAAACTTCACAGTCTGGAGATACACAATGATATATCCATATCAAGGATCCTATGGAGAGATAAGAAACAAATGTTCATCCGGGAAGGATTCATCATAGACTATCTCCTCTCCACAGGGAAACTCAGAAATAAATTCCGCGAAAACTAATGATTTCTTGGACTTGGCAGACATAAACTCAAGATCAAATTCCTGCAAAATTACAATCCATCTATTGCATTTGCCCCCAATCACTCGCCTACTAAGAACAAACTGAAATGGATTGGTTGCTGCCAAAACATAAGTTTTCCGTAGAAGAATGTAATGTCTGAGTCACTGCACAGCATGAACAACTGCTAAAGCTATCTTTTCTATCGCAGTATATCAGAGTTCAGGTCCTACCAATCCTCGACTAAGATAGTATATAACATGCTCTGCAAGAGCATCATCCTCCTGAACCAGAACCATACCAATGGTAGATTCGCCGCAAGATACAAATAAAATCCCCATAATCAGTGATGCTCTATTCAATAAAGGAGAGAGGTCAATGTTTTTCTGCAGCGCTAATGAGCGCTTGAGGTGAAGTCGTCCTGTAAGAAATGAACTTCTTCTTCAAATAATCCATAAACTTTGCACCTCAAACATAATTTGGCCACAAATTCCAAGAAAATTAATCTTCTCCTGTATATTCTGAAGACCATTGAGGATGGGGGAGGCAACCGAAGTATTGCCTCAACCTTGAAGGGATCTACCCTAATCCCTTCCCTAGACACAATGAATCCCAATAACTGACCGGATGTGACCGCGAAAAAACACTTTTTCGGATTCAAACTAATCTTATAGAAACGACATCGTTCAAATACTTGACGGAGGTGAGCAGGATGATCCATTCTCTTTCGAGAATGAGCAGCTAAATCATCCAAATATGCCTTGATAATCTGATTGATGTCGTGGAAGGCATATGACATGGCCCGCTGAAAGGTAGCCCCAACATTTTTAAGACCAAAAGGCATCTTCTTGTAAGAAAAAGTACCCCAAGGAAAAATAAAGGCAGTCTTATGCTGATCTTCAGGACGGATAGTAATCTGATTATATTCGGAGAAGCCGTCCATGAAGGAGAAAATCTCATTACTGACACACTCATCAATAATCTGATCTATAAATGGTGTGGGGTAATTATCTTTCGGACATGCTTTATTAAGGTCTCTGAAATCGATGCAAACTCGAATTGTTCCTTGTTTCTTATCTATGAGAACAGGGTTCGAAACCCATTCAGTCAAAGTAATAGGGAAAATGAATCCCGCCTTGAGAAGCTTCTCTACCTCGGCTTTGATAGCTGTCGCCTTCCTAGGATTGACCGGACGAAGTTTTTGCCTCACAGGCTTAGCATTTTCGTAAGTCTTGATCTCATGTTGGACAATAGATGGATCTATACCAGGCATTTCCTCATAAGACCAAGCGAACACATCCCTATACTCTTTAAAGAGATCAGTGTAAATATGAATCTCTTCAGGGGAACATTCAGCTCCGATGAAGACATTCTCTATAACATTGGGATCCCTGGAAATGTTCACCGGGATAGTTGGAGAAATCACAGCCATGTTCCCTTCAGCATATACCTGTGTTGGTGCTAAAGGGTTCAAGACTGGGCGAACAGGACCAGGAGACAAAGGACTTGGAAAACTTGATTCAACTTCGCTCAAATCAGGTAAAAAGTAGGACCGATTATGCAAATCATCCCACGGTCTATCTATACCAGTCATAGCTTCCAAGATGGCCTCTTCAGATGGAAGAGTGGTATCAAGGAAATCCTGGGCAGAAGAAGAACTAAGTGTCCAAGCTGGAGCCACATCGCCATCCAATTCCTCTGGAGAAAGAGGAGCTAGAATGGACTCTGCAGAGTCAACAATAGATTGATAAGCAATCTCAGCTACAGACATCGGAAATTCCATTCCACCCACTTGAACTTCCGCTAATGTGGCTGTAGGGGAAGGTAAGGTCCAAGGGTCCGAAAAATAATGAGTTCTAAAGAACTCTCTTCGAAGAGGAGCCCTAGAGGATGAAATTGCATTTATATGAATCGTAGGAGGTGGAATATCAAAATTACCCATCAAGGAAGAATACATTCCAACCCCTAAATTCTCAACAGGCGCCTTGGTATTATCCAACTTTGGAATAGTTGAGTTAGTAGATGCATTCGGGTCTACAGGTGGACAGTCCAGTTGATCCACTGTAACAATCCTCCCTTCTTGAGGGAAACAAATAATCCGAAATAATGAAGATGCAATGGCATCCATCTCATAAATCCGGTTTCTCCCCAACAGAAGGTTGTAGTCCAAGCTTGCATCAACTATCTCAACCTCTATATTTACAGTTTTTCCCCCAACACAAATGGGAAAAGCTGGGACAATACCATGCGGTCTGTGAGAATGACCATCAAACGCAGTCAGAAGAGTAGCAGATGGGACAGCTGTGGGAGATCCAATTCCCTTCCAACATGTGAGAGACATCACACATGTGGAAGCACCCTCATCAACGACCGTCCAAAAAATATTACATTTTCGGTACGATGATTTAATATGAAAATCCATATGATGGGGGAGTCTATTTTTAAAATTAGTCATATCGAATGTAATCATAAGAGAGTTCTTTGGATCGACAGCCCCAATAGCAGTGAGCAGAGCACTGCGCTAAGCTGGACAAGACTGGAGCACCTCAAGATCTGACATGGCACAAGGACTCTGCACCAGATCTTCCACAATAGAGTAGTTCTGGGCAGCCCTAGCATTTGGATTAATCGTCGTACGCTTAGTAGATGCTTTGGACATCCGAGGTATAGGCTCAACAGTAGGCTTCGTGATGTGAAGCGGCTCAGTATCATCGGGAGCACCCTTGGCTTTCGAAGACTCATCTTCGCCATAATCACAAGATCTCGTGGTGACATCCACGTGAGCACTCATCATGTATATGTTTAATGGAATTTCCCCTTCCTGGGTGCCCCCAGAGGAAGCCCCAATATTTTGATTTGCGCCGACAACTATCTGTTGCCCTTGGGGAAAGGGGTTTGTCAACACAGCCTGGGAACTGGAAGAACCCTGCTGAGCTAACAAGCACTGCGCATCCTGAATTTTAGGGCAAAGGTGAGTAAGATGGTCTCCAGCACATAACTTGCATGGAAACTTCACTTTCTTTTTATCCTTTGGACCCTCACCAACATGCTCGTTGGTTTTATTTGCATTACCCTTCCCATTCTTGCCCTTTTTCTTATTACGTCCCTTCTTCTTCCCTTCGGATTGTTGATTTTCTTTAGGGTTAGAATTCTGAACGACATTTACTGACAAAGATTGAGAAGGCGATGATTCAGCAGGCACAGCCTGACCTGAAGAAGCAGATTGTATAGAAAACTGCTGCAATTGACTAAGCAGGTTTTCTGCACCACTATTGATCGACCCAATAAGTCCATCACCATGAGGACCGGGTTTAGTCTTGGATAAGTCCAATTTGGAGCGAGGAGCATTAGGCAAATATTTATGAAGGACCCCAGACTGAGAATATATCAATTCAAGCTGTTGGGCCCTGAAAATAGCCTGCTCCTCGGAAAATACCCCAGATAGGGATACATCCTTAGAAATATCTGACTGCAGAGATTTCAAAAACCATTCCAAAAGGAATTCTCCTGGAATATGAGCTTTAATAAGCCTCTTCCTTCTCCGCCATTCCTGAATATGATCAGAAATGTGGGTTGCATCATCCTGTTTAAAATTAGCTAGGATTTCAGTCTCGGCATCATAACGGACAAGCAACTGGAAATGATTTAGAAATGTTGTAGCCAGATCTCCAAATGTGGCAAAACTTCCCCTAGTTAACTCAATATACCACTTGGCAGCGTTTCCAGTTAAGGTGCGTTGAAACAATCTCAACCTAATCGAATCGTCGATCAGGGAGTTAGAAGAACACCATAAATGGAAGGTGGTGATATGGTCAGCCGGGTCCTCTCCATTCTTGCCTTCAAACTTTGGAATGTCTGAAGGTAGTTTGGTGGGAACCAGAGGCCACCCCGGACTATATCAGATCGGATCATTCGTCAATTTCGACATATCTGGCAAGTTTAATGTTGCCAGAAAAGGTAAACGAGGCAGAGCTTGAGGATTCCATCCTTGATGGGATGAATTCCCAACATTCTGAAAAGAGTACCTTGGATTTGATGAGGCGCCAGGTTGCCAAAAAGGACTCGTAGAAAATGTTGGGCCAAAAGACCCAACATTTGGAGAAGGACCCCCTCCCAACGTAGAGTTACCAAAGACCGGACCAGTTCCCCCTCCCGAAGTATTGAATGAAGAAGAAAGCCCCTGATAGGGGTTCCAAGCATTAGAAAGAGGGAAAAAAGTCTGATAATCACTCGATGAAGGGAAAGAAGCATTCCCTTGGTGACCAGCGTAAAACTGATTCCCTGCCCCCGCTGTTGTAAATACAGGGTTGCAACCTGTAAAAGTAGTCGAACTCTGACCTCCAGACCAAGGGTTAAAAATCTGAGTCTGAGAAGTAAAAGGAAAATACCCTAAAGAAGGATTTGAACTAGGAATATGCCCAGTTCCGAAGGGGAACCCTTGAAAAGAAGCTGACCCACTAGCCATGGAAGACATGGGTGTAGATGCAGCTGCAGCAGCGGAAAAGGAAAAAGGAGGAATCCCACTAGTGGGCATTCCAAAACAAAAGGGACCAGATTGAGAAGCATGTGCTTGGGTGAAACCAGAGCCAAACACAACAGTACTAGAAGCAATCGTAGATATAGCAATAGTGCCTCCTCCTTCAACTGAAGCAGGAGTCTGAATGCCTGTAGCACTCACAGCAGAAGCCGCGTTCCCAGTCGTGGCCATCGAAAGGTATGAATAAAAAGGAGGATCTTCTGGTCTTACAAACTCAGGTCCGATGTATTCAACAACAAACGGATAATCAGGAGGAAGAGGAGATGGAAGTGACTGAGGAGACTCAGGTACTTCCTCTACTTCTATTCCTAACTCTCATGGAAATAAGACTCTCGAGGTGAGCGGAACGCTCCTCTCGGAACCAACACCAGAACCAACTACAGGACCTTCAATCCCTTTGGGAGGATCACTCTCCACTGCGTCAGATACCACAGGGTGATACTCACCTGCTTTGTTACTCCTATGCCTTCTTGAAGAAGGCTCTGCACTCTCGGGAGATAACCCCCGGATTCTCCTCGATCGACGAGGCGCTTGATCAGCCACTTTAACAAATTTTAATTAGACTCAAAAAGTATAAAGCTAAGCAAGCTAGGAGCAAAGAGCACTCACTACAAAAATCCCTAAGATATAGCCAAGCAAGCAGCCTTCAGGTATTTCCGCTCTGGGTGATTAGGACCGGACACCAAAATACGAGAAAGCAAAAAATAGGACCTCCCGAAAGTAGTCTGGGATAATTACGGCCCAGGCCTACTAGCGAAGGTAACAAAAACAGTTACGCCGACCTCCTAACAATAGCCTTTGCCGGCACAAGTACCCAAGCTTCGCAAGGGAACCCCCCAGAAGTACTGCTGGAAGTGATACGACGTCTGCCTCAGGTACCACGGGTATTCCCCCCCGCAGTCACCTATGTGGAACCTAGAAATGGCAACTATGGGCACCAATCCATATCAGAAGCCGGGCGGAACGGTCTTGAGGCAAGATCCAGCAAATCAAAGAGGGGGTATCTCTCTTCTTGGCCTTCACTTCCCCTCGCACTTGACTCTCTGGAGGAGAGCTTTCTCGGTCCACCTAACGAAGTTGGATTTCGCTCAGTTAATAAACTTCTATGTTTTAGTTTGAGCGGCCTTGGAGAGTTAACTCTCCACTCACCTAATCCAAGGCCCTACAACCTAGCTAGTTGGTTTATGACACTTAATAAAAACTTGCTAGTTGTTTTTAAATTATAACGCTTATTTTAATTGGCTGTTATATTAGGTCAATGGGATATGGAAATGAAACTTGTGGCGTTTTACGACGCAGAAAATAAATTAATGAAAACCAAACTACATGCAAATTCAGTAATTGCCTTTCAATGAAAAGAAATTTCTACACGAGTTCTATGAGACTATATTTTTTCTTTTCAAATATCAAACTCACACTCGCAAAAATTATGAAAAAGAATAAATGCTTAAGTGCACCTAATGCAAATAACTAAGAGCATGCAAATTCTAAGATGCAAAGTCTAACAAAGCAAAGAGAAATTTCCCAAGAATCCTTCAGTTTTATCACTCTTCTGGTTGTCCACTAAGCTAGTTCCCAAAATCAGAAACTCTCAGCATAACGACACCAAAATATGCTTGAAACAAGAGGAAGAAACCAATGACAATTCCCTTCCCAAATCAAGTCAAAAACCAAAGGCAAGAAATCTCAACGAAGCTTCAAAAGATGTAACAAAATGAAAACAAAAATGCAAAACAAAAGCAAATGACAAAACAAAATGTTTTTTGAGCTTTTTAATTTTATAAAAAGAAGAGCTCGAAGAGACCAAGAAAACTATCCAATTACCAAGCCAAACAACTCTGAATTTCAAGTAAAACTTCAAAAACGCTCCAAATCTTATAGTGCCACTTAGTAGCAAGATTTATATGAGCAAAAGAAGACAAGAAACTCAGTAACTCAGCCCAAAAGAATAGTACAACCTTGCAGCAAACAAAAACTTCAAAGAACCAAGAAAGATTCTTCAAAAATTGCAACAAGACCTAGTCAAATGAACTCAAGAAAACCAACCAGAAGCAGGAAAAAATCGAAGCGCAAAGCAAGACACAAAGCTAGGAAAGAGTATATGAGTAGAAGCTCTCTGTCCTGATGAAGCAGAATAGCCAAGAATCCCCAGAAAGAGATCTTGGTACTCGAACCAAAAATGCAAGCACTAAAAAACATGATTTTCCTAATAAGTCAGTCTTCAACCAATCAAGAGAGAAAAAAGACCAATGACCACTATTAACACAATCCAGAGACTATAAAGACACTGGAGAAATAGGTCTCCACAGGCAGACAAAACCTAAAAGTCAAGAAATCAAAAATTTCAAAATTTACCTAGGCATACGCTACTTAACAGTTTTGAAACAAGCATGCATATGCGACTGTGTCGAAGGAAACCCGCGTATACGTGACTTAATTTAACAAAAACTGTGTGTATACACGACTGTGTACAGAAAAACTCGCGTATGGAAAGGAAATAATGAAAAATAAAAAAGATCAAGCCTGGATAAAGAACTAGGTCTTCAGTCTGACTGAGAAAAAGTTAATTGGACTGGAAATAATGATTAAAACTATTGGAAACCTTTCAAAAAGCTGAAACCACCCAACAGGGGAATCACAAGAATGTGATCCCCACCGAAGTTGCCAGTTCCGTTTCGGGAAATAACTCCCTAGAGGTTTGTTGGGTAAAAACCTCCACAGATCAGGGCATGCTACTCAGAAGGACTAACACACAACCACACTAAAATGCTAAAAACTAGATGACATCGATAGTAGAACTCACCCGTAGTCCTATGTTCAATGTAGATCCCGCGGGGTCCAAACCCCCAGCAACCCTTCTTCCTCTTCAACCTGGAAAACAAGAAAGAACATGCATGGAAACCTAGTTGCACAGCATATATTGCTCCTAAATGTTAGTGTAATCGATGTGAAACATTATATAAACAATAATAAATGCTTAATAATAAATATTTTCACATATGCAAATAGATATTAACACATAAGTTCAGGAACAAGATGGTTCTTCATTATTGCAAACAACATGTACAGTAATAAAAAGTGGAGAGATCACCTGAATCCTTCCATGATCTTTGAACAGACCATCGTCCGGATCCGTCCCGCCCTTGCCTCACTAGGATACTTTCAAGACTTGTGCACACGATATGACATATAAACTGATCAACATCTCCAGGAAACAAGGGTTTCCTGTAAAAATCTGGAAAAGTGCAGGAGGCACGGGAAATCAGACTTGAATTGGGGTTCCAAGAGAGTATAATATCTATAATTTATCTCTCCCTTAGGCCATGCACATGAGGGGCTTTTATATTCCCTAAAAGTAGTTTCAATCAGTTGGAAACAGTTGGCCACGTGCTGGGGTGGTTGAACTACTAGAGTAACCATCAACCCAACCCGAAAATAGGGAATTTTTTATATATTTTTTAATGATTTTAATGGCATACACGGAAAAGTGTGTATGGACTCACGTATACACATGGAAAGGTCTGGGCATACCCGCTTATGGGATTTTTAACACTGTTTTTGATGAACATTCTTCAAGTCTGTGGGAATGGGTGCCCAAGGCCAAAGAGACAATCATGAATCACACGAGGGTGAAAAATGATGCTATAACAAAACAAGACCCTATCTTCAACGAAGGCTTCAGCTGATGAGTGGTCTCGATCTCATAGTCTTCAAGTCATAAATATTTAGTGGCAAGGTCCCTTGATCTGTTGGATGTGTCCACTTGTCCAAAACTGCTTTTAAACTGCTTAGAAACCTTTAAAAATAGCTCTCTATGAAAACATAAAAGTTTCGTAGCGTCCAAAAAATGGCTTTTTCACTCAAAATTTATGCTTCTTTTTTGTTCCATAGTGCCCATCATGACCTGACACATCATCACTACCATTTCCCCTCCTTGAAAGCTGTAAAAAGTGGTTTTAGAAGCAACAATATAGCTACAGAAATTTTCGTAGCGTCCTCCTGGCTTCAAGCCTAGGAAACGCTACGAAACTGTGGAAAACTATGAAATTTACAGATTTTGACCCCATCTCAAAAAGGTAACCTCCACCTATAGAAAATTGGTTTTAAACTGCCATTAACCTCTTAAAACATAATCAAACTCAACTTAAGAGCCTTGAGGTGTTTCCTCTTCATTAATTATGCGTTGAGCTATGGGTTTCTCAACTACAGACATCTTGAAGCCCTTCTTCTCTAGCTCCTCATGGATCAATTCTAACTTCTCTTGGAGGTCATTGACTTGGTCCTTCAGTTTTTTGTTGCTATATTTCAAGTGTAGGTTCATTCTTTTAACATGCTTCACCTCTCTTATCAATGGATGAGTCCATTTGATTAATTACTGTGTGTCATCTAAGGTCACTTGACAAACTATCAACTTGCTCTTCGCAAATCTCTTTCATTTTCTCAAACTGCACTTTTTGAACATTATGTTTCCTTGCCTCTTTCTTCAAGACTGCTATTTCATGATTTTTTAACTTCAACTGCTCCTTAAGGACCTCAATCTCTATTTTTTAATGATTTTCTCCTTTCCTTTCTTTTTCTTGATGACTAGATCTTCTTTTTGAGGTGATGAGAGGTCAATTATACTTGGTGGTGGTTGGACAGTGTCAGTGACCTTCTGAGCTTCCTTACTTCTTTCCAAGACCTTTTTGGCATGCCTTGTCATTGGTTTCCTAGCCTAAAACATGAAACCTGCATCCTCACCTTCAAACTCTAACTTCTTTGTTGATTTGGCTTTCTTGAGCTTCTTTCCTCCCTCATCTATATCTTCAAATTGGACTATGGGAGTCTCTTCAATATCAATCACATGTAGAATTTCTTCTAAATTTCCCTTAGCCACTGTTTGTATTTTTGTAATCCTTTTTTTGCCATGTTTACTCACAGTTGTCTCTTATTTTGCAAGTTTTCTCACAGTTGGCTTTTGTTTTGCAGGTAAAACAATAGGTGTATCAAGTTTCTGCAATTTCTTTGTTTCCATGATTACTGGTTCACTTTGCTCTGTGCCTATTGGCTCATTTTTCTCTGCCACTAAAGGTTCACTTTGTTCTGCCACTGAAGGTGATGGTACACCTCTAGTATTAGGAGTTATTTTAGGGGTAATGGCATCCACTTCAAAACCACTGACAAACAGAAAAGAAGACTAGTCTCTGCCTAGTATTTTTAACTCCTCTAAAAATAGAAACTTGATTAAACCATGATGAAAGAGTGAGGTTTCATTTAATTTAGATTTAGCTTGAACTTTATCTGCCATTTTTCCTAAGATTTTATATAAGTAAAAAGGCATATCAAGAGATTTCTTACAACAAAATGTAGCAGAAGCTTGAAGTGGTAACAATAAACCTTATGATACCTCCCTTCGCAAGTGAAGTACTTCTGAATGATAAGTAGTAGCTTTGAGAAATTTTCTTTCATGTAGCTCCTTGGGATGGCATTTGTAAGGTCAACCTCACTATGTTCTGGCTTGATAAATTCCTTATAGTCATGCATGTTGAATTTGAAACCTTTGAACCATTGTTCTCCTCCTCTTCGAATTCTTGTTGCTGCTGCAATGGTCTTTTGAGTTATAGTGAGGTTCAACATTCCCACCTTTGCAATTGTCCCATTGAAATTGATGACAAACTCTTTAGAAACCTGTACATGGCATCCTTGCATTCTTTGGAAAAACTGCAAACACCCTATTCTTCTAAAAACTTTTGAAGTTGTTGGGTCTTCATTTATCAAATTCATGTCTGATGGCTCATATCTGAGACAGTGGCCACCTTTTTTGGTCTTCCTCTTTGTAGCCATGGTAATTTTATGTGCTTCTCTTATTCACTTGATCAGTGATACCTGCAAAATTTTGAAAATGCCAAGCACAACTTGGGTTTAGTGAAATAGCTCTCCAGAGCCCAATAAATGCGAAGAGGGAGAGAAGAATGACAAATGAATTAATTGGGAAATATTTTAAAATTCAATGACAACTCATGGCATAATCATGACTCATACATGATTAAAATGGTAATAATGACTTCAACCATGACCATTGTAGCTTTATTTAACCCTAACTGGCTCAAATGGCATCTACCCTAACCATTTCAGTCATTGACTGATTCGTAGCACCTATTTTGAAAAGACAGATAGGAATACCTCCTTTCGTAGTGTACTTAGTGTATTTCTGGCCAGTTTCACTATGAAAGTAGTAGCAGTTTCGTAGCGAAAATTGCTTCTTCTTTTTTCTGTATAGTTTGCTACGAAAGTAGGAATTATTGGCTAAAATTACCTTTTCAGAGTTGTAGCTTGGGAAATGAAATATGTCAGGAAATAATGACTGATGTGACATAAAAAGACTTGAGCGGGGGTGGGTTTGGACCTTAGGATAGGCTAATAAGAAAAATTTAAAATTTTCCTTTACCAAGTAATGAAAAATGAATTCTATGACTATACCTTTGACACATGAACTTCTAAGACTATGTCAAATGATGTTTCACATTTTTGTAAGTGATAACAGTGGATCCACTTGGGATGGTGTGCCCCTATGGTACACTAAAGAACCTGTAGTTCCAGTGCTATCCATCTTCTTGAAAACAAAAACTATGAAATTTTCCAAGCTTTCCTTCAAACTCTAACAGCCTTTACCTTAGGCTCAAGCTTGATGATAAACTTGTATTTATTAGCAGAAAAATATATAAAAATGGAATATATATAATGGAATGAAAGATCTACAGAACTCAAGAGGAATAGTACTTCAAAAACATGCCATTGATAGGCCCTCTAGCACAAGGTCGTCCATCCATATCCTATAAAATGTAAGTGTTTCTTCCATGGAATGAAGCCACTTTGAATGGACCTTTCCAAATATTCTCAAACTCACCATGTTTCCCCTTTTCTTCAATCATAGCCTCCCATTTCAAAACCACATCTTGGATTTGAAAGTTTTCCTCCTTGACCTTCCTGTCAAATTTCTTCTTGATTCTGTTTTGAGATTGTTGATTATTGCTATATACTTCCTCCCTTTTCTCCTGCAAGGCTATCAACTGATTTATTCTCCTCTGAATTGCATTTGGCTCCTCCTCCAATCCTTGCAACAACTTCATGATAGGCACTCCCAAGGATGTAGGAAAAATGGCTTCAACTCCATATGCCAACTCATAAGTTCCAATTGATCTCTTTGTGCACACTCTATCCGCCCACAGAGCATACTTCAGCTTCAAATTCCATGACTTCTTATTTTGCTGCAACACCTTCTTAATAATCCTCACAATGCTCTTGTTATAATTTTTAGCAGGACCAATACCTTGTGGATAATATGCAGTATAATGCCCAATTGTAATGTGATATTGATGACAAAAATTGATCAACTTCTTGGATTTGAATGCTTGTGCATTATCAGTGATGATCTTCACAGGGCAGCCAAACCTAGACAATATATTATTTTCCAAAAATGAAATGATATCTGAATCATTTGATTTCCTAGTTGGGATTGCTTCAATCCATTTAGTGAAATAGTCAGTTGCTGTCAGAATCCAGCGATGCTGACCTGAAGATGATGGATTAATATCACCAATAAAATCTAGACCCCATTTTTGAAATGGCACCTCAACATAGATAGGCGTCAAGGGTAAAGGAACAAGAATCATCTTACCATAAAAAATATGGCATTCATGGTAGACAACAATATTTTTGTAGACATCTTTGAACATAGTAGGCCAATAATACATAGAATCTTATTTGTTGTGGCCTTCCAATAGTGATGAAATCCACAATCGCCTTTTTGAAACTCCTCAATCACCTTTTCAACCTCCTCTTCCAGCAAACAATTCAAAATAATATCACCGGTATATTTCCAATACATATTTTTATCAATGATGCAGTACCTCAAAGACTTTAGTTTCACAAACCTTGCCTTAGACTTTGTGAATTCAGGAGGCGTTCTATGATGATGTAAGACAAAAAAAGTATCTTTGTACCAATCTAAAAGGATGTACCTATCTTCAATGGGAATCAACTCTTCATCTTCATCTGATAATTCTAAAATTTCTGCAATTAAATTCATATCAAGACAGTCAAAATTTGACTGTGCAATCAGCTTTGCCAGGTCTTGACCTTTGACCAATTTTGTGGGTCTAATTTCTATATCATATTCTAGAAAGTTAGATATCCACTTCCCTCTCTTACCATTAGTATCAGCCTGAGTTAATATGTCCTTCACAACAACATTAGGAACAAAATCTATGACATGAGAATGCAGAATATAAATTCTGAAATATTTGATGGCTTTAACCATGGCATAGGCTTGCTTTTCTAATATTTTGTACTTCAGCTTTGAATTAGCTAATTTCCTGCTAAAAAATGAAATGGGTTGCTCAGTACCTTATTTTCCTTTCAGCAACAATACTCTAACAATTGTATTTTCTGATGCAAATGTAAAAGCCAAAAATTCTTTTGTAAAATCCAGGCTGATCAAAATTGGTGCTTGAGTAAGTGCCTTATTGATCTCCTCAAATGAATTCTTTGCTTCTACTGTCCAAAAAACATCTATGAACCCTTTCATCATCTCAATATATTTTTGTCTCATGTCAACTGAAAGAAACTTTGAAAGCTTAATCATTTTTGGCATTACTAATGTACCAAGGTTACAACTCTCTGCCTCTTCATCATCAGCTTGTATCCTAGGAGACTTGAACACAACATTCTTGTCAAAAATATTTTCAAGGGGTATGAGACCTTTGGATATAGAGTTATTGTTCAGCTGTAGCACTTTGAAAATTTCCCTTTGTTTCAGCAAGCATGTTTTGTTGATCTACTTGTGTACTTTCAAACTCCTCTTTCAGTTCTATAAAGTTTTTGACTTGTTGGTCATCCTCAAAGACTTGCCAATGAATTATGTTTTCAGGGATAGCAGGTCTATGGAAAAATTCAACCTCATATCTTTCAGTGGAATGTGCAGGGATAATGAATAGACTTGCAGAGACAGCCAGTCAGCTACTGAGCTTCGGTCCCTAGTCTTCACAATAAATGAATATTCTTGAAAATTCTCTAACATCTCCATGATAAAATTTATGTATTCCCTCATTCTCACATCCTTAGTTTGATATACACCCTCAATTTACTTAAGAAATAATACAAAATCTCCACAAACAGAAATATTTTGGGCACCCATTCTTTTCAAAATTTCTAAATCCAAAAATAAATATTCATACTCAGCCATGTTATTTGTGCAATCAAAGTTCAGTTTGCGAGAAAAGAACATACTTTCATCCTCTGGATTTGTGATACAAATTCCTGCTCCAGCCCCCTCTCTTCCTATTGATCCATAAAAGTATAACAACCACCAACCTTCTACCTTCTCCTCACTGATTTTCTGATTTTCTGTTTCTTGAATTTTAGTTTGTTGATTTTCTGCTTTCTTTTCATCTTCTTCTTCATCAGTCAATTCATTGAAGAGAATAGCAGGTCCTAATTTAGTATCAACGTCATATATTGGAAAATTCTGAGGTTTGTCCTTACTACTTACCATGTAAGCCATCCAAATTTCTTTGTATAGTCTCCTTTTCTCACCAAAAACAGGAATGGTGCCATAATTTAGGTCCATTTGCATTGTACCTTTGATCTTTGCTGCCCATGACCTTGATAACAACATGCCAAACTTAGGTGGAATGTCTGATACCACAATTTCCATTACCATTGTCTTGGCAGGGACTTGTGTAAGACCAACAACAACATAGTTTATTAAACCAATGCACTGAACTCTTTTTGAATCAAAAGAAAACAAGTCTTTATATGGCCTAGTAATTTCCAATCCCATCCTTTCCATGATCAGTTTGGGAATAATATTTTGAGAGGCCCCTAAATCCAACATGGAATTATGAAATTTCATGTTATGAATTATTACGCTGACATAAAAAGGAGGCACCTCTTCATTCCTCTCATCCTCTAATCTTGGACCCAAGTATAGGGTTGGATGATCTTCTTGAACATTTAGAATATCAACAGCTCCTAGTTGGGAATTTAGCATTTTTACAATCTTACTTCTGTATTCATTCACCTTAATAATTTCTCCAAAAGGTACTAGGATTTTGATCTTAGAGGTCCCACTCTCCAAACTGAAAACAAAAGCAGCTTTTTCAGTCTCTTTGATAGGAGGAGGAGGTGGTGTATCTTTCCTAACCTCAGCAGCTTTAGGGGCATCTTTCTTGGGTTGTGTTTTGTTTTCAATAATTGGAACATTTCTATTTTCGAGGTTGTATTGTTTCTGCATCTTAAATATTTCATGTTGGTATCCTTTAATATAATTAGATGGTTCCCCACCATTGTTTACTGCATGATTTGACTCATCATGTTCCTCCTTAGTCAAAAACATTCCTGACATGTTTTCATCTAATAAATAAATTGATTCTTCTTGTATTTCAAGCTGATCTTCTTCATCAACTAAGTTTTATTGAAAAGGAGGCCTTACTTGAGGGTTAGACTGATTTCTGTTTTCCCTTGGTCTCTACTAGTTTTGAGGTCTTCTAAAACTGAGGATTTCTATACTGAGGTTCATGTTGTGCATGAGGAGTAGATGCATTCCTAAGGGCAAGCTTATCCATCAGTTTTTACATTTTCTTCATCATGCAGTCAAATTTATCCTCTGAGGTGGAAGGCTTATCTTCTTCTTTCAATTTTGTCTTTCCCATGTTGGAATTTTTTGCTGCTATCATATTGAATTCCACCTTCATTGCATCATTTTTCATTTCAGCTAATGAAGGGGATTCTCTTTCTCTTAGCAAGATAGAAAATTCATAGTCAAAAGCCTCAACATATCTCAGTTGAGCTTCTCCCAGAGGAGGTTTTAGATGGGCAGGGATGGAGTCATAAATTTGTTAAATATTTTTGAAAATTTTTGAACAGTTACATCAACATCTCTCTTCAAACTATTATACTCAGTGAGTGCTTGTACAGGGTAGGTTCTATTTCCCCACTTCCTCAAGAAGCTATCTTCAAATTCATTCCAATTATGTAGTCTTCCTACAGCAAGGGCTTTGAACCACTTCCTGACTTCACCACTAAAGCTTTGAGAAAACAATCTCATCTTGACATCCTCATGGTCAACCTCCTCCCTCTCTATGAAGTCATTAAACTAGTCTACATTCTCTTCAGCTATAATCTCTTCATCACTTCCCCAAGTTTTGATTCTAGTAGAATATTTGCTAGGAAGGGCATTTAGAACAACTGGAAGAACAAGAGGGGAATAACTAGTAGGTGCAATAGTAGGTGGAGGTGGCAAATTTCCTGCCATGATGACTGGAACTATGGTAGTTTTAGGGAATATAGTAGTAGAGGAAGATGAATTGTTAGGAAGAGGGCTTGTTGGTATTTGTTGTCCAGTCACAATTGAACTCCTATCAGGTAGAGGGACACCATATTTACTTCTTAAAAAAATTTCAAATGGGTCTAGTTCCTTCAACCCATCCAAATATTCCCTTTCTAACAATAACTTAGATGTGACTACTTCCCAAAACTCTTCTTTATAATTTTGTGTCACTAAGGCTGAGGTATCAATACCTCTTCTATGTAGGTCTAAGACAATTTCAAACAATTCTTTTTCACTTTCAGACCTAAACATGACTTCCTGAATTTTATCATCAAAATTTTTATCTTCAGGACTTTTTAAAATCGTAGAGGACAAGGATTTTGTATGTAATGGAGTACCTGATTATGCAGAAATGTCTTGAATGCCTCTGGAAATTTTGCTTGGATTGTCCACAATTGTAGGTGGATCTGGGTCAGGATTAATCCTAGTGTATCTCCTTTTCGAAATCACCTTTGATCATATGAATTTTGAATGGATTCACCAAGGTAGATGCAACCTCGAATATATTTTTGAGCTCCTGCTACCTTGATAAGTTCAGCTTCAAAATTTTGGGAAAAGTATGTCTTCAGGCTCCCAACAGACGCACCAAAATGTTATCACAAAATTTCATTTGATTGGTTGCTGATCAGAAAACTCTATGTAATTGTTTCAAACCATATTTAGACTGAAGCTTAGCCTCTTCAGTTTGAGAGGGCTCTCTCAAAGGGTTTTATGATATTAGATAATGATAGGATTAGATGGCTAACTCTATTTGAAAAATAACTTGATTTTTGTGTATGTAGGTTGAAAAGAATGTAGGCTTGAAACCATTGGGCTTACAGAGTCAACAAATCAGTAGATTTAGTGGCAAGGTTTCTTGACATGGAAGCTGAGGTAGATAAGAGTCTTTAATAAACGAAAATCACACATAGAACATAGGGCAACACAGTCATTTCATCGATAAAGGAAGTCAGAGCATACACATATGATTTCTGAGTAATAAAGATGAAATATATTTCAAGTAGTACACATAAAGATATAGATCAGAAAGACATTAAAAATTCCATGATAATCTCAGGTATCTCAAGAAGAAGTCCTCTGTATTGTTGATATCAGTCAAATTACATAAAGCAACATATGGTGCAAAAAATATCCAACCCTTTAAAATTTCAAATATGCCTTTAAATAGACCTTCTTACATCATAGATGATCTGCCTCTTGGCTAGATTCATCGAACTCTTCCTGTGACACCTCATAAAACAGAAAAAAATGTCTTTTAATGAGAACATGACAGCTAAACTCTGAAGAATACCTTTCCTTAATAGGACTCAAACTCCTATTTATTAAACCAGTCTACCTTATGTTTAAAAAAATTACATATTAGTGGCAACTAAGCCTCACATGTTTGAATAGGCTATGACATAGCTCATCACTACTTGACATATTAAATATCCTCCAAAACATATTGAAACAAACCCTATTTTTCGGGAAAACAGGACCTTATCTTCAACGAAGGCTTCAACTGATGAGCTATCTCTATTTCATGGTCTTCAAGTCATAAATGATTGGTGGAAGGTCCCTTGATATGTTATATGTGTCCACCTGTCCAAAAATACTTTTAAACTGCTCATAAACCTTTAAAAACACCTTGCTACGAAAACAAAGTCATTTCGTAGCGTCTAGAAAATGGCTTTTTCACTCAAAATTTCTGCTTCTTTGCTATTCCATAGTGTCCATCATGACCTGACACATAATCACTACCATTTCCCCTCCTTGAAAGCTAAAAAAAGTGGTTTTAGAAGCAAAAATACAACTACAAAATTTTGTAATGTTTTCCTGGCTTGAAGCCTAGGAAATGCTACGAAACTGTGGAAAACTGTGAAATTTCCAGATTTTGACTCTGTCTTAAAAAGGTAACCTCCAGCTGTATAAAATTGGTTTTAAACATGCCAATAACCTTTTAAAACATAATCAAAATCAACTTAAGATCCTTGAGGTGTTTCCTCTTCATTAATGATGAGTTGAGATATGGGTTCCTCAACTAAAATCATCTTTAAGCCATTCTTTTCCAGCTCCTCATGGATCAATTATCACTACTCTTGGAGGTCTTTGACTTGGTCCTTAAGTTTTTTGTTTCTAGATTTCAAGTGCAGGTTCATTCTTATAACATGCATCACCTCTCCTCTCAATGGTTGAGTCCATTTGATTAATTTTTGTGTGCCATCTAAGGTCTTTAACACACTATCAACTTGCTCTTCCCAAATCTCTTTCATTTTCTCAAACTACACTTTTTGAACAGTATGTTTCCTTCCCTCTTTATTCAAGACTTCTATTTTATGATTTTCTAACTTCAACTGCTCCTCAAGGACCTCAATATCTGTTTTTTCAATTATTTTCTCCTTTCCTTTCTTTTGCTTGATGACTGGATCTTCTTTTGGAGGTGATGAGAGGTCAATGATACTTGGTGGTGGCTGGACAGTGTCAATGACCTTCTAAGCTTCCTTACTTCTTTCCAAGACCTTTTTGGCATGCCCTGTCATTGGTTTCCTAGCCTAAAACATGAAACTTGCATCCCAATTGTCTGCCCTTTGCTCTTGATGTCAAAGGGGGAGAGTGTTTGTTGTTTCAATAAATTTTATGTATCTACAAGATGGGGTGATCAAACTACATCATGGTTGCCATCAAGTCCAAAGGGGGAGATTGTTGGAAATATGATTCTTATGTCTTAATATGTTATCCTTGATGGCAACTCTCTAGAAAATAATGGAGTATATGTCTTCTGGAGAAGCACAATATTTTGCAGAAGGTCTAACAGAAGAAATGTGTAAATTCCAACAAAATTTGGTTAATATTAATAATTGAAGGTTCTATACACAGTTTAGTACTGGCCAAGTCGCGTATACATGCGGACAAGAATGATCCAGGTAGAGTATGCCTTTTGCGCTCTAAAATTATAATACCAGAGGGCATCACTGTGGTTTTAGCCCACAATATTGAGCGTTGTGTCATCTATTTGAATCCATCCAAGAATACCATTGGCACTAGTGTGGTTTTGGCTCATGGTATTAGGAAAGTCTAAATTTATATAAGGAGAAGAAGTTCATAACGCAAAGGGTTCATGTGTAAGGGTTGTTACTGAATACTTCTCTCTGAATTATATCTGCCTGGGATGGACTCTATTTATTGGTATATATGAAACTATGATGCACCCTTAGATACAATGATGGATCAAGATCTCTAGACCTGAAATGACCATGTATTTGATCTATTGATGAGATGATTCGTTATGTGACCTGGCACATGTTTGCTGAAGTGAAGAGAAGAAATCTGGGTAATTCTATGGATCTGAAACATTATGCAAAATTAATATTTACAGATCTATACGCTAGTTCATCTTGGTGAAATCACATATACACGCAGCTTTGTCTCAGCAAAAGCGTGTATGGAAGTCAGGGTTTTCTGAAGCTTGCTGGAGAGGTTATCTGTTTATTACTGCTATATTTATATTGTATGTCAATGAATTCTTCATGTAGATCTAGGTTATTTGAATATTGTATATGCTTCTAAAGTTGAATGTGTACAAATTTGATCAATGAGTGATTAAATATGATTAATGATGCTAACTGAATAAGGGTTCTGCAAATCCAAAAGATATCTGACTGAAAGCCTCAGATCTGGTTCTAAGATTAATCATATTTTGAATATTCTCAGATCTATATGTAGGTTAGTGTGAAGGAAAGCATGTATATAGATGGGTTCAATAAATTGAAGTAGCGTATGCACTTTTTATCAGGTTTGAGATTGATTCTGCATGCTGATTCTAAAATCTTGGTTTATTACTGTATTCAGGTTACGACGATCTCACTGTTCCGACTGAAGTTTGGGTTAAGTTTATTGGGGTTGATATTTATGTTGAGTTCTGTTGAAGCTATGGGATCCGGTGTGAAAATTTATGAAACGTGGTTTGCAATGGGTCTGAGGTTGAAGGTTTCAGTATGGAAGTAGAAGCTTCCTGCCAGTAGAAGCTGTTGTTCTGATCAAGGGGTTGTAGCTCCCTTCTACTAGAAGCTGGTAAACACGATAAGGGGGTTGGAGCTCCCTTCCAGTAGTAGCTGGAGAATGAGGGAAGGTTGCAGTTTTCTACAGGTAGATTCGTGCGTATTGATATGAGTCTACATTAGTACAATATTGTAAGCAGTTTTCCATATAATAAATATTGAAGACAGAGACAACAACAACGGTGGTTTTTCTCCCGAATTGGGTTTCCACCTTAAATATTGGTGTTCATGTGTGATGCTATTGTAAGATGATTTATTCTTTTATTACTGCACTTATTTACTGGTTAAATATTTGATGCATAACTGGTTGTTTGGGTTAAAGATTTCTTTTGAATTTTTTATGTGTATATGCTAGTTTCTATTTGGAAAGTTGCGTACATATTTTGGTTGTGCTAATCAAAGTCGCGTATGTAAATTAGTAAAGGGAAAATGAAAAATTATTGTGATTATTGAAAATACTGATTCACCTCCTCCCCCACCCTGATTTTTCTCTCGAATTGGGTTTCCACCTTAAATATTGGTGTTCATGTGTGATGCTCTTGTAAGATGATTTATTCTTTTATTACTGCACTTATTAACTGGTTAACTATTAGATGCATAACTGGCTGTTTGGGTTAAATATTTCTTTTGAATGTTTTATGTGTATACGCTATTTTCTATTTGGAAAGTCGTGTACATATGTTGGTTGTGCTAATCAAAGTCGCGTATATAAATTAGTAAAGGGAAAATGAAAAATTATTGTGATTATTGCAAATACTGATTTACCCCCTCCCCCCACACCCCCCACCCCCTCTTAGTATTTTTCCCAACATTACCAAACCATTAGCTCATCAAGAATTTGAGTATCTTCGCCTAAATATTGGGATTCTCCCAAGTTCTCATTATAATCTTTCTCTTATCTAATTAAGTAAAAAACAAGGGGGAGTTGAGGTGTGTACAGGTCTTGAGGATGACATTTTTCAAGGTGAGTTACCCTTTTCCATTGACGACAAAGGGGGAGAGAATGATGTAGGAAGATGTATCATGATCACAAGGGGAGTACTTGTGTTGCCATCAATGCCAAAGGGGGGGATTGTTGATCAGTGGTTATCGTTGATGTCAACCCAAGCAGCACCAGGGGCTACCCCGATCTTGCATGGGATTTTTCACTTGAAAAATTACTCTATTCTAAGTCAAGGATATTCTGTAGGGTTTTACTTGTCGATATGTTTCCATTGATATATGGCACTTCACGCAATTATTCACGGTTTGAGAGATATTCTTGTTTGAAGTTAGTAACCCTAGTTAGTGGGCTAAAACCTCATGGGGTTGTAGCATGACACTAATCATTGGTTGTGGTCACTTAATATTGAATAATTAATAATTTTTTAAACTCCTAAAATCCCTCCAGTGTTCACTTGTTAAAGACCCTCTTAACCTAAGAATTTATATAAATTGTGACCCTCATATCCTCCTCATGTAAGGATTTCACTACTTAGAACATGTCATTGTGGCAGTTTTGCTATAAATTTTTTTCTATGAAGCTTTAGATGCAAAAAAAATTATAGAGAAAATGCCATGATGACCTATTTTAAGTAGTGAAATCCTCACATGAGGAGGATATGAGGGTCACAATTTATATAAATGCTTAGATTGAGTGGGTCTTCAACAAGTGAAAATTGGAGGGATTTTAGGAGTTTAAAAAATTATTAATTATTGAATATTAAATGACAACAACCAATGATTAGTGTCAGGCTACAACCCCATGGGGTTTTAGCCCACTAACTAGGTTTACTAACTTCAAACATGAATATCTCTCAAACCGTGAAGAATTACGTGGCATGCCATATATAAACGAAAACATCTCGACAAGTAGAAACCATCCAAAATATCCTTGACTCAGAATAGAGTAATTTTTTAAGTCCAAATTCCCATGCAATATCAGAGTAGCCCTAGGTGGTGCTTGGGTTGACATCAATGATAACCACTCATCAACACATTCAAAATTATCCATTAGGGGAGAGAAGGGATTTCTATATCTGGCTAATTTTTTACGTCTGTAATTTTGATACTTATTATATTAGGAATTTTCATCCCTTTCAACTTTAACCTTTCTACGATCAACACATTTATTTCCAAAGACATTACATCTATAACAATTACCATAAAATAAATGAGAGTATCTTAATTTATATGGTTCATGAGTTTGTGCATGAAGGTACCTCTATTGTCTTGTTGATTGATTCGTTCTCTAGTGGTGTGACTCTTTTTTAAAATTGGAATTATTATTATTCCATTGTTGAGCTCCTCCCTTGACTTATACCGTTCTATCTTCAATGATTCTTTCTTGATGCATCTTTGAATTTCTCTGAGGTTCCTCAAATCCTATGGGCTTGAATTTTATCTTCCTCATAGAGGATTTCAATGGAATAGAGTACCCCGGGCTTGTTTTGTCTTCTTGATACCTTTGACTATTCAAAATTTGATCTAGTTTTCTTGATCATTTTTCCAATTTTTCATGTATAGCTTTATTCGAATTTAATATCAAGATCCTCTCTTAGAGAGAAAACTTTCGCCTCAATATTTTGACAGTTTTCTTCCCAATAATGGATCAAGTCATTAAGAAATTATTCTTTTAATTTAGCTTCTATTAATTTGACCTTTAGGGACAGAATTTTGTCTTTGCATGTTTTTGAAATAATTTCCTTCTTTAATGTGAAAAAATATTTCTTTAGATGCTTATTCTCTTCTTCTAGTTTCTCATAGGTTGCTTTTTTTTCTTCTAGTATAAGAGCTAAACTGACTTTACTTTTAATGAATTCTTCAAGTTTTTATTTTTGATAAAAAAATTACTCATTTTATGAGTTGTACATACCTTTTTCATCACGATGCAATTGTTCTTTTAGCTTCCTATTATTTTTCTTGGCCTTCTTTAAATCATCAAGAGAACTGATGAGTTCCCCTTTAAAGTCCTATACTCTTACTTCTTCTTCTTTGTCTTCAGAGTTAGTAATATTTTGTTTCTTGGAGTTTTCTCCAAATTCCATGAGTAAATACTCATTTGAATCATATTCTAAAGATTTTTTGTTGTTTGACTCTGGTGCTAAGCTATACTCTTTACAGTAGAGCCCCTTTTTCTTAAATAACCTCTTTTTCTGATATTTTTGAGATTTGTTTCTAAATTTTTTACGCTCTTCCTTTTCTGTCCTTTCTTTGTAAGGGGACTTGAAGGAAAAATTTCCAACTCTTCCATAGTCAAATCATTTAAAGGGATGCTTTCCTTTATGTTTTCTTGAGCCTTGCTTTAGTTTCTTAGAAAATTTAGCCAACCCTTGATAAGATACTCAACTGGAGAAATATTCATGATCTTTGTGTTCCTTGGCCTTCTTGGACACTTTAAACACTGCCTCCTTGAGTTTAGACTTCTCTTTTCCTACTCTCATCTCATAGCATGTAAGGAACCAGGCAGCTGATCCCTATTGAGATTCTTTAAATCAACCATTTCTTGAATGGAAGAGGCGTTGGAATTAATACCATAGGTAGAAACCTTAAGAACTTTTGAAATATTATATATTCTTTAACTTCTTCACCAATTACTCTAATAATAGAGTTTACTTCATCAAATATATGGAATTATTATGCTAATTTCTTCTTCGCTCATTTTCAAGATTTCGAACCTAATTTTGAAGTTTTGAAGTTTGGCCTACTTGGATTTATCATCTCCTTCATGAATTTGATTAACCTTAACACATATTTCCTTAGAAAACTTACACTATATAATTTGTACAAGTTCGGATTCACTAAGGCAAAAGATAATGGAATTCTTGGCTTATGCATTATTTCCATACATTTTTTTACCATCATCATCAGCGAGAGGGACATCAAGGACACCATAATATACTAGTACAAAGCTCCAAACATCTACTCCTAGGTACATAATATAAGTTCCCATCCTCACTTTCCAAAACGCATAGTTTGACCCATCAAATACTGGTATCTTTCTTTAGTAAGCATATTAAATCTCTTTCCTACATGTAATTACTTATGGATCTACCTTCTAGTGGTGATATTGTTCATGAAGGAACCTTTCCTTGATACCAATTGTTGGAATAAGGAATTACCTTTGGGTGGGTGTGAATTAGTAATATATATATTCTGACAATATTAAACACAAGTATTTATTTATTTTCAATAATTTTAGTTACTTGAGAATGAATTCATAATATATTACTAATAACCAACAAGATAAGCCATACACATGTACACACATTCCATTAAATGATCCACACACACATATTTACACAGGTATTTTTATGTGGAAACCCAAAGGGAGAAAACCACCAATTTATTTGTTGTTATGATGTAAATTAAGCACTTACTTAATTACATAAGTTTTTTTGTGAGAATCCACTCATACGAGGCACCAACCAACTTAAAAAAGAAAGCCACAACTTTCCAAGAGGAGTCGACCTCTTATTAATGCAAGCCACTACCTTTTCTAGCCAATGTTCTAGTTTTCATATAATTTTAAAATTGGAAAACATAGGTTAATACATTTACATAGAAATATAAATATGATATAATGCAGTACCAACTCCTTTCCTTCATCTGTGTAGTTATTCCTTTGAACTATGCTACCTGTTGTTCAAATAGCTTTAGTCACTTCCCTCTACTTCATTGTATCTCTTTTACACTCTTGCATACTCACAATTTTGCACACTTCAACTCACACAAATTCTACGCTCACCATCAATTTCTCCATTGCAATCCCTGGTTTTTTTTCACTACTACACAATAATCAATGTTTATCTACAATGAATCTCATTCTTCCCAAGAGTGTACTCATCATGGCTCTCCATTCCATTCTTACATCAAATTACCTATCCATTACAACTGAATTAAAAATAATAATGGGAACATATGTGTTTCTCCCATACTAAGAATTAATTCTTAGTCAACCTATGCATGGACAGTACTAACTCTCTATTATGTACTAATTCTCGGCCATTGCAACTAAATTAAATCTAAGAATGGGGACCTGAGTGCTTTTCATAGTAAGAATTAAATCTTAGTCAACCTGCATACAAAATATATCCTCCTTTAAGACATGTCTGTACTCACAATATGGATCTCCTTCGTTACTCTTTAAGGCTCATAGGACTAGAGGATAATACTACACCCCACCATCTTTTAATTTCATTCATCATAATTGCAATGAAGCTCAGGCATGGCTTACTCCATTTGATAAAAGGATCCATTAAATTTCCCCTATGCGTCATGGTCCTTGTTGCCTTAAACCAAAGCTATTGATTATCCATCCAAAGCCCAAAGTCATTCCATTAACAGTGCTACCAAACATGCTGGCTTCAGCCTTTAGCTCCCTTTTCTCGCACCTTTAATTATTTTTCTGCCATGGTACAAGGTGTTGTGACCACTGGCTCAAACCTTTGGGAGCTTAGCTATTCTAGGAGCCTCCAGGATTCTTTTTTCTATGCCCCATGTATCGTTTCTACGTGAAACAAACTAGGGTTGTTTCTAGGTGCTTAACTCGAAACTCCCATATCCAAATGCTTTATGTATTTGTGCAATTATTCACCTGTCAGGGTCTATCCATCAAGATGATGTTTCCTGATGAGGACCACATGACGCTATTTTTATTGGCCTTGGTTGTTGACTTTTGTGCCTCTGATTCTCGTCACCCTCTACCTAGTGACACGTTATTTCTATTTAGTAGTCTTTTTGACCTGGACCTTGCGATATTAGTTGTCATACGGGGTCCTCCTGGCTCCTATCTTGCTTGGATACTGCACTCTCAACATGCCACTTTGTCCCAACAATCTCCTCTTGGCCATTTATTTTTGCAACTTTAAATTTCTTCGACCTCTGTCCTACTGGCTGTGTTGTACTATAGGGTCCACTTATTGTAGTAAGATCCAATAGAAATTATCTCTAGGCTGAGTTGTTTCTGACATGCCCATGTCTTCCCAATCCAAAATCATCATGTTGCTTCCCTCTCTATTCCACTTCAAATCCCTCCAGTTCCTGTTAGCAAGATGATGTCATGATCACATTACTCAAGCCACGTGGTGCCTTCTAAGTGGTGACATGTGTCACCTGAAAATCACACCTTTAAGTATTTTAAAAGCTTGAATATGACTGCCACATGTCTATACTGATGTCATCCTATGATGTTGTCACAACCAATCATGAGCTACCACCTACATTCCTGTAGGAGAGAGACAATGTCCTCCAAGGCCATGTTTTGTGATCATTCCCTTTGTTTTTTTGTTTTTTTTTTAAACCTATCGGGTTCAAGCCTTTAGTCTCTCGCACCACTCTTGAGTTGATTTTGGTTTTTGGATGGGTTCCCCTGGAGTAGCTCTCTGCTATTTATCTGCGTGATCAACTATCTAGGAAAACTGCTTCTGGGACAACAAATTACATCTAATGGGTTGTCTCTAGTGCCCTTGGAAAGTTTCCATGTAGCTCGACGCTTTCCTACCAATGCTTAGTCTCGTTTTTGGCATTATGGATAATGTGTTGTCCTTGATGGAAACCTACTTGAAAAATATGTCAGCATTATGGTAATAGGATGACTATGCAGTCTGATACAAATGTTACAGGTGATATAGACAAAGGAATATTAGTTCAGAGACACAGGAATGATAAAGGTGAAGTTTGGGGAAGTATACGCGGTTCTTGTAAACTAAGGTCACGTAAATACAAAGGTATGGTGAAGAAAAGTCATGTATATAATCTGTACCATAGTAACTTGAATACCATGTACATTTACCATGGTATTTTCCCACAGTATTTGGAGCAACAATGGATATTTGATCTCGCCAAAGAATACCAACAACATTACTAAGGGATTGGCTTAAGTTATTGGCTAATGCTGATAATATATAAGGAGATGAATATTAAATATTTTAGTGTGCAAGTTATGGGTTATTAATGTGTAATTTTCTCTCAAACATGTGTGCACCAAGGAGCATGGAGTAGGCTCTGATATGATAGATCTGAAATTATAGTGAAGACAAATGAATATGATTGCCTGATCTATTTATGAATATAGATAACAATGATAGATATGTGGGGATAAAGATACTCTGATATGAATGTGTGACAATAAGGTTTGTGAAGTATATGTTTTGGTTGCAACGAAGGTATGATTCAGTGATTTTAGATCTGTACGTTGGGTTGCCTCTACAAGGTCACATATATACGTGGATCTGCTTTTGGGTAGTCATGTATATATTTTGTGAAAGTTCATAATATGTACGTAGGTTTTAAGAATGGTACGTGCGTACATACATAGCTGTGCTTTGTAAAAAATCACGTATACATGGTAAGGTTTTGCATTATGGAATGTTGATGATGTTTGATCATTTTTTTTATGTTTTTTGTTGTCTATCGATGATGTCTTTCACATAATAATGTGTGTTTCATAGTACTGGTTGGGTTGAATTGGTTATGGAATGGAATGTTGACCAATGATGATGCTACTATGTGGTGATCTGTATTTTTTTTAGTGATCCGTGATAAATTTAGTATATGATTCAGTGATTGCTTTAGTATTACAATCATTTAGATTCAGTTGTCAGTGATTTGAGATCTATACACAAGTATTCTTCAGGGGAAACACATATATATGTGGATATGCTTAAGAACAATAGCGTGTACATTTTGACATTAGTTTGATCAGGTTTTGTAGGGAAAACACCATGTTTCTGTACAATATATGGTTTCATATATTGATCTATGTATGTTTGATATGATGGTTTATATATACTATGGATTGGTTTAATCTAGTTGCAAGATATGTTTGAGATTCAATTATTGATTTGATGATTCAGTTGTTTCAAATATTGGGTGACTTGATTTAGTGTTTTGTTTCAAAAATTTTACTTGGTATTGGGCTTATATTGATGTATGGATGTGTGACAGTAAGGTTTTCAAAGTATATGTTATGGTTGTAGTGAAGGTATCATTTAGTGATTTCAGATCTGTACGTTGGGTTGCCTCTAAGAGGTCACATACATACATGTATATGCTTCTGGGTAGTCATGTATATATTTTGTAAAAGTTCAGAATATGTATGCAGATTTTAAGAATAGTAAGTGCGTACATACATAAATGTGTTTTGTAAAAATCATGTATACATGATAGGGTTTTGCATTATGTGATGTTGATGATGTTTGATCAATTATGTTATGTTTCCTTTTGTCTGCGATGATATCCTTCACATAATAATTTTTGTTTGACAGTACTGGCTGGGTTGATTTGGTTATGGAATGGAATGTTGACCAATGATGATGCTACTATGTGGTGATCTATATATTGTT
Source organism: Pinus albicaulis (assembly GCA_034641835.2). Lineage (NCBI taxonomy): Eukaryota > Viridiplantae > Streptophyta > Pinopsida > Pinales > Pinaceae > Pinus > Pinus albicaulis. The sequence goes on along the minus strand of JAXQQM020059166.1, from coordinate 185,598 downwards.
GAGTGACCAATGATAAATTCAGTATATGATTCAGTGATTGATTTAGTATTACAATCATTCAAATTCAGTTGTCAGTGATTTTTGATATGTATGAAAGTCTTATTTAGGGGAAACACATATATACGTGAGTATGCTTAATAACAATAGCATGTACATTTTGACATGAGTTTGATCAGGGTTTGTAGGGAAAACACTACATTTTTGTATAATATATGGTTTGGTATATTGATGTATGTATGCTTGATCTGATGGTTTATATATACTATGGATTGGTTTGATCTAGTTGCAAGGGATGGTTGAGATTTGGTTATTGATTTGATGATTTAGTTGGTTCAATTATTGGGTGATTTGATTCAGTGATTTGTTTCAAAATTGTTACTTGGTATTGGGCTTAATGATGGAAGTGGGTCCAGTATTAAAATATGATGAAATTTTTCCTACAAATTTGATGTTTTGATTCAGGTGGATCTAGTATGAAATATTATGGAACATGTTCCACAAGGTTTTGAGGGTTGAATCCTTTAGTGAGGGAGTCAAAGCTTCCTTCCAGTGGTAGCTAGTAAATTTGTATAGGGGTTGTTGGGGCCCTTGTTTTTGTTTAAGTTTTGAATTTTGAACTTGGACTCTTTTTGAGTTGCGGAGGGAATACACATAGCTAACGCGACCGCACCGCGCGACCAGGAGTTGCGGAGCTACCAAGGCGGTGCGGAAGCACCCGATAACTGAAGATGGAACAAAAAGAAGTACAGATGAAAGAGATACAGTAGCAAACAGGAAGCAGAACATGCAGACATCAGAAGAGAAGTCGGGAAAAGTCAGAGCAAAGACGCAGAGAAGCCGCCAGTCGCGACGAGCGGGTGAATAAAAGGCAATCACCCGGCTGAAGAAGAGAGGTTGGTTGATTGGTTGATCGGTTGCTGTTGCGGGATGATTGAATGCAGGAGCAGCCGCGGAGGAATCAGACTTGTTCTCTCAATTGGTCTCTACTCTCTATGTTTTGTATTCTCTGTTCTTAGATCCATCTGTATCTGATTTACGAGTTATCAAGAAGGAAGCTGTATAATCATGTACTTGGCTGAAGAATAATATAAAGAAGGATTGCTGTCTCTATGGCTTGGGTTATGGGTTATGATGTGTTTACACTGCTTTAAAATTTTTAAGTTGCGACTGTCTGTATACTTGATTGGTGATCTTGCATGAATATTCTGGTATATGTAATGGATTCTCTTTCTTTCTGTGGTTGCGGGTTTATTCCTCGTCTATGATTTCTTCCCCTTTCCCATGTGGTCGCGGCACGCCTCGGGTGAGACGCTCTGTTCTTCCAGAGCAGGGTGAAAATGCCGGCGTGTTACTAGACTACACTGGACCCTTGTTGGCCACAACCCTGTGAACCTGGGTCTTGCCCGCGAGACCTTATTTTTCGCCAACAAATGGTTCCGTTGCCGGGACCTGCATGTTCTGAGGGGATCTAGATCATGGTCTCGAGGATCTTTGAAGGAGCAATACGACGATGGTGGGATGATCATCTTGACCATTTTATTACTCAGCAGGCGGAGCTGATTAGGAAAAAGGAGGCGGCGGTCAGGGAGCTTGTTCTTTTCTCTGACTCAGCTAGCGATACGTACGAAATTTTCTGGGGAAGGTTTCCCACGGATCTTTACAACTGGTTGCGGAGGTTACAAACGAAGGCGGCCCAAGAAGGCTTGCGGAAGATAAACCGCCGGTGGGCGCACGAAGACTTGGTAGCGCTACACCGGGTAGATACTGAACTAACCCGCGCAGTGGAGTTTTGGGTAAAGACCACGTTGGAAGGATACGTTGTGGAGTTTGCCGCTGAGTGCTACCAATCTTTCTCGAAGGCCGAGGCTGTGTTTCACTCAGGGCTGAGGGGAAAACTGTTGAAGGAAATTCCGCTGTGGATCAAAGCCCTAATGGTGGACGAAGGGTTGATTGAATTCCACAAAACGAGTATGGAAGCGTAAACCACCCGTACTGGGGGAAGGATTGAGGGGACCGATGCTGTGTAGACTGTAAGAGTAGGGAGCGGGGGATGGACGTTGAGGCCGCATGTAAGTTGCGGGAGTCACGTGCACATCGGCGGGCACAGATCGCCGATAGGTGGCGAAGAAGGGTAATGAGAGATTTGAAGAGAAGGGAGATCGAGAAGAAGAACCAGAAGGAGGTGCCTCAGAGGACAAGAACCATGGGATTGGATACCCGGACAGGAGACGGGACAGCAGTAGACGTACAGCGGGTGCATGGGAGCCCGAGGATGCGAGAAAGAGCAGTAACGATTAACACGGATAAGGAAAAGATGCAGCCCGAAGAAATTTCCGATGATGAATGGTACGATGTAATGCAGCAGATGTTTCAGGATCAGACGGCACCCACCCCTCCAGACAGCCCTACGTCGCACCGTCCGCATGGCCAGGATCCCAACCTTCCCCTGGTACTTTATCAACCTTTAAGAAATATTTTTGTTCAGTTACAAGCATTAAGTCAGTTATCTAGTAGTTCAGCGGCGCCGGTAACGCCCAGTAGCAGCAGCGTTACGAGTAGTAGTTTTTTCCTAGCGGGACTGTTACGCAACCAGGACCCGGAGGTTTTATCTTGGTTAATTCGCCGCCGGTATACATGGCTGGATCTTTCACCCGGTACCCAGAGTTCTCTGGCCGGGGAAACGACGATGTAGAACAACACTGGTATTTGTGCGAAGCCATCTGGAGGGCTCGACAGACACCGGATGCAAGGAAGTTGATAGAGTTCCAAACCACGCTCAGAGAGAGAGCTCTGCGGTGGTTCATCAAGTGGTCTGAGGCACACCCTAATCCTGTAATTGCGGACGTAAAGCGGGATTTTGTCCGCGAATTCAAGCTCCCCCAGACGGACCAGCAGGGTCTGTCCGAGCTATGGGAAATTAAGCAGAAGGAAGGCGAAACCGCATGGGAGTTGATGCGACGATTCAAGGACGCGATCAGGAAACTGAGCTACCCGATCGATCCAAACCACCAGAGGGACTGGTTCATCAAGGCTCTACTTCCCTTGACGCGAACCCCTCTCACTCAGCAGAAGATTGATAATCTGCAGGATGCTTTGGAGCAGGCCATGAAGATTGAAGCCATGGCGGGATACCCCCAGGAATACAAGGGGGGGCTGGCGCCGCAAGACCCTTCGCTGATAGGGTTGCAACACCAGATCGCCAGTTTGACGGAAAAGCTCAAGGAAATTCAGCCAGCAAGACCGGCGCGACCAAATGTTTGGTGTACTCATTGCCTGGTCGAGGGGCACGTCGCAACCGAATGTCCTCGGTTGCGCGGCGCGGGAGTTGGACCCTCAGTTGCGGCTATCCAGGGGGGGCCACCACCAGGGGGCGGCACGGCAATGAATCCGCAGGGGGTATACCAGACGCAACAGGCCTTTGTGGGGTTTTCACCGCAACCGGGGTCCTCCACCCTAGAATACTGTGAAATCTGCCGAACGATCGGACATCCTCCTCGGATGTGCCCGATATTACAAAAGTACTCCACGGTGCCGAATAATGTATACTGCGAATTTTGTGTTTCCACGACGCACAACACAGAGCAGTGCAGGGCGTTAGACGCACTTGCGGATCGACTGGATCGGCCCTCGTACCGGGTCAACGAGGCCGTGAGGGGCAGAGGTGGCGGCATGCGGGGAGGCCGAGCGGGAGGACGCGGGCCGGTAAAATGCTACAACTGTGACCAGGAGGGTCATGTGGCTCGAGAATGTCCTCTTCCGCGACGACCCTGGTGCTCCCAGTGCCGGGTCAACGCCCACGCCACCGAAGACTGCCCAGAACTCATTAAAAAGTGGGAAGAGCGGGCGCGGCAGAGGGCCACGAATCTGATAGGCTCAGAACCGCGAGGGGTCACAACCCCTGACATGCAGAATGTTGCGATAATAACGAGAGGCGGAAAGAAGACTGGTGAGGATGCCCACGAGAAGGAGCCAGTACGAGTGGTGAGGCCGGCATCCCCGAAGAAGTTGATTCGGCCCGAGGTGCAGAAGAAGTACTTTCAGGAGGCGGTTGAGGCATTCGCCCAGCTGCGAAAGGAAGGAGGGCTGGAGGAGCCCCAGCGGCCGAAATCCGGGGATCAGAACGCCGCAGATGCTGTAGTTGCGGACTGGCTCCGGCTGTTTCTCAGGATTGTTGATGACACCGTGCTGCGGCAGCAGCTCAGACAGGTGTTGGACGGAGCGCTGCAGGGGCGCGCAGAACCCAGACACTTGGTAGACACTACGCCTCAATACGTGCAGCGTGTCAAGCGAAACAAGCAACGAACGGGCAAAGAATTTCGACTTAACACACAGATCGCAGGATTCCAAATCAGCGACCCGATGTTGGACCTGGGGTCCGACGTCAACATATTGCCACGAAAGACATGGGAGGCTCTTGGAAAGCCCCGGCTCGCCTATTCCCCGATCCAACTTAGGATGGCGAACCAGTACTGTATTTTTCCAATCGGCCGACTCGAGGGTGTCGAGGTTGATGTTGCGGGGGTAAAGACATATGCCGACTTTGAAGTTATTGATATCATGGGCGATAAGGACCCCTATCCTTCTTTACTTGGTATTGATTGGGCTTTTGAGAATTATGCGATCATCGATCTCAAGAAGGAGCTGATGATTTTTGAGGATGGGGAGGTACGGGTGACTCAGCCTCTCGACCCGTATCAGGGACCGCAATACACAGAACCGGTGGATAGTCGGGAGGACGCTCAGATAATGGACCACCTCTATCAGATGACCGCCGGGAGGCGGGACGATTATATCAACCCGACCGCAACAGGATCTATCAGTTGGCGGAGTGTGCAGAGCTCGGAACTCGGATCCGAACTTGCATGGGAAGATTGGCAGCAAGGGGGATACGAGACCACCACGCAGCGATGCGCCGCCATCGCGCAGGTCCGGTGGGTGGGGACCGAGATCCGCGGGTACCCCACGTTGTCAAACATGCAAGCAGTAAATACTTTTATCCTCAAGGTGGAAGACCGGGTCCCAGAAGAATGCCGGATACCCCTGTTAGATGTGGCTCTGAAGTCAACATCAGGACGATGGTGGAACAATCACCGAAACACTCTGCTGCGATGGGAGTTGGTGGCGGATGCACTACGGGCACGCTTCAAAGAGGATGAAGGGCCCTGCATTGCACTTAAACACCATGGAGATTCAGACCCGCGACAGCACTTGCGGGCGTGCGAGGAACAGTGGCGCAGCACCAGCTACCCTGAGGAGTTGTGGGTCCACAGATTTATACACTCCCTGGGTACAATCCCCCAGGCCTGGTACCTAGCGGAAAAGCGGAAACGGGGAACCCGCTCTTGGCAAGAAGTTGCGGAGAAGTTCGTCCAGAGTTTCTCATTCGAAGGGGAGACGGCACAGGAATCTCAGGCCCTACAAGCCGTCAAGGAGGTTCTGTTTTTCCGCCATCCCGAGCCTAATGAGGGACCGGTGGCGTCACGTTCAGGGGTGAAGAGCGAGTTGGTTTGCCAACGGGTTGACGGCGACCCAGGGGACGAGAGTTTGGAGGACCTGAGGCATCTCCATTTTGATGAAAAGGAGGGCGAGCGGAGTGTCCGCGACGAGCCAACGACAGAAGGAGTCCATTTGCAGCCCCTAAAGACAAAGAAGCGGAACATAGGAACGGAGGAGAAACCGAAACTGGCAACGGTGGGAGATTACTGGGACGCGGAGACGACCAGAGAAATTTTCAGCCTCCTTCGGGAGTATGAAGATCTATTCCCGTCTTCAGTTGCGGACCTGAAGGGGATCAAAGGGGATTTGGGTGAGATGCGCATCACACTAAAACCAGGAGCCAGGCCGGTCAAGCACCGACCCTACCGGTTAAATCCACGCATCAAAGAGAAGGTAAAGATGGAGATCGACAAAATGCGGGCTGCAGGTCTCATTTTTCCTGTAGAAGAAGCTGAGTGGGTAAGTCCCATTGTCATCCAGAACAAGAAGGATAAAGCGGAAATTCGGGTCTGCGTAGATTACCGGAGTTTGAATAATGCTTGTATTCACGATCCGTTTCCCACTCCCTTCAGCGACGAAGTACTAGATCATGTCACGGGAAACGAAGCTTACTCTTTCACGGATGGATTTTCGGGCTACCATCAGGTGCGCATCGCTGAAGAGGACAAGGCAAAGACGACATTCACAACCGAGTGGGGATCATTCGCATACCATGTCATGCCGTTTGGACTGAAGAACGCGCCAGCCGTGTTTTCCCGGATTGTTATTGCTGCTTTCCGGGAGTATATTCACAAATTCCTGGAAGTCTATATGGATGATTGGACCGTTTACAGCCTGCTGAAGAAACACGCCTCCCTGTTGCGCGTTATGTTCGATCGGTGTCGCCAGCTGCAGATTTCCTTGAATTTGAAGAAATGTATTTTTGCAGTACCATTCGGCACACTCTTGGGTCACGTGGTGTGTAAGCAAGGGGTCTGCGTTGATCCCGCCAAGGTCGCGGTTATTGTCCACATGGAGGCCCCCGAGAACGTGAAACAGTTGCGGGCATTGCTCGGGCACACTGGATACTATAGGCGTTTTATCCGCAACTACGCCAAAATCACTGCCCCTTTGGAGAAACTGTTGCGGAAGTCAGAAGCTTTTGAATGGACAGCAGAGTGCAGGAAGGCACTGGACGCGTTAAAAGAGAAATTGGCGACGGCACCCATTCTCGTTCATCCAAACTGGGACAAGCAGTTCCACGTACACATTGATGCGTCCGGGATTGCACTTGGCGCCGTATTAGCGCAACCCGGGGAAACGACAGTTGACCACCCGGTATACTTCGCCAGCCGACGCCTATCTAATGCGGAGAAGAATTATACCACGACCGAGCGGGAGGCGCTGGCAATGGTGTACTCTCTCCAGAAGTTCCGCCACTACCTTTTGGGCGGTAAGTTCACATTTTTTACGGACCATTCGGCCTTAAAATATCTGGTCAATAAGCCTGTATTGGAAGGAAGGATCTGCCGATGGCTTCTCCTCTTTCAGGAGTTTACGTTCGATGTAATTGTTAAACCGGGCCGGCTAAATGTCGGCCCTGATCATTTATCCAGATTGCAGTCGGGGGAAAACGATGGTCCGTTAGATGATCAGCTTCCGGATGCTGATCTGTTTCGCGTTGAAGCGGTCCCAGACTACCTGGCTGACATTGCCACATATCTGACCACAGGACAGTGCCCCGAAGATTACACGCCGCTTCAGAAATGCCACTTGGTTGTCCGGGCGGCCGATTATCAACTGATCGCAGGGCAGCTGTACAAGCTGGGCCTGGATGAGGTGTTGCGCAGGTGTGTTCTTGACCATGAACGGGAAGCGGTGATGTGGGAATGTCACAGTGGAGTTGCGGGCGGACACGTGGGGGCTAAACCCACCGCAAGGAAGGTACTTCAAGCTGGTCTATGGTGGCCGACGGTGCATGCAGATTGTAAGGCCTATGTGAAGCGTTGCGATATTTGTCAGAGGACGGGACGGCCTTCGCACAGAGATGAGCTTCCGCTACACCCCGTGCATGTGTTGCGGCCATTTGAGAAGTGGGCTGTCGATTTTGTAGGGCCCATTGCCCCAGTTGCTCGCCATTCCAAAGCTCGGTACATCATTACGGCGACTGATTATCTCACGAGATGGGCTGAAGCAGCAGCGGTACGCGACTGCTCCGCTGAGACCGCTCTTCGGTTCATCTTTGAAAACATCATCAGCCGCTTTGGCTGCCCACGCAGCCTGACCAGTGATCAAGGCACGCATTTCATTAATGCCACGGTCAAATCGCTCCTGGAGACATTTATGATACAGCATCATAAGAGCAGTCCATACCACCCGCAGGCTAATGGCACGGTGGAAGCATTCAACAAGATTCTGGAGAAGGGTTTGACGAAAATCTGCAACGCTCGGCGGGATGATTGGGATGAGCGGATACCAGCGACATTATGGGCTTACCGGACCACGGTAAAACGTTTGACAAACCAGACGCCATTCCAGCTGGTGTACGGCCGGGAAGCTGTGATTCCCACCGAGTTCACCGTCCCCAGCCTTTTGATCGCAACGTCCCTTCACTTCTCAGAGGATGCGTCGCTGCAGGAACGACTCCACGAGCTGCAGGAGTTGGACGAAGCTCGGTTTCTTGCGGAATTCCATCAGAAGGTTCAGAAGGCCAGACAGAAAGCATGGCATGACCGCCACATCAAGGCTAAAACTTTCCAAGTTGGCGGCAAGGTTCTTTTGTACGACAGCCAGTTCCAGAAGTTTCCAGGCAAGCTCCAGACGCATTGGCTGGGACCGTACTTTGTTATCGAGATCCGCGACTCAGGAGCCGTTCGATTGGCACAATTAGACGGTTCAGTTCTTCCGGGATGGGTGAATGGCGCACGCCTGAAGCCCTACCAGGAGTAGGTACCTTCTCCCTTTCCATCAATAACTCTCGCAACCGAGAGCACCCGTAGAGTAGCGTAGTTGAATAACTCTCCCACAACCGGGATGAGCATAGTTAGTCGTTTCCATTTCTTTGCAGTCAGTCAAATAAACCGTCAGTTGCGGCATCCATACCGCAACCGACCATGGTCGGAGCGGGCCATTCCAGCGTGTCGCAACGCCAGTCCAGCGTGGCGGCGCGCCAACCCAGTAGGACGCCGCTCCCAGTCCAGCGTGTCCTGCACGAAGGATCTGTCCTCGTGCCAGCGTCAGTCCAGGTCATAACCGTCAGTCCTTTTGTCAGTCCGTAGGATAGCTCAAATTTTGGTCATAAATTCCCTTAATGGACAGTAATCATACCGTAATCATTCCCCATCAGCCGCAGTTCTCTCCGCCGTCGGGTCCGCCCATCTTCCAATGCCGCCGTCAGCAACTGTCAGATTACACACAGGCTCGCGATTGATCACACGATTATCGCAAAGCAAATCTTCAAGAATTAGCCACGCGGAGTTGTGTGTCTCATCGTCCGCGCGGATGCACCACCTGCATGAAAGCCATTTGCCACCGGATGACGGACCAATTCGGGCCAGGCTCGCCGACTTCCATACCTCATGTACCCCCGCAGCACTCGGGGACCCCACAGGAACCCGGGGACGAATCCTCTGGAAGTTCACTGTGAGACGCGCCGCATGCCGAGAGTTGCCTTCTCCGTCCCGAACCGGTGGCCGGACCGCGCAATTCAATGCTCGAACCGCGGGCCCACCCGGTCGGCAGCACGGCACGCCCCCGCATGGACGCGAACTTCTGTCCGACCCGGCCGAGCTTCCCCATCCGCACGTGGCCGGCCACCACCCCGCGCGCCCGTGGCGCCCCAATGGCCGAGCGACAGACGACCCCGGGCTCGGGCTCAGCCACGCGGAGCACTTGCGTGCCTCTCGCTCGTACCCACCGGAGCCCGGCCGCACGCTCCCGTTCCTCCTCAGTCGGGTGCAGAACAGGTCCCTGTGGTTGAACGAGGAGATTCCAATCCATGCAGCAGATATTAGTCGGCTTACGGGGCTATGTCAATTTGGGGCAGATGTTTCCTCTGCGGGGCAGACGGCCTCCAAACGCGCCCGGAAATCGGCCGAGGCGGACCTGTACACCAAATACGGTACTCGCCGAGGTGGCAAGGGTGTCAAAATAGACCTGATCAATGTACCAGAAATCCGGTTTGCTTGCTATCTGATAGCGAGCAAGACCATGCGCCATTACACCAAGGGCGAGTTCACCTTGGACACAATTTCTATTGCGGAGCACTGCGTCAAAGGGGCCCGATTGAATTGGAGCGCGTTCGTGCTGAAGGAACTCTTCGCGGCCTGCGAAGACAATTACAGACGGACCACCAGTTTTATCTACGGATACTTGCTCCTAGCCTTCGCCATGTGGAAATGGCATGTTCCTCCGATACGGACACCAGCGGAACTCACCGGGGGCCAACCGTTCGCGATGCGATACTCCCCCTGGCAGGTGTCCATGGCCCCCAGCAGCAAGCAGGTGAACGCGGAGGCGTTCCGCGAATGGTACGGGATGATGGTCGCTGTGGTGGCCTCTATGCAGCGGGTACCCCGGAACCTGCTGGATGAATACAGCGAACAAGTGTGGTTTGGCGTCAGCCATAATCACACTTTCATCCGGCCGGCTTGTGTCCCGCACCACACATTTCACATGGCGCCCTTGCGGTTTCAGCTGACCGACAGTATCTTCCACAGAGAGGTTTTAACATGGCCGGGGGTCGTTCGGCACGTTCAAGATGGAGTCATCCGATATAACTTTGATGGGATGCGAGCGGCCCAGCAGCCTGCCGCGACCAGTGCCGGGGAATCTTCCACAGTCGCGGTAGCGATAACCACAGAGGCCGCCGGGAGCGCAGCGACCCTGCCCGAGGCACTGGTCCCCATTGTGGAGCATATGAACGACCAAGTCCGGAGACTCAATGTGGCCACCCAGGTTGTTTCTAGTAGCGCCCCTATATTTCCTTCCTTTAATGAATTTCTTATTAACCGGTCACTTGGTCTCTCCAACACTGCTTCCCTCACTTCCCCAATTCCCACTTCCCTGTTCACTTCTACCACCCCCATCATCACGACAATGGGTGAACCGGGCCCCGAACCCGATTCCTCTGGGCCACCCCCACCCAAGCGGGCCCGTATTGCAGATCTCGTGGTGGACCTTATGGAGGATGATCCACCAGTCACGCCGCCCACAGCTACCTTGAACCCGGAGGAACCGCTGATTGACCCAGCAGATTTCCTCAACCTTCGTTTCCCTCCCTCCTCGGTCACTCCATCCACCGCCCCCTCCACCAGCCGACCACACGCCACTTCCTCCAATCCGTCCACTTCCTCAGCCACTGTGTCCGATTCCTTGATCCGGGACCTCTTCGACGGTGACCACGGGGCGGAGGTCACCTCCAGTACTGCCGCGGTGGTACCCCCTGTTGACCCCGTGGCCACGTCCCAGGAGCCCATTGCCACTATATTTGTTCAGCAAGACAGAGTTGGGGTTGATTCAATCAGCCCTTCCACAACGCCAACAACGCAGCAGGACCGGCCAGAGCCTGATATGGCCACTTCGGTACAACAACAGACGCCGGTCCACCTTCCAGAGACTGCAGGCCGAGCAGCGGCCGTAGGACCATCGTTACAGGAACAGACGCCTCAGCAGGATGCCCCGCGCACAACGACTACAGCACAACTGAGTCCAGCACAGTTGTTTTTTCTCATTCAGCGGGCGGTCGGCCAGGCCGAGCAGATTCATGCAGAGCTACAGCGGCGATGCACCGAGCAGGGGAACCAGATCACAGCGCTTACTGAACAGCGCAATCAGCTATTGCAGGAGAAGACCTACCTCCAGGAACAGGCCAACATTGTTAATCAGGCGCTTTCCAGCGTATGGCCGGAGGCACGGGCTCACCATGCCCCACTCCCTGCTCGCATCGAACAGGACAGCATAGCCTTACAGGCTCGCCAGCTCGGGGACATCTTTACCACCATTTGCAGAGAGAACCAGGAATTACAAGCGGCGTTGGCCGCACGGCCTACCCTCCCAGATCCACCCGTTGATTATTTAGGACCGGTCACTGCCAAGCAGGCACAGGCAGTCAATCTACAAGAGACTCTCCATTCCACGACAGCAGCGGCTTCGGCCCTTTTACGCAGCTTGCAGGAGTGCTCCCTCGCACTGACAGTCAAAACGCAGCCCATTGCTGCTCAACTGCAACAAATCTCCACCCAAATTCGGGCGACCACGGACCCGGCAACATTAGATCAGCTCTACGCTCAGTCGGACGAGCTGGAACTTCAAATGCAGATGACCGAGGCCGAATCAGCAGCGACTAAGCACACTCTCCGGGAGATGCGGCCGCCCCTTCGCACCCATGCCGAGGCAATGCATCAGCTGGATGCCAATGCCGAGTCCCAACTCGCCACACTGTTCGGGGCTGCCCCGACTCCCATTGATGAAGCCGCCGCTAACCGAATTGTTCAAGATGCCGACCTACTTATGCAGGAATGGCAGCAAGCAGTGGCGACTTTCACAGAGCTTTGAGATTCAGCACTCCGCCGGGTCCCGGAGTTGGGGCCCTTGTTTGAACCAGCAGGTGGCGGAGCACAGCAGGAAAGGGCAGCGGAAGAAGGAACAGCAGAACAGGGCGCGGAGGCCAGCGAGGGTATGGAGGTAGAGACTGTCATTTGCGATTGACTCGCGGACGAGTCAAAGGATTGTGGTCGGGGCCTGTTGGGGCCCTTGTTTTTGTTTAAGTTTTGAATTTGGAACTTGGACTCTTTTTGAGTTGCGGAGGGAATACACATAGCTAACGCGACCGCACCGTGCGACTAGGAGTTGCGGAGCTACCAAGGCGGTGCGGAAGCACTTGATAACTGGAGATGGAACAGAGAGAAGTACAGATGAAAGAGATACAGCAGCAAACAGGAAGTAGAACATGCAGACATCAGAAGAGAAGCCGGGAAAATCCAGAGCAAAGACGCAGAGAAGCCGCCAGTCGAGACGAGCGGGTGAATAAAAGGCAATCACCCGGCTGAAGAAGAGAGGTTAGTTGATCGGTTGCTGTTGCGGGATGATAGAATGCGGAAGCAACCGCGGAGGAATCAGACTTGTTCTCTCCATTGGTCTCTACTCTCTATGTTTTGTATTCTCTGTTCTTGGATCCATCTGTATCTGATTTATGAGTTATCAGAGAAGGAAGCTATGTAATCATGTACTTGGCTGAAGAATAATATAAAGAAGGATTGCTGTCTCTATGGTTTGGGTTATGGGTTATGATGTGTTTACACTGCTTTAAAATTTTTAAGTTGCGACTGTCTGTATACTTGATTGGTGATCTTGCATGAATATTCTGGTATATGTAATGGATTCTCTTTCTTTCTGTGGTTGCGGGTTTATTCCTCGTCTGTGATTTCTTCCCCTTTCCCATGTCGTTGCGGCACGCCTCGGGTGAGACGCTCTGTTCTTCCTGAGCAGGGTGAAAATGCCGGCGTGTTACTAGACTACTCCGGACCCTTGTTGGCCACAACCCTGTGAACCTGGGTCTTGCCCGCGAGACCTTATTTTTCGCCAACAGGGGTAGGAGCTCCCTTCTGGTAGGATCTAGTAAATGAGATCAGGGGGTTGTATCTCCTTTCCAATGGGTGTTGGAGAGCAAGAGAAGGTTGTAGCCTTCTTCCAGTGGGTTCCTACGTACTAGTATGAGTCTACACCAGTACAAGATTCTAATATGTTTTCCTTTATAATAAAATAAGAAGATATAGATGATGACAGCTATGGTTTTATCTCACAGTGGGTTTCCACCTCAAAATCCTGGTTTCCTCATGTTTTGTTGTGTTAATTATGTGTGATGGTTTAATCGACTCGTACTATTGATGGTTAATGTTTAAATAAAGTGTAATGAAGTAATCATTTACTAGTTAAAATTGAACCGATGATGAAATATATGAAAAAATAGTTAACTAGATATATACTATTTGTATTCATCACAGTCGCATACATAGGTTGGTTTCCTGAATGAATATAACATACAAAAATTTGAATGAGAAATGAAAATTTGAACCGAGTTTAAAATATTGGTTCACCCCCCCTCTTCCCCTGCCCCCCCCCCCCCCCTCCTCTTAGTATTTTCCCCAACAATTGGTTTCAGAGCCAGTCACTCCAGCTGAAGCTTGATCTCTTGAAGTGGATCAAGGACGATGGGAAAGAAGTAAAAGAAGAAAGAAACTCAAATAAAGAAATACATTCAAGAGATAAGTTATAATGATGCATTTGATACTTTGGAACAATTTTCTCCAAAAGAACAAGGCAAGTCAGAAACAATGGAAAATAAAGGTATCTTTATGCTAAGTGATGATAACTATTAGGAATGGAAAGAAAATATGAATTCTAAGTTAATGAACTTGAGATATTATGGTTGGAATTTTTTATGTAATGGTTGCACTAAGACTCCTCCATCAAGTGAACAATTACAAACAAATAATGGAGCTTTAAATGAAATATTTGGTAACATACCTGATTCAACATTAGGAAAGATTATGCACTATGAAACTGCAAAAATAATTTGTAGGTCATTCATGAAGGGAAAAAAAAGGAAGATTTTTCATCAAAACCAATAGGTAATCATGTTTCTAAATAAAATAATGATATATAAAAAAAATAGTATGTTATGTACGACAGACTCATTAATTCGAAAAAAGACAACTTAGAGGAAGTTTTTAAACTTAGAAGAAAGCTTGATTTTTCCTGGAAAAGGATTAACAATCTTAAGGATAAGATGTAGGAATATGATAAAAGGGATCATGTTAAATTATTAAATGCTACAGTCGAATATAAACAATCTTGTGAAGGACTTGAATCTTAGATCATTTCTCTAAGAGAATATCTAGAAAATTAAAACAAGTGAAATTGAAGAGCTACTTCAAGAATTTGAAGAACAAGAGGATGGGCCAAAGGAAGAGATTGTAGAATTAAAAGAGAAATTAAAAGAAGGAAGCAAGGTTTAAGAATGAATGAAGAATTAATATTTGGAAAAGGAAAAACGGTGTCAAAAACAAGAAATTGAGGTAAACGTTATAAAAGGTAAATTAGAATAAAAGGATAAACGCTTGAGATTTCAAGATAGTACTAAGATTTTGAATAACATTCTTGATAGTCAAAGGTATTCTTCCATTAAATCTAGTCTTGGCTTTAATGAAACTATAAAAGGAGAATCTAGTTCACAAGTTTTTTCAAGAATCTTGAAGGATAACAATACAAAATCTGAAATTGTTGTTAAAGAGATAAAAATTCAAGCAGATCAGCATCTAAGGAAGTTGAATTTTCAAAAGAAATCATTTTCCTCCAATAATAGAAACATTAATCGACTCTCTTCTCTGATCAATAATGTTGAATGCGTTATATGTCATAATTATGTACATGTTTTAGTGAGTTGTGGAAGCAGATTGTTTCAACTTCAAGCAGGTGGATACTTCACAAGAAAATCATCAACTCCCAAGTACTAAGGTTTCATTTAAGGATATTGTTTTTCTTGCAACATATTTGGTCACAAAGCTACTAATTGCAATATAAGGAATATGAAACATAAATATTATGATTCCTCTACTCCCTTTCCTGGTCTTATAAGATGTTATGCTTGTAACAATTTTGGGAATGTAACAAATGAATGCATGAAAAATTCAACGGGTCTTCATAGAAAACATGAAAACCAATTAGATAAGAGTATTGTTTTCAAAAGACTTGAGAAAGATGGATCCACCAACATTTCTCATATTAAGAAAAAGGAAGAAGAACAAATAAGTTGTGGCCTTTAACTTTGCTCATTTGAAGATGAAGATTAATGGTACATAGACAATGGATGCTTTCATCACATGAATATAGATACGAACAATTTTGAAGCTATCACAAAAAACAAATATGGTAAAATCACACATTTCATTAAATTTGGAAGTAGTTAGTGTATCTAGAATTTATAACTTTAACTAGATTAATTTTTTTCAAAATGAGGAATTAGAAAATCACTTAGTTCACTAATTTTAATGTAGATATTCACCATTTTTTGTGAAAAAATTATCATGATAAAATATATAATAAAAAAATTATATAAACTTGCAACAACAACTCTTTCACATCTTAATCTTGGATTCCTTACATTATCTCTTTTAATATTTTTTATGGTTTGTATTAAAATCTAAGTTTGTTAAGGTTATTTTATGAAAAAAATGTTGTGTATGCTACTATTATTAACCCATTTAATTATAATTTTTTATAGTAAATATCGTCTATTTATTAAGTTATGTTTATTACTAAGACAAGGTTGGCACAATTTAAAAGTCTATCACCTTTGCAACACTATTAATATATTTGAAGATCAAAAACAATTATTAGATAATCCACTTTATACTCATATTGGTTTAAATTTCAAAATATTTGTGATGCTACCAACCTTCCTGATCTTTTAACTAAAAAAAACTATGATGATCTTGAAACACTTCTTTTAATGTTTTTTGAGCATAGCAATAAAATTCTAAATAATTTTGAGCAACATCTTTTTGGCATCTTATATACCATATTTTGTCTTAGTGAATGATAATCATAATTATCACCATCATCATTAAATACTATTGTAGGAAGTTTTCTCCATTTTAGAGTTGTCACGAGAACATATTTTTTAGGATCAAATTAAATGTTGAATGAGAGTAGTAGCATAATTTATTTTTATTTATCATTTGTAATATTGTGTTAAAACTAAGTTGATTGAGGCTTACATAATGAATAATATATTAATATGCAAGATATATATTAAGTATAAAGTTATTTAATGATATGATCATAGTAATGTGTCCAATATATACCAGCATAGATTCATCTTAAGTGCTGATCTAACATGAGCCTAGAGGGATCACATTTATTCACGTGCAAGCATTTCTAGAGTGAAAAATAAAATGTTTTATTTTTCAATTTTGGAAAAATTTGTATTTTTGTGTTGTGAAAACAGTTCCAAAAATAGAAGAAAAGAAATATCAATGCCTTAGAAATAAGCCACTTCGAGGGGGAAACCTCCAATACATTACATGAATGAAAAATTCTTGGATGATACAAATTACAAAACTTCCTTTCTATATATAGGAGTCCATGGGGCCACAATGTAATCCTAGCTGACCTAACAATAATAATTTAAGGGCAGAATAATAACAATATGGGGGTTACAGGGGTACAATAATAACAATAAGGGGGTTACACTAACAACAATAAGGGACTATACTAGTAATATAGGGACCTAACATGTTCGTCTCCTTCAAAAAAGTGTTTTCCTCAACGCTTGAGTAGCTCTGGGTGCTTCTGTATAAAATTCTCATTATCCCATGTAGAATCTTCAGTGGGTAAGTTCTTCCACTTGATGAGATATTCTGAAATTGATCGATTTCGTATCTGTCGAGTTCTTGTTTCCATGACCACGTCAGGTTCCAATATGATTTTTCCTTCCTCATAAAGTTCTGGCACTATTGTTTGAACTAGAATATTTTCACCTATAACCTTCTTTAAGCATGAAACATGGAAAACTGGATGCACTCGTGAAGAAGCAGGAAGCTCCAATTTGTATGCCATAGTACCAATCTTTTGCAACACTGTGTAAGGACCATAGTACTTTGGCGATAATTTATTATCCTTTTTAGCTTGCTTGAGGGACATTTGTTTGTATGGTTGTAGCTGTAAAAATACCTAGTCTCCTACATCAAAACTTCTCTCACTGTGGTGTTTATCTGCTTGTTGTTTCATTCAATTTTGTGCCAAATTCAGTTTATCCTTTAAGAGTTGGAGAACTTCTTGTTGATGCTTGATGTGATCTTCCACTGCTTGAACCTTCGAATTTTCTCTTAAAGATGATGTGATGGATGGTGGATGATATCCATAAAGTGCCATAAATGAGGTCATTTTTGCTGCAGTATGGAAGGAAGTGTTATACCACCATTCAGCGAGAGGTAACCACTTGACCCATTGTGTTTTTTTATTAGATAGAAAAAAACGAATATATCCTTCCAAAAATTTATTTACTATCTCAGTTTGACCATCGACGGATTGAGGATGATAAGATGAGCTATTATCCAATTGAGTACCCAAATAAGAAAATAACTCCATCCAAAAATTTCCAGTAAAAATGGGATCTCTGTTGCTCATAATAACCCTTGAGTTTCCATGTAGCTTTTGAATTGTGTCCATAAATGTAGTAACAATTGTACTTGCTTTAAATGGATGAGATAATGCACAAAAGTGTGCATACTTGGTAAGTCTATCAACTACCACCATGATGACAGTCTTTCCTTCGGACTTAGGTAAACCTGTGATAAAATCCATTAAAATCTCTTCCCAACGTTGACTTGGAATGGATAAAGGTTGTAGAAGACCTGGGGTCTTAATTGTCTCAACTTTATTCTACTAGAAAACCAAACATTCCACCACAAACTTTTGAATATCAGATTTAAGGCCATCGCAAAAAAATTCTTTCTTCACCCTGTGGTAAGTTTTTAAAAATCTTGAGTGTCCTCCTAAAGGAGAAGTATGCAATTCAAAAATAATATTTTTTTTTAGTTGGAAATTCTTGCAAAGATATAAGCGATCTTTGTACCATAAGGAATCATTTTTCCAACTAAATGTGTCAGATGTACTAGGATCTTACTGCAACTTTAGAATGAGTTTCTACACTTCTTCATCCTTCTTCCATTAATTTCTTGCTTCGGTTATCCAATCTGGTTGGATAATAGAAATGGCTCAAAGCAATGCTTCCACCTCTTCATTCTTTCTTGAGAGTGCATCTGCAACAACATTTAGCTTCCCTTTTTTGTAGATTTTTCTGAAGATAGTCTTTATTCCAAAAAGTGTTTAAGACTATTAAGATCAGTTTTTACCTTGAAGTGTCTTCCCATTAAGTAAGTTCACCATTTTTTTACTGCATGTAGTATTTCTAACATTTCCTTCTCATAAATAGGTTTCTGTAAATAATTTCCTTTGATTGGAAGACTTTCAAAAGCAATGGGTCTTCCTTCTTGCATTAAAACAACACCAATTCCATTTCCTGAGGCATCACATTCCACAACAAAGGTTTTTGTGAAGTCTAGTGTAGCTAAGATCGGTGCTAGGCACATTGCATCTTTAAGATGTTCAAAGGCCTTAGTTGCTTCAGGAGTCCATGAAAATGCATCTTTATTCAATAATGTTGTTAGAGGTGCTGCTATTCTCCCATAATTCTTAACAAACTTGCGATAATACCCTGTTAACTCGAGAAATCCTCGCAACTGCTTTATGGTTGTGGGGAATTTCCATTCCTTAATGGATTTAATTTTCTTAGGGTCTACCTTAACACCCTCGTGAGATACAATATGACCCAGTTATTCCACCTCTTGTACTCCAAAGAAAAAATTGGATGTTTTTTCATATAATTGTTTCTCCTGTAATAGTTTGAGTACCCTGTCAACATATTGAACATGATCCTTCCAATACCTACTGTAGATTAGTATATCATCAAAAAATAATTGCACAAATTTTCTAAGGAAGGGTTTGAAAATGGAATTCATCAACCCTTGAAATGTAGAAGGTGCATTGGTAAGGCCAAAAGGCATGAACAAAAATTCATAATGACCCTCATGAGTTTGAAATGTTGTTTTCAGAGTATCTTCAGTCTTCATTTTAATCTAATGATATCCTCAAATAAGATCTAACTTGGTAAAATAAATTGCTCCAAGTAATTCATCCAATAATTCATCAATCACAGGAATGGAAAATTTATCCTTAATGGTGAGATTATTAAGCTCCCTATAATCCGGACACATGCGCCATGATCCATCCTTCTTTTGTACCAATACTACAGGAGTAGAGAAAGAACTTTGACTAGGTTGAAATACCCACTTCTAACATTTCTGCAATCTTACATTCAATTTCGCTCTTTTGGACATAAGGATATCTATAAGGCCTGATGTTTGGAGGAACACTTCCTTGAATAAAATGAATAGCATGATCATGATCACAAATAGGTGGGAGTCCTTTGGGAGTTTCAAACACCTTGGACTAATTGTCCAAGACTTTTTGGAGATCTACAGAAATAGATGATTTTGATGTTGGAATTTCTAGTGAGCATAATTCTGCAATTACGCCTTGTTGTTGTTTCTTTAGGAGCTTTGTCATGACATTAGAGCTTATTATCTTTCTCGACTTATGTGAAATACCCTGTAATTCGACTTCCTTTCCTTCTAAAAAACATTTCAAGAAAATTTCTTGAAAATTAAAAGCTACCATCCCCAAAGATTGTAACCATTGTACTCCTAGTACAACATCAACACCTCCCATAGGAAAGGAAAGCATTGGACTATTCAATACATATTCCCCCATGGTTAACTTGATATTATGGCATTTTCCAGAGAAATTTATAGTTCCTCCATTTGCAACCATCACTTGACATTCTAGTGCTGGGTATAAGAAACAATTCAATTCCTTGGCTCCCTTACAATGAATAAAATTATGGGTGTTACATGAATCAATCAACACTATTACCTTTTTCTTCTTGATATGTCCTTCTATCTTGAGAGTTTGAGGAGTGGTAATTCCTACCAATGCATTACATGATATGGTGTGTTAGTATGAATCTTAATTCCAAGTGTACGAAAAAAGACCACTTTAGCTGCGCATAACAAGCAACCCTAACAGAAAAAATGACTGCTAATATATTCAGATATGCAGTTAGGTGATCAAGATAAATGCTGCAAAAATCTATATCTATGCATTAGAAGACATTAAACAATAGAAAAAAAAAATATTTACTCCATATATCCAATAGACAAGACAAGAATATATCCAATGAATTTTGTATTAATGGCACATGGGAGGAAAACACAAGAGGTTGTTCCCGATTATCCTCAATGGGATGGGTTATTGCAAGTCCTTAACACTTCAGATTTAGAATTCCTCTCTCTTGATGGTGTAGAAAACCCAGAAAAAAATGAAAAAGTATGGCTATGATGGTGGATCAATAGCCAGACCAAGATTTGAGATCCAGAGTGATCTTCAGGCAACAAAAGGTGACAAATGAATGGGAAAATCCTTCTATTTATAACAAAATATTGAGTTATTCTAGATATTGGTGCATAATTAAAATATAATTAACCAAATCAAGATCCAACTTTTACGGAATATTTTATTATATTTGTTGGAGGGAAAATGAATTTGACTTGATTCAAATCCCCTTATTTGTAAATAATAAATAAATAAATGATTTATTTATTATTTTAAGGATGTGTTTAAGTAATAATAAATAAATAGATGATTTATTTATCATTTTAAGGATATGGTTGAGTAATACTCAAATAAATAATGATTTATTTAATTATCTAAGGGAGATTTAGTCATATTTAACAAAGAATACTATTTCAGTAATGTTTAAATAATTATTCTTAGAAAATAATAAGATAAATAATGATTTATCAAATTAATTTCCTTGTTTTGGGTTAAATATAACCAGGAATATTAATTAAACTGTTGTTTAACTAATTATTCCTTGAGGAAAACTAAACAAATATGAATTAACTAATTATTCCTTGAGGAAAACTAAACAAATATGAATTTATTTAAAGTTTACCCATGGGGTTTCCTGTTTAGACCATAAACAACTTAATAAAGGTGGTTTTACTAAGTTATTTTCATAGTGAATGCAATTATACTTAGGGTAAAATTGGTCTCACATGATGTACCTGGGTCCATCTAATACTAATGGGTTAGATGACCAAAAAACAGTGTAACAGATTGCCCCCCAGCGTGCGAGCATTAGGAGCTAATCGTATGACTGAAGTACGTTGTAAGAACTCAATCACTAAATGTCAAAGGGGAAGTCAAAGAGAGAGGAATGTAAGATAGACGAAAGTGCTGAAAGAACTAGACCCTGAGGAGGTGACTTGCAGGTGCGACAAGTCTTTTTGATGAGTGAGTACCTGCTATAGGCGGTGGGGGAGGCATACCTATGCCCATTGAGGCAATAGTACAAACAATAAGGCGTTCGGAAAACCACGAGATGAAATAATATAGAATATGCTAGCATAAACATAAGCCAGATAAATAACATGATAATGAATCCCACATACATATTGTGCCTGGGATAATAGCCAGGACTTGTACAATAATATCTAAGTACATGAGATATAAATGCAACCCAGATGCCCCTAAATATAGGAAAGGGCTCTGAAAATCTGACTGATGCATGCAATCAAAAAGGCACTGTAAGAGGCTGAGGCCGGCATCATCAAATGTATGGAGCTGCATCGAAGGCTGTAATGAAGAGGTCATCCGAGTGTGTGGGTGGCTACTTGTAGGGCCACCCCCTCATGAGGGATGAGACATCTCACACACACCCAGGAATCACCGATGTCAGCTACTTCATCACTCAACCATGGAGTATACAGATCTCGATCATGCTGAAAAGAGCTGGAGCTAAGAAAAAATCAAGTCAAAGGGAAATAAGGAGTCCCTTTACCTGATCCGAGGCATCGAACAAGAGTGGAAGCTGGAACCAAGGTACACCACCCTCTAGACCTGTCTTCTGGAATGAATGAGCTAATGTTGACAGAAGGAGTTCCGCCATAGGTGAGGCAACAAGGGATCCTCAACTAAGGCATGAGAGAAAATAGTAGAGTGACTGACAGACTCACAGCAATGATGATGATGAAATGGGGGGGACTGAGTAGCGAACAGACGACTTCCCTTCTTAGAGCATAAATGGCATGGATGACCTGGCAGCGACTGACACAATATCATGAGGGATAGGGGATAGTGGGACTAAAGGCCATAATGTGTGACACGAGAGAGTGACCAAGCAATGAAGGATGGAGGACTATGTTGGGATGCAAAGGGACTCGGGATAGACTCCATGAAAGCAATGATGACTCAACTTGGATGCCCTAAAAAAGGGTGACTCGATGATGTTGCCACACAAGAGAAGGGTCCAATGGGGACCATAAAATAATGAGTACAAGATTGTAACTCATGACGAAAGTTGACATGAGTGTGGACAAGTATGGAGGCAACATGGTGCCCCTGGTATGAGTGTTGCAAGTGAATAAATTCGATTTTGAGGAAGGGTGAAGTGGCGCTTCTTGGGAAAATTTGTCTCGATGAAGTATAAAATCACTAAAAACTAACAAATACCAATTTGAGGGCTCGGTGAGATCTTTCCAACGGTGTAGACGGTTTGGTAAACAGAGCTACGGTTGGTTCGCAACAGGTGAAAGAAAAAAATAGGGGTTTCTCTTTTAATAAGGCATTTTCCCTCTAAATTCATTCATTTTCATGTGGAGTTGTGGCAAATGTAGAGAGGAGAGAATGCCCTAAGTCTTGCGGTGATCGTAGCGGACAAACCGACTGTTGGAATTGATATTTGTCAATTGCAGGTAAGAGGCCTAACCCTACTCTTTCTTTTCAGTGGATTAAAAGTTCATATTAGGTCCTTAGGTCTCAGGAACAACCCTCCACTCTCCTCACAATCGGGTCGCACTTTTTGGGGCAAAATGTGTGACTTGGGTAGTAGTTTTTAGGCAGAAAAGTGCGACATGTCCCAGGTTTAGGCCTGAAAAGTGTGACCTGTTAGGGAGGGGTGTTTTTTGTGTTGTTTTTTGGCTGAGCACTAGGCTTTTGTGATGAGAAACAATCTTTCCTATCTGTATATAGACACATATGATGGTTTTGTGTAGATATGGCATAATTACGGATCAAATGGAGAGAGATACCTTGGCGCATTACGGCCGGAGATCCAGGAGGATCAAGTTGTCCACAGTGCTTTGGCTCGGTTTGGGGTTCTAAAGTTTGTGGAGAACCCTTTGATGAGAGCTGGGGAGCATTTATTGGCCCGGATTATCAGCTATTGGGACCCAAATCATGAGGTATTTATAATGCAGGGGCACCTGATCGAGTTGACGGTCTAGGATATATATTTCCTGATTGGTCTCCCACCACTTGGGATGGTAGGGTATACTCAGCCAGTATTACAGCATGGGCAGAATATCATAGAGTTTGTAGAGTTCCATTATCATCCAGGTCTCCAAGTCAAGAGGACTCATCGAGGATTTGGAGAGGTTAGAGATCTGTGCTATGGTCGTAGCGGTGCTGCGGATCCTGGGCAACTAGGCACTCCATCACATCACGGGGGGGGAAATGATGCTTGTGGAGAGTGTTTTGAGTGGGATCTACTATGGGTGGGCCCAAATGATGCTGTCGTCATTGAAACAACAATTTTCGTTATGTAAGTGGCAACTGAACCATGACTATGCTTATGGTACATTTGTGTGCTCTTTCTTCTTTGAGAAGATCCCTACACTTCGACCTTGCATACAGCTCCAAGATGGGGGCCCGAGAGAGCCTAGGATGCGGTGGTGGGGGTGACTACTGTTCATAGGAGGAGGTGGATCAGTTGGACAAGTGTTCCATCTTGATTTCTTTGTTCATTGGGATCAGATGCCGCTGTATATAGACGACTATCCCTATAGTGGGATGAGTTATTGTGGGGACTCAGATCTGCCATTGTTGCCTGGTCGTATATGGGGACTCGATGGTGAGTGAAAAATTGCTAATATTTTATGTGCATGTAAATTTTATAGAATATGTTATGTGGTACTGATTCTTTTACTTTTGGTATGCAGATACAGCACCGGTAAAACCGGCCGGGTACATAGGACAACCTACAGTATCGGGGGCTGCAGGATCTAGTGGATCAAGGGCACAACACAATGAGGATGCAGCAGCCCTTGTGAAGGACATCCATCATAGATGTGAGCGGCTTTTGATCGGTGTTTTAGAACGCAGCTGGCAAGAATTAGATGAGAAGTACATAGAGCCATGTATTAGTTTTCCCTCGGAATGGCTAGGGGTCATGCGACGCATGGTGATGGCCGGAAAAGGTATGTGTGATCTACAAGCTGTGGAGGTAGAGCCATTGGCTTGGGATCCTCCAGATAGTGATTAGTGTGTAGGGGCCGGTGGTGCCCCCAATTTTGAGATTTTGTAACATGCTATGGGCATTTCATATGTATCAGAGTTGATGAACTCTAACACACATACTATGGATATGCATTGTTTTGATATTTTTATGTTATTTTCTTGTGTTAAATGTGTGTGTTAAATGCTAATACAGAATATGGTTTGTAATGCTATCTACATAGTGATTTTGTGCTCTAGGTACATGACTTAAAGTAATGATTTCAAATTCACGCATCAAAAGCTTCCCTCGTAAATATCTTCTGAAAAGGATAGGATTATGCACACGATAGACACCATTAAATTGCATGACAAGAAGCAGGGAATCTAAACAAACATGAAGGTGGAGGATGCAATGTGAAAGGGAATCAGTCAATAACCCACATACTGCATCATCTTCAACCTGATTATTGGTAGCAATACCAATGCATACACTGTTGGAAAGAACAAGCGCATGCAAGGGGGTAAAAATGGCCCAACCTGCCGATGCTAAATTCCGGGAGTAGCGACTTGCCCCATTGGAAAAACCGATGTAAGGTATGGACGAGGGATCTTGCTGAAAGGTTTCATAAGACAATAAATGGGAGGATAAAGAACAATGCTGGCAACCTGACCGCAAAGTAAAAATCAAACTTACTATGCAGAAGGGAGTGAGCTGGATAGGATGTCTACTACCCACATGCTACCGGGGAGGGGAAGTGTGGGAGCTACTAGAAGCGTAGCTTGAGCTCAGGCCACATAAGTCACCATAGGTACGGATTATGGCATCCCGTTTAGAGGTGGGAAGGATGAAGTTAGGGGTGGCCATAGCTTCCATGATGTCATCATCGCAAAAGAAGGTGGAATCACTGGAGGAAGAAAGACCACGTGATGCATCAAAGATACCCGACTCATCATTATGAGAAGAAAGGCTCACATGCTCATCATCATAGGGAATGATGTAAGAATAAGCAGATAAAGGATTCATTGATGTTGAGCCCGGGGTGTTTGTTGAAAGAAGGTCAAGCGAAACAGCAGGAGAATATTCAGAGGGAGCTTTCATCGAGGGTCTCAAGGATGATGAAAGGTAGAGGATGGTGGCCGCATGCTCTGTCATTTCGACATCAGGGGGGGGGGGGGGGGAATGTCAATATGAGTGGGTAAATTCTTAGTCTAGCCTATAGCATACTGTGCAAGTACGGGGGAAGTGGATTGGTTCTGTTCAATCTCGTACTCCCGAACTACCTCCAAAGAGGCACGATAATGTGTAAGGGGGGACAGTGATGAGAATAATGGTCGCGGAGAGCACACAAAGCACAAAGGTGTTTGGTGTGAATAGTCTTAGTGTTCTTGGTTGCAGTCGATGAAGAAGTAGAGGTTTTAGGGACTGTAGACTCAGGGAACGCGACATTAAACATGGGCTTGATGCGGGGCAACTCAGGACAAGTATGGGTGGCATGACTGAAGACATCACACAAAGAATAGGGCTTTGGAGGTGGAGGAGGGTCAGTCGGGGCAGCTTTTTCCTTTGAGGCCCTTTTGTGAGCTCTGCCCTTCTTACCCAAAGCGGTCGCAATAGGAGGCGGTTCCTGTTGAGGTTGCTGAGGCATTGTGACAACGGGAGAAGTTAGGGGGGACCGGTTGAACGAGGGTCAAAGTAAGATAAGGTTTGGGTTGAACTGATGGGGTAGCAGTTGGAAGATCAAGGTACCAAATCAAAATCCCGATGGTCAAGTTAGGAAGAGAGAGGGTGGCCATGACAGGTGCCATATAGATGCCTGGTGGAGGGACTAGGAATGGTATCTCACCGGAGGGGTAATGGCCAGGTGGGACGACTCCTACATGGTTAAGGTATGGAGGAACTGATCCATGAGGATAAAGAGATTCATGAGTACCAGCTGAAGGGCCAGGAAGAGGAGGTCTAAAAGGCTGCATCGAAGGGCTAGGAGACGGCTGGGGAGGGTGAGGGGGCTGTTGACTAGATGAAGTGGGCCTCTTGAGAGAAGCCCAAGATGATTGCATCATGCAAACATTTAATGAGTTGGGATCAGAGATAGGAGGAGGAATACCAGGTAATGTACCAAGCAAGGAGGAATCCTTGTAGACACCGGGTGAGACACTAGTCAAAGGGTCGACAGTTTTCTTATTGGCCACCGAAGAGATAGTGGACTCAGGGGAGGTCTGAGACTTCAGTTTGTAATACGTCAACTGGTCAATGGTGACTATATTTCGATTATGGGGAAAGGACGTCTTGCGGTGGACCACGGAAGGGACATCAGACATCGCATAAGTGTAGCTATGACCCAATAGAATGTTGTAATCTAAGGGGGCATCTATGACTTCTACGTCAACGCAAACAGTCTTGCGCGTAAGAGTGATAGGAAAATTGTGGAATAAGCCAATGGGCTTGGAGGCATGGCCATCCCACGTTCGGAAGGTGATTGTGGAAGAAGCCAACTCAAGGGATCCAAGTTGTTTCCAAACCAAAGAAGACAGTACGCAGGTGGATGCCCGCTCATCAATAATGCACCGAGAAACGTTAGTGTTTTGGATCTTGACTGGGATTTGGAAAGAGACAGAAGTAGGGAGAGGAGGATGTTCTAACCAGTCAACATCAAAGATAATAAATCGATCATCAGAAGGATCTACAACACCCACAGCAGATATAAGAGCTTTTCATTGTGAAGGGCACGACTGGAGGAGTTCCAGCATTGAAATGGCAGTAGGAGATTGTGCCAAATCATTGACTATGCTATACGCATGGGCGGCTTTTCCAGAAGCAACATTTCGACGTAGTGGTCCCTTAGAGATCTTAGTAGGAACCTCTGCCCTAGGTTGAGGGACCTGCAAGGGACCCTTAGGTTTCAAAAGAGGCTCTGTAGAAATCAAAGAAGGCGTCTCAGAGATAGACGTAGTGGTAGGCTTGTTGTATTGACAGGACCTATTCTGAAGATTGATGTCTACAGTTGAAGGTTGATCGGCTTTCATCATGAGAATCTGGTAATCGAGGGTACTAGATGGAAGAGGTTGGGTAAGAGTGTGGTAAACAAGAGGTTGGGAAAAAAGAGGAGGCATGTTGTATCCTGAATACGTGTTACCAGGAGGGGAAGATATGCAGAAGGTGCTGCCCCCACCTTGAGGAAAATCAGAGCCCATGGGAGGTTGAGAAATGATGACACACACATGGCACAAAAAGAAAAAGAGATTGACAAGGGCAGGGAGGTGCAAGATCAACCAATTACGATGTCAAAATAAGGGCAAAGAGGTGCAGGATCAGTTGATTTCAATGTTTTAGAGTCTTTGCTTGGTGGTGTTAACCAAGCCCTTTTTCGCTTAGGGTGTGTGTGTGAAGTGTGTAAATTTTAATTTTTAAACCCGGACATTTGTAGAGAAAAATAAAAAAGTGTGATGTATAGTTGTAAATAACCTGCCAATGACAGTATATAAGCCTACAAAACAGAAAATATACAGATAGTAATGCAATAATCTAAACCCAAGGAGGTGGGCCTCTCAACAACTAGTCTATGAGTGAAGAAACTAATCAAAACACACTAAACAGGAAATAGATCTAAGGTCAGAAGGGACAGGGATCTAAAGGACAAAATTTGCTGGAAAGTGGTGTAGAAACAACAACAGATTAGAGGAAAAATTGCTATAAAAAGAGGTGGCAAAAGGCTATCTCCAAGAGGGAAGTGGAGTGCACCCTAAAGGAAAACCCAAACAAAGCTAAATGAGGAGATTTTGATGGAAAACAAGCCGATCTAAAGTGGATTTGAAAAAATGGCTGAAGACTCTAAAATTTTAGATAACCTGCAACAGCAAAAACTCTTCCAAAAAAATTGGAGGGTACTGAAGCCCTAGGGGGCTAGGTTCCCAGTTATTTGAGAAAAATGGAACAATTACAAGTCCAAAATGGGCAGAGACAGAGGTCATACAACCCTGAACAGAGGCTCAGACAAACCCACAAAACTTTTAGAAAAATCCCTGCAAAATGTCCAGGTTACAGTTTCTGACCTGTTTTCAACAAAGGTCGCACTTTTTGGGCTATAAAGTGCGCCTTGGAGGTCTAGGTCATAGGTTTTGGGCTGAAAAGTGCGACCTGCACTTCCGGCACTCTCGGTGGAAAATTTCAGAAAAATTTTATGTCTCAGCTGCGACTGATGTTTGTCACCTATGCAATATGTCCGAAAACACACGAAAATCAGATTTTTTATCATTTTAGGGTTTTATAGGTTAAAAACAACATCAAGAAAAACAAAAACAAGGGGCTAAAGAGAAATCTTAGGGTTTGAAGTAGCTAGATATGCAAGGATCAGAAAAATGACAGCGGTCGTAATCGTCCCCAGTGGAGTCGCCAGTTGTTAGTATGAATCTTAATTCTAAGTGTACGAAAAAATACCACTTTATCTACATATAAAAAACAACCCTAATAGCATAAATGACTACTAATATCTTCAGATCTGCAGTTAGGTGATCAAGATAAATGCTGCAAAAATCTAGATCTATGCATTAGAAGACACTAAACAGTAGAAAAATTAAGATTTACTCCATGTATCCAATAGACAAGACAAGAATATATCCAATGAATTTTGTATTAATGGCACCTGGGAGGAAAAAAAAAGAGGGTGTTCCTAGTTCTCCTCAATGGGATGGGTTCTTGTAAGTCCTCAACACTTCAGATTTATAATTCCTCTCTCTTTATGGTATAGAAAACCCAAACAAAAATGAAAAGGTATGGCTATGACGATGGATCAATAGCTAGACCAAGAGTTGAGATCCAGAGTGATATTCAGGCAACAAAAGATGACAAATGAATGGGAAAACGCTTCTATTTATAACAAAATATTGATTTAGTCTAGATATTGGTGCATAATTAAAATATTATTAACCAAATCAAGATCCAACTTTTACGGAATATTTTATTATATTTGTTGGAGGGAAAAGGAATTTGACTTGAGTCAAATCCCCTTATTTGTAAATAATAAATAAATAAATGATTTATTTATTATTTTAAGGGTGTGATTAAGAAATAATAAATAAATAAATGATTTATTTATCATTTTAAGGATGTGGTTAAGTAATAATAAATAAATAGATGATTTATTTGTCATTTTAAGGACATGGTTGAGTAGTAATCAAATAAATAATGATTTATTTAATTATCTAAGGGAGATTTAGTCATATTTAACAAAGAATATTATTTCGGTAATATTTAAATAATTATTCTTAGAAAATAATAAGATAAATTATGATTTATCTAATTAATTTCCTTGTTTTGGGTTAAATATAACCAGGAATATTAATTAAACTGTTGTTTAACTAATTATTCCTTGAGGAAAACTAAACAAATATGAATTTATTTAATGTTTCACCATGGGGTTTCCTGTTTAGACCATAAAAAAATTAATAAAGGTGGTTTTACTAAGTCATTTTCATAGTGAATACAATTATACTTAGGGTAAATTTGGTCTCACATGGTGTACTTGGGTCCATCTAATACCAACGGGTTAGATAACCAAAAAATGGTGTAACATGGTGGGACTCATTTCTTCCTCTTCTAGGGCTGGTTCCTGGTGTATATCCTCTTCTTTTGAAAATTCTTGTTCATTTTCTTCTTCACAATATATGTAAAATAATTTCTTCTCAACACACTTATGACCTTTAGTGTATTTTCTATAACAACTGTAGCAAAGCCCTTTTGCTCCTTTTTCTTCCAATTGTTGTGGTGTCGACCTTGTAGGTTGTGGAAATCTAGGAGTAGAAACACTTCCATCTTTATAGAAGTGAGTGGTAGGCTTCCTTGTCGCCATAATTTTACATTCAATTTTTCTTGCCAACCTGAATGCCTTCTCCAATGAATCAGGTTCCAAAATGTGAACTTCATGTTTGATGTTATCCTTTAAAGTACCTATGAAGGGATCAATCATGTGTTCCTCTAGAATATCAGTTACCCTTGTATTCAATTTTTTGAAGTCCTCAATGTGCTCCCCCACTGAACACTTTTGTTTGAGATTTATCAATTGGCTAAAGAAAGTGTTTCTCTTTGTATCCTCATAATGTGCTATCATTTCCTCTGTAAAAATTGACCAAGTGACAATTTTTTTATGGGAGAAAAGCCATCAATACCATACAAATTTATTTAGTTCTAAATGTAAAGTTGCAATGCGTACCTTTTATTTTTTTTTCGCATTATTGAGATCAAAATATTGCTCCATCTATAGTATCCATGTTACAGGATCCTTTCCATTAAACTCCTCATATCCATTTTTGGAATATGGTGGTTCTTCCCTCCAAGATTAGAGTTTATGAAATCATGATTAACATTTATTTTGTTCTCATCATGAGCTTCCTCTATTATCTTTTCACCATTAGGAAACATTTATTGTATCAACTTTGTCAAACCTTTCATGTCTGCTTTTAGATCATTCTTCATGTTTTCCATCTTAGCTTCCATGTCATCCATATTAGATTCCATGCTAGCTTCCATGCCATCCATCTTAGCTTCCATGCCATTCTTCAAAACATCCATCTTAGTTTCCACACCTTTCTTCAAAACTTCCATGTCATTTTTTGTTGCTCTTTGCGAGAGCGAAATTTGTTGCACTTGCTCTTGTAATTTTGATATGTCATGTTACCATTCTTCGTCTTCATGAATCATAGTAGAGCCTTATAAAGGCTTAATGGGTGTTGAATTATTTTTAGGGGCCATTTGAGAATCCAATACTGATATCTATTCTACAATATGCCCTTGGAATCAATTCAACTTGATTCTTCAAGACTTATGCAATTCGGAAAAAAAAATACACACATTTTACTTGCTTTTGAGGAGCTTGATATTGAAATTGACTTATCTCTATACTTGTAGATCTTCAATATCTGAAATTCAGCCCTGTATTATTCCTCTAAAGTTTCTTTCAAATGCCATAGTTCTGACTTGATTTGGATTCTTCAAGGAAAAGTTATGTCCAATCTCCCACAATGACCTAATTATGAACTGGTTTAGTAGAGCGAACTTATACGACTTGCCACGTGTCATTGTTTGCTACTTTCACTCTGAAATTTATAGACATGAAACTACAGTCCATGTACTTAAATTCACTTTTTAGAAAATTCCAATCCAATGTTCATAGAGAGATTTATGAAATTTTTCTCACGATCACCTCTTTGAGATGAAATTCAAGATCTTGAAAAATACCTAACTTCCACAGATCATATCTCTAAAAATATTGTGAACCAAGCTCTAAAATTTTGTGACGATGTTCCTCGGGATTTTAGCTTCGTGCTCTAAAAATTTCAGCTTCTAAACCTTTGTAGAAAAAAATTTATAGTGAACATTCCACGATGACATTTTTAAGTGAATTTCAAGAGCCTGCAAAAATCCCTAACGTCCACAGATCATATATCCAAAAATATTGCAAACCAAGCTCTAACATTTTGCGAAAATGTTCCTCAGGATTTAGGCTTCGCACTCTAAACATTTCGGCTTCTGAACCTTCGTATAAAAAAAGTTATAGTGAAAATTCCACGATGAACTGTTTGGAGCAGCAAAACCCTAGAATCCAAAGCTCTGATACCAAATGTCGTGAAACCAGCTCCAAAAATAGAGGAAAAGAGATATCAATGCCTTAGAAATAAGCCACTTCAAGGGGGAAACCTCTAATACATTACATGAATGAACAATTATTGGATGATACAAATTAAAAAACCTCCTTTCTATATATAGGAGTCCATGGAGCGACAATGTGATCCTAGTGGGGCCACAATGCAATCCTAGCCGACCTAACAATAATAATTAAGGGCACAATAATAATAATATGGGGGTTACGGGGGTACAATAATAACAATAAGGGGGTTACACTAACAACAATAAGGGACTATACTAGTAATATAGGGACCTAACATTTTGAATGATAAATATAGTATATATAAGACCAAATAAAAATTTTAACCATAAAAACTTAATTTTGTTTTATATATATAAAGATATATGAAGTTGATATCGACGTAAATTAGTTCACATAAACCTTGAAATAGTTTATTTGAATCTCTAGCTGAAATATTTTTGAAAAATATAAGATTTAAACTTCTGAATCACACATTTTTTTTATACTTCTAATTACCTTACAACACATTCATTCGGATCATTGGCCTATCAGTATTGAAATAGATATCAAAGAATGACCAATGAATTTTGAAAAATATAAGATTTAAACATCTGAAGTATACATTTTTATTTTTTACTTCTAATTACTTTACAACACATTCATTCGGATCTTTGTCCTATCAGTATTGAAATAGATATCAAAGAAGGACCAAAGAATAGACCCTTTCGCTTTTAATTAT
Organism: Pinus albicaulis; assembly: GCA_034641835.2. Lineage (NCBI taxonomy): Eukaryota > Viridiplantae > Streptophyta > Pinopsida > Pinales > Pinaceae > Pinus > Pinus albicaulis. The sequence goes on along the minus strand of JAXQQM020059166.1, from coordinate 152,784 downwards.
TCTGGTTGAGAGACCCTACGTTCCTAGAAAAAGCAAAGCAGTGGTGGGAAAATAATCATATTAGAGGAAGAAATAAAATGCATTCTTTCCAACTCAGATTGAAACATATAAAAAAAGAAATAAGACATTGGAATATAACAGAATTTTGGAATATTCATCAGGATCCGGTTCATCTGAAATACAAAAAAAAATATAGTCAGCAGAATATGATCCTTAATGGAAGAACAGAGGCTCTTGTGGAGGAATAAGGAAGTATTCTCAGTCTCCTTGAAGAATGTAGGAAGCAAGAAGAAATATTGTGGAAGAAAAAATCCAGGATACAGTGGCTGAAGGAATGGGAACAAAACACAATTTTTTTCCACAAAACCATGATACAACAGAGGCAGCATAATAGAATTTTCTCATTAAAAGATCAAAATGGTAATTTTCTACTCCAACATGAGGATATGGGAAAGGTACTTATTGATCATTTCAAAAATATTTTAACGGAACCTGATCAGAATAGGCAGAATGCAATTGATATAATTACTAGCAACATTCCCTCTGTAGTAACAAGAGATCAGAACCTAGCTTTACTAAGAGAAATAATTTTGGAAGAGGTAGAAGAGGTAGTCAAGCATTTACCTTCAAATAAGGCCCCTGGACCGGATGGTTTTACAGCCGAATTCTTTAAGGCAGCTTGGAGCTTCATGGGCAATGATATTTGGGAATAGGTAGAAGAATCAAGGAGGAATCAGAATGTTTGTCTAGCATTGAATGCCACACTCATAACACTAATCCAAAAATAAGAAAACTCGGATACTCCTGTAGGGTTTAGACCAATAACATTATTTAATGTAATTTATAAAATCTTATCTACTATAATGGTTAACATACTTAAACCTCGACTGCCTAGATTGATTTCTCAGAAACAAACTGGGTTTGTGAAAGGAAGACATATATTGGATGGAATTTTGAATGCTCACGAAGCAATTCATTCCTGAAGAATGCTAAAAGTGAAAGGAATGTTTCTCAAATTGGACCTCTCAAAAGCTTACGATCGTATCAGTTGGCCTTATCTAATAGCAGTGCTGAGAGAATTTGCATTTGACAATAGATGGATTCAGTGGTTGCAATCCTTCATCTCATCTCCTAATTTTTCAATCCTGCTAAATGGAATCCCATCTCAGATCCTCTGTGGCCTTTCTTATTTATTCTGGCAGCAGAAGGGCTGGGTAAATTAATCAAATCTCACTTGGCGGATGGTCAAATAAAGGGTTTAAACTTATGGGGACCTGATCTAGCTTTAACACACCAACAATTTTTTGATGATATTATGTTATTCTGTCAGGCATCGGTGCGGGAGGCAAAGGAAATTCTAAATACTTTAAAATTATTTATGGATGCTTCAGGTACGCTTGTCAATGCAAAAAAATCCAATGTTTACTTTTTCAATATTAATGAAGCTTCACAGTTGCTTTTAACTAGAACGCTAGGCTTTCACAGAGGTACTTTCCCTATGAAATACTTTGGAGCTCCGCTTAATACTTCTTCTCTAAGAATTGCAGATTGGAAAGACCTTATTACTAGATTGAAAAAAAGGTTACAAAATTGGGCTTTTAGACCTCTAAATGCTCCAGGGATATTAATCCTTCTTAAATCGGTTCTTCAATCACTACCTATGTATCAAATATTAGGGATGGCGGCACCAAAGAATATTTGCAACCAAATGGTTGCTATTTTTAAGAAATTTCTTTAGCAAGGAGAAAATGACGCTAGGAAATGGGCACCCCTATCATGGGATAAATTAATAAAATCAAAATCTGCAGGAGGACTAGGCTTTCGTGATCCTTGTGTATTAAATCAAGTGATGGGGGAAAAATTGTGGTGGCGGTGGCTTCAAGGAGGACAAGACCTATGGAAACTCATTTGGGATAAGAAATATGTTATGCCCCAAACCGTATTAGGTAAATTGAAAGTGGATATTGTTCCGAAAGGATCCAACATATAGAATCTAGTAGCAATTAACAGGGATTTAATACGTCAACATAGCTTTTGGGAAGTTAGAGAAGGAATATTGACTCTATTTTGGGAGGACTCGTGGCAGCAACGAGAAAACCTTTTTAGTCGGCTTGATTTAGGGGAACTTTTCCTATTTACAAACATTCCTTCATAGAGAACAATAAATAATTATTGGTGTCAACAACAAACTAGTCAATGGAGAATATGGAAGGAAAAATTCCATTGGCCAGGAGCACCAGAAACGCCACAATGGAATAATATGGAGAAAGAATTGAAAACAAGGAAATTAATTACAGCAACAGGAAGTGATATTCTTAGATGGGGATATCAAAGTAAAGGTATGTTTACGATAAAGGAAGGATATAATGTTCAAATCCACAACACGCTGAAGTAGCAAGGTCCATATAGAGGAAGATTTGGTCAACTAATCATTGGCCAAAAGTATAATATTTTCTCTGGCTCCTTAGTCATAGAAAAATCCTTACGTGGGATCAATTACAAAAGAGAGGAATGTGTGGGCCTTCTCTTTGCTATATGTGCAAGAGAACTGAGGAAACAATAGAACATCTTCTAAACACATGCGAAATAGCAGAAAGGATATGGAATAATCATGCAAGGCTATTTATGCAAACGGATAGAGATAATGTAAGCATAGATGAAATGGTCATTAATTGGAGAAAAGGGGGCTTTCAAAGTGAAGTCTTGAATAGAGCATGCGATTTTCCCTGGGATTTATACTATGGGCCATTTGGAAAGAAAGGAACCATCATGTTTTCAGAAGTGAAATTTGTGATGATACTCAAATATGGCATAAGATCATAGAAAATATTTGCGAAACTATATTGGTGGAGAGATGGATAGATGATGACTGGAAAACAGAAGGTATGGAATCTAATATTATGGCCAGATTAAACTTGACACCTCAAATTCTATCAACAACTCTCTGGAAATTCAAGACCCCTTAGGCAAATATCAATGATAAATGAAAGGTACCCCAGAATGGTTTCATCAAATTGAATTATGATGGGGCATCAAAAGGAAACCCAGGTCAGGCAGGGGCTGGAGGAATTTTTAGAAATTCTCTGCGAAGAACCTGTAGAGTTTATGCTATTGACATTGGTCATGCAAAAAATAATGAGGCAAAACTTGCAGCAGTCAAACAAGGACTAAACATAGCAATAAGAGAAAACTATCATAGAATTATAATAGAAGGTGACTCTACAATGACCACACACGTGTTAAGAAAATTGTAGCAAGGGACACCATGGGAGAAGATAATTAAGAACTGGAGGACAACTACTCTTATTCAACAAATAGGATCTCTTATACAACAAATTCAGTATGTGATTCCTTCACATGTGCATAGAACAGGGAATGTAGCTGTAGATTATTCAGCGAATTGGGGTTGTAGTAATATTGGTAGACAGTTAGATGCCACTCCAAATGCCAAAATTTGGAATGTGAAATAGCATCCTCTTCAGATTATTGTAGATCATGATTTAGATAGTGATCCCTGATCAGGGTGTGTCATGGCAACAGCCACTTGGCAAGAAGGAGGTGACCTCCCCCACTGAACAACGGTTCATGCGTGAGAAGTCATTTCGCATGCTGATCAATGGTATGTGGTAGTTATGGTAATGAAGGTGTATTTAATATCCCAGGCTGGCTTGAAAGAAACATATTGGGACAAGCGAGCTCACAAAATTTTAAGGGGGAAGTAAAGGAAACCGTATGCGCCATTTCATAGCAATAGGAGCAGTGAATTAAAACCAGGGATTGGTGCAGGCTTTCTTCAGAAGATTTCTTTGTGGATTCAGGGGTATGTAACCTTTCTTTACTCCAACCTTATGTCTCCTGTAATTAATTCTTAGATGCGACAGAGTAGAGAAGATTTGGAAATGTGGGGAATGCATCAGGTTCTCATCAGTCAAATGGTTATGAATGCTAATTTATTAGTGCAAAAAACATCTATTAAACCTTGTTTTCGCAACCTCTGTAGCGTAATGGAATTCTATTTCAGAGTAATCATACATTTTATGAATGCATGCAAGATTTCTACTAAGGGGAAATTGAAATTGGTTTTAAATGTGCTCAAATTCTAGTTGCATGGAGTTGATTATAGGTTTATTGGTCAAGTAACATCGATAGAGGGTTTTGAAAAATTCTCTCATTTATATTACTGCCTCAGTTTGTATAATTTAATTGATCTTTAGGTCTGTTGCGATATCTTAAGTCTATTTGAAAGCTTGGATAGAGGTAGGCGGGGGATAAATCGGGGTCACTTTTCTTTAAGTGAAAGCCTTCTCTATTTACAAAGTCTGAGATTGAAAATTCATAGCAGTTTCTGTGAATATCTTGTTAACCTAGTTTGGCCACAATTAAATAGTAATGGTAGGGAAATAAATCTAAACGAAACTAGTTTGGAAAGATTAAGAGAGTATTTCCATTGGAATTCTGTCTATATCTATTGTGAGAGTCTGAGTATTTATCCCTGACCACCTAAATGTCTTAATTGTTTAGATAATTTCTATTCCGTCAGTCGACGGTGAAATTACTCTAGTCATGCTGCGAAATATACACCACAAGAAAATTTAATCCTGCAGTTCCATAGTTTAATTGTTTTAATGTTGTTCTCCCATCATACAAACACTCTGATTGAATACACAGGTTTTAATCAAAAAATTGAAAGTAAAACAATAGTGAAGAGGAAAAATAAGAAGATTAATGTCAATACTCAAGATAAAGGCAAGGAGAATATGGTCAAGCCTAAGGCTAAGAATAGTAAAAGAGGTAGAAAGACGAAGAAGGAGACATTATAGAATATCTCGCAAGCATAGTTTTTGGGGAACCCACATCAGATAAAAAATACAATCCAGGGGTGGGAAAGTGAGAGCCACAACAGTGAAGAATATAATGAGGCGGAAGAGGAAATCATGAATATCATTACTGATCATGGGAATACACGAGGTCGTCTATCTCTGTTCAATGAAATTGTGCATACATATTGCGTAATGAAGTGTGTCTTCGCTAAGGCAATGAAAATTTTCCATCTAGGACAAGGGAATGAGATTCTGTCAGTTGCTACACTTTTTCAAGATATTACCATTCAGGTCCATCAAATCAAGGTGTCACGATATCAAATGTCAGCTCGAAAAGACCATGTTGAGAAGCAACTTCAGCAGCTACAAAAAGTAGACATGCCAGGTTCCACTACAAAGGATCCAACACCAATTAATTCTTTAGATGGGTAGTAACCAAACTTATGTTTAATGATTTTTGTGGATAGTGTTTATGTTGGTCATTATATTTTCGTCAATGCTCTAAATAGTAAACTAGCCTTAGCAGCAAGTAGAAGAAGGAAACAATTTCAATTTTAATTGGATTTTAATGCTTTAAGGTGACCAACAGACCTGGTTTCATATGGGCATGTTGAGGCCTCTAACTATGTGTATGATGCAATCAAGTAAGGACCTACCAAACTTTACAAAAAAAAAAAAAAACACATTCATTTTTTTAATTATAGACGATATTATTTTTCCATTTAGAACATAAATTTTATTTTAAAGGGGCATAAATAGACAAACTTACATACACATCCCCTCATACTAGGTTGTAAAATGAGCCTTTCCGCTCAATTACTAATCATTTTATTGATCAAAATCAATCATGAATTAGAATAGTAACAAATTAGTACAATATGACTATTTTCAAATACAAGAGGAAAGAGAGAAAACTAACTAAACTATTTATTACAAATGTTTAGCTTTTATTCCTCGAGCGTTAAGGACATTATATTGAAAATAGCATATTGATGTTCATCTAAAACTTAGATTGCTTACATTATTTCTATTATCATTAATATTTATATTTATGTATTAAATTTGGCTCATGAATAATAGATAATGTAAAAAAAAAAATCCTACCTATAAATTTATTTAAGAGTCTATTAATATTGTGTTTCTTACTATTATTGACCATTTTAAATTGGCACTAACTACTTTTCCTATGTTGAGTACAAATTTATTATACTAGTACAATGTTGGCACCACTTCAAAATCTATAAGAAGAAATATTATATAAGTCTAATTGTGTTGTTCAATGATCAAAATTGTTTTTTATAAATTAGAGTGCCTCAAAACAAAAAATTTGATTTATATCAATTATAATAAGGAATATTAAGGAAAAATCACTTCAAACATTATTACAAGTGTCTAGAATTGATTCATTAATTTTTTAAATGGTTTATATTAAATAGAATGCAAATTAGCTACTCCACTATTCTTTTAATAGAACAAGTTTAGAAGATGTTGTTTTTAAGTGCATTATTCAATATGATTATGCATATTTGATATGGTGAGAAGTCATTTTGGTCAAACAAATATTTGAAAAATTATATATTTTATGGCACTCTCATGTTATTTATATCGCCACATGATTACATTGAAATAATAAATAATATAAAACTCCTCGAAAAATAATATGAATAGAATATTTGATATACAAGAAACATTGAAAAGTGTGTCTAAGTGTATATTAATAAATCCTCAAAAAAGATATTACATTCATGAATCATATAAACCTAATCTTAAGATATTCGCTCATGTAGATCAAGAACAACTTCTACATCATATTTATTTATCTTGGTCTTCTTGAAATGTTCTTTCTTTGGAATCCATGCCCACACTAATGTATTAATTGGAATAGAGCCAAGTTCTGTGTCATCGGGATTTGGTACCTAATATAGATCTAAAAATTTTCCAATGTATTTCCCTAACATATGCTTCCACCAATCAACCTTTACATGAAAATTCTCACTTTCATTATCCCTGAAGATATTTGAGATGGATTTTTCCATCCAAATCATTTGTCATATTTGGTGGAAAACAAAGGTGTGATATTAATGGTCAAGGAAATGTTCAAGGAGCGACCTAAATAAATGGTGATATGGGATGTTATAGAGGACACAAATACCTTAAAAAAATGGGATGGGTAGCTTTATAATGAAAAATATAGAAAATAAATTGATATGCATGTAACAAGGACATATAAAAGGATTAAACGATTTATGGTTACAAAAAAAATTGTACACAAGAGACATGATTTGGATGGAAAAATCCATCTTAGATAGACTTATCCCCAAATAGACATATTTCACAATTTCCATCTATCTCTTCCAAAAAAACACCAAATTCCATTTCACCTAGTGTTTCACCTAGTGTTTCACCCTCAACAATGTCATCCTTGAGAACATTAACTAGCATTCCTTTGGTAATGCAGATGCTTGTTCCCATGCATTCATGTGTAAGAGAAACATTTGCACATATGAATCTAGCTCTGTCTTGGGAATATTTATGGCATGGCTGTGACAATGAGGTTCCAAATCTGATTATGGCCAAATATCATAAGATTCCAATGCACCCCCTAGTGTATTATCAAATCTTGTTGGATGTGGTAGAGGAGCATCATGTTTTACCACCTTCTCAATTTTAACCACTATGAATTCTTTATTTACCATATTTACATGCACTTTATTCCTAAGATATGTATTGAATATTGATCCCTCAGTCACCTTCACTCCATGTTGTAGAAGATCTACCTTGTCTCGAATATAAAATGTAGAAGAAACCTTTGCACCTACAAGCAAGTGTAAATAAGGTTAGTATTTACTCGGAAAAAACACTTATTATACTACCAATAATATTTAACACATGCTTCAATATTTTTATTTACCTATGTTGTTACTCAAATCCATGAAATTCTATGCATGTATGTCCCCTTCATTAACATCCTCCTCAATCAAATTTGGTTGAGTGACATCAATTACCAAAATTGTAACATAACATGCATTAACCCTTTCTCCAACATATTAAGTTTTGGACTATCTATATTTGAACTTTCCTAGCCCAACAACTTGATCATTAATAAGGATATCAACGTAGTCCCATTATTCCAAAATTATATTTTCCATTGTAGCTTGTACCAATCCTGTAACAACAATTAAATCATTATTTATAATTAAAAGGTTGAACCATGTAAAGCATGATTTTATATTTTTGCAAAAACACACAACTTTCAAAAAATAAATATAGATGCAATAATTTAAATAGTATGGTAGTCATATTGTATGTAATGAAACATTATTCCCCACCATCTACTGCCTACTACCAAAAATTAATTTACATACAAATTACACAAATATATATATATGAAGACCAAACAATTAGAGATGTAGATAGTATCATAGAATGACAAATATAGACTCATATCAAACCACCAATTTCTTATTTAACTTTAGAAATGATACTTGTAGTCTTGATGCATGTATATGAATAATGATCATAAGAAATTTGTATAATTTGAAGAACCAAAACATGGTCCTTTGGAAAATTTAAGAAATTACAAGATTGATGCTATATAAGATGTCTAAAATCCCCATGAGAAGGAGAATTTATATTTATATTTAACTTATTGAGGATGTTGGATGTTTTAAATTGATAATCGAAAGCCAAGGTAGAGGTTTTCTTCCAAATAATTTTTTTGGTACTGTAAATACTACATAATTTTCATTTTTATTCTAAAAGAAAAGAAATTTCATTGGAAGCGAAATATAGTATACCTCAATAACACATTTATTCATAAAATTCAAAATTATACAAATGTCAAATTATTCTTCGTGGATAAAATAATTATGATTGTATTATTGCATTTGTGCCAAAGGAAAACTATGCCATTATATTTCCTTCCAACTCAAGCACAAATGTAGTTCCAACAACAACATATATTTACATAGCCTTCTTTTTAACTATCATTGATCTTCATAAATTGTTCCAAATTCAATAACAGGGCACATCAAAAGTGATAACTCTAACCATTATTACTATTGAGATAATATCACCCCTAGAGCCTTGGATACATAAGTGTAATGGTGTCTAGAAGAAAGCTAGTAATCACTAGGTATCCTTCTTGCATAATCCCAAATGCACTGCCAAGAACAATATCAGAGAACTAACCTTGGTGAGGTCAAAATCTTGATATTTTTCCTTTTGGCACAAGAACAAAGAAATCTATCGCATTCTATAATTCCTTCTAACACAAATACAAGCACATTTCCAACAATAATGTTGCATTGTGAAAACAATAGAATGCATGTAAGATTTAATTCTATCACAAACACAAACAAATTTTCAACAATAAAATTGCAAGGTGAAGTAAATTTAACACATTCTAACATTCCTTATAGCATAATGACAAACATATTTCTAATAACAACATTGCATTATGAAGGAAATTTAGTGTGTGCTAGCTTTCCTCCCATCACAAGTAGAAGACCATTTCGAACAACAACATTGCACCTCAAATGAAAGTTAACAATAAATATCATTCCTTCTACAACAAACATGATAGTATTTCTAGAAGCAACATTACATAGTCAAATAAATATAGCACATTGTTTAGTCAATTTAATGCTCTTAAATTGTTGACATAAATTATCGACTAGAGTTGGTAAACTTGTGAAGTGAAAGTGCAGTACATACGATAGAAGCCCTAAGTAATTAGTTTGATGATAATACTTGCAGATATTGCTTCTAAGTATGTTTTTATTCATATTTCCTTAATGAAATTGATGGTTAAATTACAAATAAATTATAAAAAAAAACAACTTTGAAAATATGAATTAAATTCTACAGATCAACTAATTTTTATTTAATTTTTAATTTTGTTTATTTATTTATAAACTTAAAAAAATCTAATGAAGCCTTAACTAGTTTATCTTTTATCATCTAATAATTTAGAGAATCTAACGTAAGAAAATGAAATCAAATTCTAGAAAGAAAAGGAACTCTGATGTTTTTATGTTTTTAGAAATGAAATGTTATGTAAATGAAACTGAGAAAAGAAATGAATAAGTCACTATTGTTCTGGCTAGAAATCACTATACACTAGAATAATTCACACTCTTGTACCAAAAATTAATTCACTAAATCACTATTTCTTGAAAGGAAATCACTGAAACAAGAAATGAAATCTTTCAATGTTCTCAGAATAAATTATAGATGGAAAATTAATCTACAATAAACCATTGTTACATGAAAGAAAAATAACATTACTTCTGCATTGAATCAGATAAAAAAGTAATATGAACCTACATCAAATGACAAATTCAAACCCTCTAACCATCTATTCTAAGTAGCAAAATGAAATTTTGGAAATGACTACAACGTTTAACACAGTGAAAGCATAAAATGAAGCTACAACAAACGATATAAACAGAGCTATGAAAAAATTATAAATGAAAAACATAAAATAAATTAGAACCTCCTCTGTTTGTAGGAGCCCTCCATAAACAAGTCGTTTCAACAATTTAATCCAACACTAGCTGCGCATCAAACCTTCAGAATAATTATTCAATTAAAAAGGAGCAAAAAAGAGTTTCAAGAGTTTCACAGTCGCATCATAATTTTGCATTGTTAATACATTTGTTTGCCATGTATTTATAAATGCTTTTTCATTAACTGTTTGGAGGATTTTACTCCTATTTGGAAAAAAATTCTATCTTAAGCTTCTAATAGTTAATATAATTGTGTTGCTTCATGATATTCTATTTGAAAAAGGAAATAGTGAAGCGTGATAGCTTTGGACTCTCGCTCTGTTGTCCACCACATGTTTAATCACTCCTTTGACTGCACAACTGGGAGATTTCCTGCATGATTTGGATCATATGGATAAGAGGAAATCCATGAGAGGATCATTCTCCACCTATCCACATACTTTGTGGCATAGTTGGCACCTCAAAACCCGACGAACAACGTAGATGGCTATAAAAACATGGATCAACTGCAAAATTACGCCAATTCTGTAGCTAATACAAATTTTAATCTAATAATAAGGAAAATTATTGAATATGAAAGATAGGTCATTAAAATTCCTTACCATGTCAAAAACTTGAAATTTAATGCTTGTTTGAGCTAATGATGTTGACAAAAAGGATGAAATATAGGAGAAAGGAAGTGTAAAAAATGAGGCAATCATGAGGTTCTACATTCCCCCACACTGAGGTCATTGCCTGTCCTCATGCAAAAACACAAAATTGATGGTCCTTTGTCATGTTACTGCATTTTCCCTGAAACTTCTGCTAGAACATCCAAATTTAAATTCTTTACCTTCTTTCTCGTCACAACCATCCTTGGCTTTCTCATCAAGATCTTGTATTTCAGATTTATGACCTATTTTTTAAGATTTTTATTATTTTTCTTCAACTGCTTATTTTTCTTGTACCATAATCCCAAATGAAAAAGAATATTGTCATTTTTATTTTTGTCAATTTTGTTCTGCAAATTTAAGGCTTTATGCTCCTATTTTATATGTTTGTTTAGTATCTCCAATTCCAATATATCATGTCTTAAGGTGTTCACAACTGGAGGTTATTGTGGACTACTAGGCTGAGCTTCCTCCCTTTGATCTAAGACCGATGCTTTTTCATGTATCTCTTTTCTCCAAAGATTCAATGTAGTCATAAATGTATTGTTGTACAAGATCAATTTTTGGGGTCCTTCGACTAGGACTATGAGTAGGTGAAATAAAAATGGGTGATGGAACCCTAGGTTCCTCTTCTAAATCAACATATTTTGTATCTTTTGGATATGGGTCTTTTATTGCTTGGTTGAACCTAGAACTTCTTCTAACTGTCGGGGGAGGATTTTGAATTTTTTCCCTTTTCTTCCCTGTCTTGGACTCATCTTTTTTCTTGCATGTATTATTTTCTTTTGTGTTGTCTTCCCTCTTCTTATCACTTTGCTTCTTAAGTTTTCCTAAAATCTCTGCAATGTGAACCTCATCTTTTGACTATTCTTGTGGGGTTTGTTGCTTGTTTTCAATGGGGATTTCAATTTTTGTTTTCTCCCCCTTTTTCTTTGCTACAGCTGGGTTTTCCTTGGTCTCCCTATGTGAAATGATTCTGAATTAGGAAATTTTTCTGAGTATCCCCTAAACTCTCAAGGTGAAACTTGATGAGAGTTTTAATAAACCCATGGTGATGCATGGTGTTCTCTATAAATTAGATTCTCCTTTGAACATTTTCTGATATTTTTCTTAAGATATTCAACAAGAATTATGGAAGATTTAACTCATTACCTTCAAGAAAATTCTTCAATAGTCAAACACGATTAAAGAACATGCACCCAAATATCCCTTCACAAGTGACAAATTTTTGAATTATTAATAGAAAATTCCTCCATTTATTTTTAAGTGTTTTGCTTGGTGTTTCCTTTTTAAAGATGGTGGTATCCATACCTGGATTTTTTAGAAATATTTTCCATTATTCACTTTCGATTCCTCTGTTTTTTAACCACCTGTCTCCAGTTCTTGGCAACCCAGTGGCTTCAACAATGAAATAATTTGTTACTGCAAATTTGACATCTCCAATTTCGACCTCCATTCCATCGAAAGCCCTAGAAAATGACTTAGTTACCTATTTATTAAAACCTTTGAATTTATCCACGAAACTAAGCAGCTGTGCTTTCTACAGCACCTCCTTCACCTATGGGTAACCTTCCATGAACTTCGTCCCTTCTAGTTTTGTCCTCACTATGACTCCCATGGCTTGAGAATTTTTTCCTCAAGATTGCCTCTTGAGAGGCTATGAGTGAAATTTTTGTTTGATAGTGCGAATGAGGGATTTGGAATTAACGAGAGCGTGAGTGCGGTCAACTAGAATTGACCATTAGAGTATGAGTTGGTTGATCTCAACAATGTAATCGGGATTTGATGTTGGAGCGTCGATGTAATGATGAGGAGCGATTGACAGAGTTTTTAGATTTGATTTGATTTGATACGATCAACTCTTAGAAATAATGTTTTTGAATTGGTGATATATAATGCCCATATAATTAATATGCTAATGTTTAAATCCTTATTATCAAATTAAAAATTTTCATTTGCATACCTTTGAATTATTGTTTCTAACCCTTAGTTGTTTATTTTTGCATTATCTTCAGGTGCTCTTAGTTAATTCTTCAATTTCTTCAGTCAAAAAGTTTCCTTTCAAACATTAGCTGCAAAAATCTATCAGAGATGCAAATAGTTGTCTTTATTCTAGAAAAAGAAAGGGTTGCAAATAAAATGGGATTTTTAGAATAGGAATAAAGAAATTTAAGGTGCCGAAAAAATTTATTTTGACCGTATATTTTCTTTATAAACATGCGAACGATTGTTTGTTTCATGCTTATACATTTATTATTATTATTATTATTTAGAGAAATAAAATAAAAGAAGGCTTTGAAGCTAGAGAAGAACAAGAATTATTCTCAACCAACTTTACATCAAAATTGTCTTCAAAAATCTTAGCAAATTCCTCCTTTGTTAATGGCTTGTGATAGATTCTCAGTTGATGTCCATTTACAAGGAGAGGAAATTTTCCTTCATCCATTATCAAAGACTCTTTCAATATCATAAGGCCCAAGCCAGTGAGTTTGAAAATTTCCTTGAAAATATTGGAATTTTGAATCAAAGAGTAGTGCCCAATCACCTGCTTGAAATTTTATTTCTTTAATATAATTATCATGCCATCTGGATCTATGTTTCTGCACTAGATTGTTATTTTTAATATCATATTATCTTTCTTCATCAAGCTCATTGAGTTTTTCCATTCTATTCTTTTGTGCTTCTGACAAGTCAAGTCCCAATTTAACTGTTTCCTTGAAATTTTTTATTTGGAACTCAATCGGAAATAGGACTTGCTTCCCATAAACAGGTTGATAGGGATTATTTCCTATAGTGTTTCTCCATCTATTTTAGTAGGGCCATAAAGCTTTTGGAATATTTTCTACCCAGTCCCTTCTATGAAAATGTACAATCTTGGTAAGCACTGCTTCAATCACTTTGTTAGTAGATTCTACTTGTCCATTTTCTTGTGGATTATATGGATTAGACATTCTATGATTGATTTTGTATTCCTCTACTATCTTCGACACCATCTTGGATGTGAATTAAGTACCCCGATCTGTCACAATTTCCCTTGGGACACCAAAACTAGTAAAAGTATCCTAAAAAATAAATGAAACTACAACATTTTCAGTAGCAAAGGAAAGTGCTTTAGCTTCTACCCATTTAGTAACATGATTAGTGCACATAAGAATATACCTATTTTGTTTTGATGGTGGATTAATTGTTCCCACAAAATCTAGAGCTCACTTTTCAAAGGGTTCAATAAGTATCTGAGGTTGTAGAGGAATTTCATCTGAAGGAACAGATTTCCCCATTCTTTGGAAACTATCACATCTCTTAACATATTCTTTGGCATCCTTAAAAAGGGAAGGTCAATAATATCCCAAGAGAAGGAATTTATAGGTAGTTCTTTTATCAACAAATTGTCCTCCACATGGTTCATCATGACATTATTTTAGTATCACAAGTATTTCATCCTCTCTTACACATTTTTGAATGATGAGATCTGGACCTATCTTACACAATTCCTTGTTTATCCATGAATAAGATGCACTCATTTGAATTATCTTTCTTCTCTCTCTAGGAAACAAATATGATGGTAATTTCCCTGTAGCCAAATGATTATCAATATTTTCAAACCATGGAGATTTAGTGGATATTGCAAAGAGATATTCATCAAGAAAATTATCTTCTACATGTATATCATTGTTATCATTTTGAATTCTAGATAAAAAGTTAGCAATTGTATTTTATTTTCCAGGTCGATCCAAAATAGTGATATTAAACTCCTGTAACAATAATAACCATATTTTGACTCTTCCATTAGTAATTGGTTTATTCATTAGATATCTATACACTACAAGAAAAAAGGACATTGGTGAGGGGTGAAAAATGTCACCATAAGCTCACTGGTGAGGGTCAAAGATCCTTCGTCAACAAAATTAAGCATCACCAAAGGTGGTGTCGCCAAAAGTATAGGTGTTGTGGTGACATTCATGGTCTGTCACTGATAATAATTTATAATGACAAATAGTGACCATCACCATTTCATATGAGCAATGGCGATGGACAATACCATCCCTCACCCAAAAACTGAACGTCACCAAAGGTGGCGTCGCCGAAAGTATGTGTTGTAGTGACATTCAAATTCTGTCATGAATATTGATTATAATGATGGATAGTGACCATCACCATTTCATATGAACAACAATAATTTTTGTGATGGAACTTTCATTTTCTTCATTATTGGTGCATATATATGGCGACATTCATTGATCGTCACCATTTCATATTTGGTTAGGGTAAAAAAATGTCATGATAAGCTCATTGGTGACATCAAGTTCCATCACGAATAATGACTCTAATTAAAAAAATGACCCTCACCATTTCATATCAACAACAACGATTCATGGAGACGGAACTTTCATGGTCGTCAATATTGATGCATATACATGATAACGTTCATTGACCGTCACTATTTCATATTTTGGTGAGGGTCAAAAAATGTCACCATAAGCTTATTGGTGATGGTCAAAAGAGCATCTGTCACCAAAAACTGATCGTCACCATTCCCTATGAATATCAGGCACGATGGAATCGAACCACCAACCTCCTACTTGTAAAGCAGGTGCTCTTCCATTGAGCTAGCACCCTTTAAATAATTAGAATTTAAACTATAAATTTACCCTAAAGGTGCAAAGGTACACCAAAGGAATAGAAGGTCTAGGAAGATTAAATGTTGCTAGAAATAACATGTTCAATATACATAATAAAAAGACAATAACTCAATTGATTAATTTCCTCTATGATACCTAATATTTACCAAAACTATTCATGATTAAATACTTAATATTTACGAAAAAATACTAATGATTAAATACATTTATAATTTTAGGAAGGAACATGATTTTCCTGTTACAATTTTTTTGTCCTGTCATGTCATGATTTAATACGAAAAATGCTTAAATACATACTAATTGGGATTTAATCAAGGAGTGTTTAAAAACACGTAAATTTTATAAATGAACATTTTCATGTTACAATACGATTTTAAAATTGTTGGAGGCCATAATTAAACTTCTATGAAATAACCTTTTATGACAACAGGATAACGAGAATCTCAGGCAGCAACCACTAAACTCATCTTGATGTCCACCTATATTACACTGAAAGCTTCAGTTTTCTGGTTTACAATTAAATTCTTGTGCCCAAGGACAGTGGAGCAAGAGGAGATCAATAATAAGACGTTAACATGGATAGGATGACAATGGTATCAATTTGTGCTTTCCTCATGGTGTTTAATAGGGGGGGAATTCTATGTCTTAGCCAACCCACCACAATTATTAACTTGGAGGGTATATTTATAAAAAATACAACAAAACAATGGCCAATGCTTGGGTAGATAGATGCACCCTCCAACCATTTGATTGTCGTGGGGAATAATTCCCAAAATGTTACACAGGAAAGCTTCTATTTTGTGTATTAGTATTAGGTTAGATTCAAAAGGTTATACATGAACAAACCTAAAAAAACTTAGAAGCTACAAAGTGGAAGTAAATATGGAGGCCATGTAAAGAAGAAAATTCCAGGCCAAATACAATTCCCATCATGCCTATACAATACAAATTGTGGGTTCCATGTACTAGTGAAGAGATTATTTTTCATCCTTTGTAGTTTCCTTGGCCTTGTGCTCGGTATTGGCTTCCTACAGCAAATGTACGAATCTCTTGATTGTTGGCCAATTGATGGGCAGGGTGCTTATGCAAAGGAGTCCTACTTTCAGAACCATGGTCATTTCCTACTTGAAGCTGTGGAAAAATTCAAGATAAAACACTTCAAGAAATCCATTATTTTTCTCTAGTTTATTGCACACCCACTTCACAAGATCTTCATCCTCTCCAATTTCTCGATCTATTGGTTGTCTTCCTGTCACCAGCTCCAAGATCACCACTCCAAAACTATAGATGTCACGTTTTTCTGTCGTTTCTTTGTAGAAGATATGTCTTCCTGAAATCCTTGCATTGGGGACTTTTTGTGTAGTGCTTCCTTCAAGTTCACTAAAAAAAAGAACACTAACAAAATCCACCATGTTGATAATGGTAATCTATGAATTGAAGGAACACAATTAATGTCAACCACAAATGTTGAATTTCTGAAATATATAGGATCTAACTAATGAAGCTCATAACATCTATTGACTTCAATGAGGTAGGTTTACATCACTAAGGAAATTAGATAATAACATAATATGAGAAATAAAATTTGGAGTGATATTTATAGTGAAATAGTGTATGAACCTGTGTTAAGGTTGGCACACTATATTGAAATTTGAAGTCCATAATGTGCAAAAATTATCATATGTAGGCTATAACAACAACCTTGCCACATCCCAACTAATCATTATCTCATGGAAATTTTGGAACAGATGGCAAAGGTCTGATTTCTAAAATAAACTTGCATGGTTCAACTTTCCAGTGCTAACAAGTATATTGTTTATTCTAATTTCTAAGAGTGCACTTTTCCAGTATTCATTCATAAAAAGAACTCATCTTTAGATTACTTGTCAATATAATGTACTTGTATTTTCTGACCTTTGGATATTAAAAAAAAATTCTTATTAGCCCACCCCAATCTATACAAAGTGCATAATTTCACAGAATTTTTCTAGAACTCCATAGAAATATATCTATAGTCAGCACCGCCAGGTATGCCATAGACAAATTATTGATTGATGGTTTGCAGATGACATTTTCAGATACACTACCGATCTCCTCATTGACATGCCTAGCTTTGCAGATACCACCTTTTACTTCAAATCTTGTTCATGGCACTTATTACAATATAAGGATGTTTTTTAAGTATTTATTTAGTCTTATGATTTAGCTCATTTTCTTCCCATATGCATTAGAAAACCAAGGTGATGAATTAGTCACAAGCATTCCTATTTTCCACAACTAAGTATGTTTTCTTCTTTCAGTGAATATGTAATTATGAATATGCATAGGAGGGATAAGCCATGTGTTTTGTAAAATTTAAAACCATTCCTCTGCTTGATATTTTTCACGAGCATCTACTATAAGTTTTTAGAGTCAAGTAATCATGACAAGAGATGGGTAATTCACAAATTTCACTTTGATCTTATAGATATGGAGCACAATATTCAAGACCAAAATGGAACTCAATAAAAAAACCATACCAAAATAAATCTTTATTCCCAACAACCAAGTAATTTCCCATAAAAATATACCATAAATGCCATGATGATAATAGATACAAGGTATTTTGGAACTTTCATTTGAAACTTGTGGAGGTAATACAAGGGGTGGTAGTAAGAACGAGGAAAACTAAAAGAATTCAGTGTCATTGCTCCTATTTTATTCTACGACACTCTACAAAGTATGATCTTGATCTATGACGTATTTGTGCCAAGTGGTTATAAGTTAATAGTAAATGTTATATTCAGATAAAATAAATGAATAACTAAGAGGCCTTATGGGCTAATTTTTAATCCTTACACCAAAATATCTTAATATTCAAGTCTATGGAACAACTCATTAAAATTTCAAAATGGACTTGATTTTAAATGGAAATCAGAAAACAAGCTAAGTATTTTACAAGTTAACATTTTGGATATAAATTCTATTCAATTTATATGACAAGTTATGCCATAACCTTGAAACTAGTTTCTTAGCTAAAATACTTTGTTAAGTCAACAACGACAAATAAAGATAGTCATGCCAAGCAAATTTTTCTTGTTTTTTCTAATGAGGGTGCATGTAACTTGATAAAGGACATATGAGAGTATCAAACCATAAATAGTTTCACTAAAATCCATAGAAAAAATGTAACAATTACAAGTAGAAGTCCATAATGTATCACTCCCACTACCATTAAATTTTTCTTTTAAATATAAGCAAAGTGTATGCATAACACTAAAAACTCAAGAATTGGAATAGGAAGATTCTAAGTTCTTATGTCAGATGATTTCGAATAGAATACATATAGAAAGAGTGAAATTAGTAACAAAGAGAAAAATAATTAGGAAAACATTCTCCTTTAGATCGTTGTCAAGGTCAGATGATAGTTGACATGTAATCTACAATAAAACGTTGGTTCATTTTGCCTCTGAATCTTTGTGATATGAATTATGAAGCATGAACTATTAGGAGCACACTACATACTAGTACCGCAACAAGCATCACTTACATTTGAACATTAATGATGCCTTTTTCATTTTTAGAACTCAACATTTCACCAACTGTAGCCAAAAGTTGAAACTTATGTAACATAAATTTTAACTTTTGGCTCGAATTGGTGAAATGTTGCAATGGTTATTACGAAACCTTAAGAGAACTTCAAGGTGACTAACCTATTTTTATAGAAATAAGATGAGAGTATCATACTATAACGCTTATTCCAATTTTGTGATGCGCATTTTTATATCGTTGGTCACCCATGTCGTATTCATTATAAAAAACAATGGCCATGAAAATTGGGGAAAAAAGTCGCCATTGCCAAAAAATTGTCATTATAAGTACAAGAAAAAGAATTAGTTATTACTTTTTTGCACCAATGAATTTGGAGTTATTACATTCTTGCACCAGCTTTATTTTCAGTTTTCCCTTTGGATCACAAACATTGCTAAATCCTCACAACTATACTTATTCAAGTATGTAGTTTTTGAACTACTTGTACCATGCATACTTATGAATTTTGCAGAAATTATCCTTTCATGTACTTAATTAGCAAGCTGGTTTTCTTTAGGAAAACAATTCATTGGAAATTTTATCCTCACTTCAATGTAGACTGGTTCCATGAGAATGGAAGAGGATAAATAACAATTTATTTTCTCATTAAATAGTGGATCTAGTGCCTAACTGTTGTAGAAATTATCACAAACTGTTCTAGTAGATTTGACTGCCAATAATATTGATGATATGCATCAACATATTATTAGACTCAGGTCTGAAGCAAGGACAGAGAAAGAAATTTTAGCTACTCTGCATACAAAAATAGACCTTTTGCAACATGCCCTTCAGACATTGAAGCTTTACAAAAGGTTGCCAAGAATATTCAAGGTCAATTAGTTGTCCTTGACATGCAATAGGAATGCCCCAAGAAGTTCAGGCTGAGTGATAAATCCCACCAAAAAATTCTTTAAGCATAGAAATATTTGATAAATGTAACAATATGAAATCCAATGAGGTTGGAACCAATATCAACGATCTTGAAACTTAATGGTAATGTTAAAAATTTGTGTAAAAGCATTAATTTAAGAATTTAACATTACCATTAATTGCATAGTATTAGTAGGGCCCTGGGGTTCAATATCAAGCTTTAGTACTCATAAATTATTTTTTTTAGTAAAAAATCAAGGGATGCCTAAAAGCCCCCATTTTTTAGGGGGTATGCCCGCAGGCACCAATTTTTTGGGAAACATATCCACCACATTGAGAAAATGTTTCCTCTTTGTTTCCCAGAATTCCCCTAGAAGGGGTACCTTGAGAAATGTTTCCCTAGGTGTCCCCTTTGTCCTAGTAGAATGGTAAATGTGAGGAGCGCACACCCCACCTCGAGGACGTATCCCTATGGAACATTGTAAATTTCTTAAAACATGCTTCAAAAGTCAATTTTATACATAATGATATTTCTATACTATCTTGAGGAAAAGAAAAAGGCATGGGTTAGATCTGGTAGTCTAAAGGGAATATCTTCTATTACAATTATAACTGAGGGCTTTCTCGAGTGTTAATGCGGCCCTGGGTTCCAATGATATGAAAAAATCTTTCAAGACCTTGTGGTGGCCATACAAGAAGAAGAATATCCCACCCCTCTTGAAGATGGTAACAATATTACTAAAAGGGACCCTTCAAATTCACAAGATTAGTTCATGATGGACAACTACTTTGTGACCAACATAGCCCCACAAAAAACCCCATCCTCATTACAGAACTGGTATGTGTTAATGTATGTGTCATAGATTCTATGAAAGAGTCTCATGAAAAAAAGGAGAATGATAATAATTTTAACCATTGCGAGGAGGCTAGTCATGATGTCTAACATGACAAAGCAATAAACATAGGAAATGATTTTTTTTAATAGTTCCACCAGTGATACAAGATGTATGCAGTTTATGTCGAGTAGAAACCATGTTTCTACCCAAAAGGATCAACCATATGAAAATTATGATGAATATCATGCTTCCCTTGCAGATAATTTAAATCCTAAAAACACTTTTGAGGTCAAAGAATTATACTTCAATCACACTAATCCTATTTTGTCAGACAATGAAAGTAAGGGAGCTGTATACTTTCATGGTAATATACTTGGCACCTTGACATTCCATTATGAGTTTAAGTAGAGCACTAATGTATCCCCCACGTTGCACTTTGATGTTAATCATGATCGTGTAAGAAATAAACAGAAGTAATCATGGTTTCCTAGAGTTTGAGGTCAATAAACTGAAAGGATTTTTCAAAACCCTGAAAGTAATAATGTGACCCTCATGATTATTTGAGTGAAGAAACAATTAATTTTATATTTCAACCCTCAAATATCCTATATCATGGAATCTAATGGTCCCCCTTATTTTTTATGTCTATGATCTAAATTTATTCCTCAATCCTGATGGGATAGGGAAGTTTCTCCCTTTTACTCTCAATAATTATCTAGAATACAAATTTATTGACATATGTCATGAATATTCCATGGTAGAAAAACAAAAGGTATGTTATAAACATGAAATTAATGAAGCTTTCAATCCTACATATCCATTTGCACCTCTATATGGCTCTATTGTTGAAAATAATGAAGTTGGACAGCCCCAGAATATTGATGAAACCTGTAATGAAACCCTCAATGATAAGTTTACAACTACAATGCTAAGAATGAAAGTGATGTCAAGAAAATCATTGATGAAGAATACAGGCTTGACCCAAATAAAAATTCTCTCTAGACCACATCAAATGCAAAGATTTTCTCTTCTCCGTGAACATGTGGAAAATCATTCATGCAATATATTTTTACAAGGAAATGTAGACAGAGAACCTCTAGCAAATCCACATGAAGTTGACACTGAGGGACATCTTTGGGGCCTGGAAAAGGTGCATTTTGGAATGATCGATGATATAGTTCAAAATGATCTTGAAACCAGTAAGAGGACATTTTCTCAATGTATTCATAAACAAGATTTAGTTGCTCTGACCACTCATCTTATTGGGTACCTTTCAAAGTGTTATTCACATCAATAAGATCTATATATGCATAGGTAACCAAAAACATGAATTGCAGAAAATTTAAAAAAAAAGGATACTAGAAGAAGTAACAAGTTTTGATATAATCATGAGCATTATAATCTTTTTCATAGGAAATATGTTCTCTATCACATTGAGGATGTGTTTCATCCCGAGTGGGCTATTTCTTGCATCATTGCATTGGTTTCAACACTGCGAGTGAAAGGGTTGATGAAAAGTTCAATATTCGACTCAACCATGTTGGAACCAAGCAACCAGTTGTTCAAAACTATAGGCCTATTGAGCACCATGCAAATATAGCTAAATGAGCACATTCCAATGCAAAATCTAGTGCCAGAAACCCTGTACAACCTAGTCAAGAAACTGACATATTTATCAAAAATTTTAAGTGCAGATCATATGACATGATCCCACAAATATTTGTATTTGTAGACATGTACCTGACTACTTTGTATAAATATCCTAGAACAAAAATGATGAATGAATTTGTACCCACTCTTTTGCATGCTCTGGGGGACATGACGAGTTCTAATATAATTCAAAAGTAGAGAGGAATTGGCCGAGCCGATCAATGTGAAATGTTTTTGAAGGGTGCTCTTCATGCTACTAGAATAATAGCTAAATCACATGATATTTTGAATCTACAGGAACAATGGGACCTATTTTTGGGGAAACATATCTACAACATTGAGAAAATGTTTCCTCTTTGCTTCTCTGCATTCCCCCAGAAGGGGGACCTTGAGAAATGTTTTCCCAGGCGTCCCCTTTGTCCTAGTAGCATGGTAAATGTGAGGAGCGCAAACCCCAGCTCAAGGACGTATCCCTATGGAACATTGTAAATTTCTTAAAACACGCTTCAAAATTCAATTTTATACATAATGATATTTCTATATTATCTTGAGGAAAAACAAAAGGCATGGGTTAGAACCAGTAGTCCAAAGGGAATATCTTCTATTACAATTCTAACTGAGGGCTTTCTCAAGCATTAATGGGGCCCTGGGTTCCAATGATATGAAAACACATTTCAAGACCTTGTGGTGGCCATACAAGAAGAAAAATCTCCCACCCCTTTTGAAGATGATAAAAATATCACTAAAAGGGACCCTCCAAATTCACAAGATTAGTTCATGATGGACAGCTACTTTGTGACCAACATGGCCCCACAAAAAACCCCATCCTCATCAAAGAATTGGTATGTGTTGATGTATGTGTCATAGATTCTATGAAAGAGTCTCATGAAAAAGAGGAGCATGATAATAATTTTCACCATTGTGAGGAGGCTAGTCATGATGTCCAACATGACAAAGTAATAAACATATGAAATGATTTTTTTTTTAATATTTCCACCAATGATACAAGATGTATGTAGTTTGTGTCGAGTAGAATCCATGTTTCTACCCAAAAGGATCAACCATATGAAAATTATGATGAATATCATGCTTCACTTGCTAATAATTTAAATTTTAAAAACACTTTTGAGGTCAGATAATTATACTTCAATCACACTAATCCTATTTTGTCAAATAGTGAAAGTAAGGGAGTTGTATACTTCCATGGTAATATACTTGGCACCTTGGCATCCCATTGTGAGTTTGAGTAGAGAAATAATGTAACCCCCACGTTTCACTTTGATGTTAATCATGATCGTGTAAGAAATAAACAAAAGTAATCATGGTTTCCTAGACTTTGAGGTCAATAAGCTGAAAGGGTTTTTCAAAACCATGAAAGTAATAATGTGACCCTCGTGATTATTTGAGTGAAGAAACAATTAATTTTATAGTTCAGCCCTCAAAGATCCTATATCATGGAATCTGATGGCCCCCCTATTTTTTATGCCTATGATCTAAATTTATTCCTCAATCCTGATGAGATAGGGAAGTTTGTCCCTTTTACTGTCAATACTCATATAGAAGACAAAGTTATTGACATATGTCATGAACATTCCATGGTAGAAAAACAAAAGGTATGTTATAAACACGCAATTAATGAAGCTTTAAATCCTACATATCCATTTCCACCTCTATATGGCTCTATTGTTGACAATAACGAAGTTGGAAAACCCCAGAATATTGATGAAACCTGTAATGAAACCCTCAATGATAAGTTTACAACTACAGTGCTAAGAATTAAAGTGATGTCAAGAAAATCATTGATGAGGAATACAGGCTTGACCCAAATAAAAATTCTCTCTAGACCACATCAAATGCAAAATTGTTCTCCTCCATGAACATGTGGAAAATCATTCATGCAATGTATTTTTACAAGGAAATGTAGACAACGAACCTCTAGCAAATCCACATGAAGTTGACACTGAGGGAAAACTTTGGGGCCTAGAAAAGGTGCATTCTAGAATGATCGATGATATAGTTCAAAATGATCTTGAAACCAATAAGAGGACATTTTATCAATGTAGTCATAAACAAGATTTGGTTGCTCTGATCACTCAACTTATTGGGTACCTTTCAAAGTGTTATTCACATCAATAAGATCTATATATGCACAGGTAAGAAAAAACATGAATTGTAGGAAATTAAAAAAAAAAAGGATACTAGCAAGAGTAACAAGTTTTGATATGATCATGAGCATTATAATATTTTTCATAGGAAAGATGTTTTCTAGCACATTGAGGATGGGGTTCTTCCCAAGTGGACTATTTCTTACATCATTGCATTGGTGTCAATACCGTGAGTGAAAGGGTTGATGACAAGTTCAATATTCGACTCAACTATGTTGAAACCAAGCAACCAATGGTTCAAAAATATAGGCCTATTGAGCACCATGCAAAGATAGCTAAAGGAGAACATTCCAATGCACAATCTAGTGCCATAAACCATGTACAACCCAGTCAAGAAACTAACATATTTATCAAAAATTTAAGTGCAAATCATATGACATGATCCCACAAATATATGTATTTGTAGACATGTACTTGACTACTTTGTATAAATATCCTAGAACACAAATGATGAATGAATTTGTACCAGCTCTTTTGCATGCTCTGGGGGATAGGACGAGTTCTAATATAATTCTAAAGTAAACCAGAATAGGTAGAGCCAATCAATGTGAAATTGTTTTGAAGACTGCTCTTCATGCTACTAGAAGAATGGCTAACTCACATGATATTTGTATCCAGAGGAACAATGGGACCCAAACCCCTTGCATAACTTTGAGTACCTTGTCCACAATAATAGAATGGAAATAATTTTAAGCTTATATGATTCAGAGTTTTCATTTTTAGCATAGAAGGGAAGCATGGCTGACCAAGAGTCAATTATGATGTGGAAACCCTCCTAAAATAGCGTAATAGACAAATACAATGTGCCTGCACTCTAAAATTACTTAGTGTTTGACATGATATTGAGAAATGAAAATTGGATTTTGGAAGTATTTCACATGGATCAATGTTGTCCCAAAAAATTATTGAATAGAGGTCAATTTGGTATCACAAATGCCACTAGTACTTGAAGAAACCTGAGATCAACATTTCTAAGTTTCACATTATTTCTGGAAAAGGGATCTCTAAGCTCATTGGGGCTGGTAATATGCAATTTTGCCAATGAATTAATTTCCCAACTATTTATAGGCCTATCACTTAGAGCCTTAGGTGCAAAACTGACAGATGGGTTGGATCACTAGCACTTGTGGTGGCCTAATAATGGTTATGGAAGACTATGGAATCAATATTCATTAAAAGACAGAATTGCAGATTATGCTTCCCTTATGAAAAGTTTTCATCTATCCAATAAAAACCTTTAACAACAATCATTTGGACAATAGTATGTGCTCTCATGTGATGGAAAAATGGGAGTTTCAAGAAAAGGGGTCAGCATGTCGTATGATAGAGTTCCCTCTTAGTTCCCTCTTGGTATGAAAAACAAACCCTCTTAGTTCCTCTAAAGGTTGTACATGTGTTTTAAGGCTCTACCACTTAAAGTATAGGTTTGTGAGGTAACAAGAATCATCGGTGTATCTTAGCATTTTTATAAATGTCAATGATGGGCATTGACCTAGTTAGAAACAAGAAAGAAGCAGTCTTTATGTTAGATGGAAAAACAACTCGGGATAGTAGTTTTGGATTCACCCTTTCAATATTTTAAAATATTAGAGTTTGTGCTTTATTTTTGGTTTACAGTTTCATCATTACCATAGGTCCATTTTAACAATCTGTGATACCAGTGCTTTAATGGGATAAATTCAAATAAAACAGATGACCACATTGCATGGATGCGATATTTCAAATCATATGACATAATCTTGAAAAACAGACGCAAAATAAGGATGGGTATGAGAAATGTCTTCTTTTTAATAGAATGGGTGAGATAGATTGATGGCCCGCAAAAGTAAAAAAATTAAAAGAGTTGCAAGATATTCTTCTTACACTCAAAGAGATACACATTTTCCTTGAGAGGGATCTCTACATGTGGTCCTTCAAGGGGAAATGACAGTTTGTAAGGGAAGGGACTACATTACAAGGGGTGCCAGGGTGCATTCTCGACTATAGTGGATCTTTGAAGAGGATGAGGGATCCAAATTCCAAAGTCTACTTTAAATAATTGAAAATAAAAGTGACAGTTCCAAGATTCTTGGTTTGCATCAACGAGATGGATCTCTTGTAGAGCATCAAACAAAGGTCAAAGGCATGTTCCAATTGCATTTTCAAAATATTTTCTCTTAATTCTTTTATAGATCATGTGGTGGATGTCAGGAATGCCCATTGTAGAGTCATTCCATGCAAGATTTCTATCTATTAGTGTAGTGATTGAGTCAAATTGGATAGTGACTTCTCAAAAGAGAGGGGTTTTTTACAACTGAAATTTATCTTCTAAAAGGCTATCTAAATATCTCAATCAAGGCCTTAGTAAACACATTACCAAGAATGTAGCTGGGGGAACCATTGGAGGTTGGAGCCTCATTACTTTCCTCGGTGTCTCATACAAGATAATAGCTAAAGAAATGGCTCTCAATTGCATGGAAGTTAGTTCAACAAGAGAAGACAGGTTTTGTACAGGGTCCAATTATTCTAGACACGTAATCTAGATTTGAAAGGCCTTGGAATGGGCTTGAGACAGTGCCTAGCAACCCTTTTTTCTATAGATTGAAGCTTCATCACAGACATGTTGGTTTTTCTTGTACTTTGGACCACGATGTGTGGCCATGGTGAACACACTACTCTCTAATGCAACAACATTTCTCCTTGTTAGTAACTCATTATCCCCTGAAATTTTGCTAAATCAATTTATTTTTCAAGGGTGCCACTTTGCCCCTGATTTTTAATATATTTGATAATGGATGCCTTGGCTCAACTATTTGAATATTTTGGCATTGAGGGGCAATTGAAGGAAATCTTACGTCCTCTATGCCTCACACATTTATTATGTATCTTGTTGGTTTACTAGTAAGACTTAATTTCAGCATCTAGAGCAGATCATGCAAACATACTTGTGGTCAAAGTATAGTAGGAAGAAAAATATTC
This sequence comes from Pinus albicaulis, assembly GCA_034641835.2. Lineage (NCBI taxonomy): Eukaryota > Viridiplantae > Streptophyta > Pinopsida > Pinales > Pinaceae > Pinus > Pinus albicaulis. Next base: position 125,115 of record JAXQQM020059166.1, on the reverse strand, counting down.
CATAAGGATGGGGGGGATCATCACTCACCCAATGTGTTAAAAAATATTATTGCGACATTGAGTTTATTTTGCAGGGACGCGTGGTGGATATTTGGTTAGTCCTTGCAGTAGTATCAACCACAAAGGATTTAACCTTCGTTTCTTTAGAAAAATCCATTAACTCCAACTCTCAATGCAAGATGGGGTGTCGGTTGATCTAGAAGACAAGTGAACACATAAATTACACCGTTTCTAATCTGTTTGAAAAGATAATCAGGACCAATATTTAGTTCTCCTTCAATTTTGGGCTCACTAGTGTGTTGCCTTCTTTGTAAATTGTAGCTATCTGTTCCACTCTTCCTTCATTGGGATTTGGCAGTGTTTGAGAGTCTCTACACTATTTTCCCTAGGAAGATTAAGTATAAGTTTGTTTTTGAGAAAAAAATTAGTTATCTGTCTACTTTTATTCCATGTGGTGTAATGAGGTACATGACGAGTTATTAACTGAGGGTGAATTATTGATAAGATATGCTCAATATTTATATTCGGTAACCTATACAGACTTTATATCTGCTTTTCTAGTCTTACAGAAGAGGATACAGATATAAGCTCCATTGTATATACACTTCCACCTTTTTATTTACTGTTTGTAAATACTTTTCCGTAAATATAAGAGATATTTTGACAACAACAACAACAAAAATGATTGGTGACCTACTCTAAAAGCTGTTGATTTTATTTCATTCTTTCATCCTGCTAATTTGAGAAGCTAGTTGGGGAGACTTCACTCCTTAATTCCTATTTGTTGAAGTTTTCAGGTGAATCATTCGCCGGATCTTAAGAATTATAGAGCTTTGACTGAATAACTATTATCTCCCTAACACCTACAAATATTAGCATGATATAAATATAATATCTAACTGCAACAGGAAATTCTAGTCTCTAACTACCCAGTAGAACTTCTTCCTTCCTAGACTCTTGAAAGGGCAAGTCTGGTCTCTAGCTACCACAAAAATTTCCTCACTCCTGGGATTTGGGTGGTCATTATATGCATGGGAAACATTTAGATTCAGAATAAGTGGCATGGAATACCTGAATTTAATTTATCATCAATCATTTGGGATACCTAATTTATTTTTTAGTTCATAACAAGATTCCATCATGGAAAAGATCCCTACGAAGATCAACACACGCCACGCCGGGAAAGAAGTAGCCAAAAATAGTAGTTGGAGTTGTTACAATGCCTATTTTGTGTCAACTAAACAAATAAAGGCTCAAATAAGGCATTCAAGGTCGTTGGCATTTGTGGGTGGTCAATTAATTCAATTTAATTTAAAAACTTGTTGATCAAAACAACTCGGTGTGCTGTGCAAATTCACTAAAACCAAATCAAGAAATCCACAGAATGAGAGTTGGAAATTGAAATGCAATGTGACAACTTAAGAATGATAATGTGTTGGTTGATTTGTTCAATCTTGATTTAGATTCACCACCATATTGTTACATAATTCCTACCTGAAAACTACAGCAAAGGGAGAAAGGTTGACCCTTGGTCAACGCTGGTCAATGCTTTGCAATTCAGCCCTAAAATAGATCTGAAATTCTGCCTTGGAATCTTTCCTTCATCCACATGTGCGAGATAGAGAGAGATACAATCTCCAAGTGTTGTACGAACTAATGATGAGAGCAGAGAGAGATATGTGATGATTGATGATGTCCAAAATGTGGAATAGGCCTCTCCTATTTATATCCTTCGTTGAGGGTGGAGACACATCCATTGGGGATTATGACCCTACATTAGACTCCTGGTCGACCTTGACAATTTACACATGTGTGAGAGAACAAATTTCAATTCTCACTTCTTCTCATCCAAACAAGATGATCTTTAGATAAATCTTGCACCTCTCGGAAAGAGGAATCCAACAAAAATACCTTATCCATATGAGTTTTCCAAGGTTTATTTTGGCCATAGTTGCCAATTTTAATAGCCAACCACTCCGAAGAGGTCAAAATGGAACCCCCAAAGGAAGGAAAATTCAAGTCAAATTTTGATAGGGCTGCAAAAAGAGATCCTGGAAGATCAGTTAGTGGAAGGGTAATAACGAGCACGAATGGGGAGATGATTGTAGTCTATATGGAAAAAATAGTAATCAACATCGACAATCAAGCAGGATTGAGGTTTCTTATAGTGGAATTAAATTTTTCCTTGGTCTAGCCTAGAAAGAGTGGCAATGGAATGGAGTGGAATTCTCAGATTATAATCAATGTTGTGATGACAAAATGCATTTCTTATCAAATTTTGAAGTTTTAACCCCCAATGTCAATGGATTAAAAGGAGGTTTCAGAAGAAAGGTTAGAAATAGAATTCATTATGCTACAAGAGAAGCCAACAAGGTTTCTGATTGGCTTTCTAACATGCCATTGAGTGGCAAGTATATGAAATTAGGATTTTCAAAACCTGAGGTTCAAAGAAAGAATAATGAATTATTTAAATTAATAGTAAGTCAAAATGTTGAGACTTCAAAAAAACACTAGGCCTTGGGGAGCTAACATAGAAACCCCAGTTTTTTCAATTAGAAATATTAAGGCATGATGCCTTAAGTTGCAGGACATCAAATTTATGGAATGATTTGCAAATCCCTCTATAATTTGTGACAATGGTGGCAACCATTAGTGAGTAGTATAAATCATAGTTTAATTCATATGAATTTTTTGTTTGTTCTCACACCTGGAGAAGAACTGGGCTTGTTAATTCACTTTCTCTCTGCATTATCTCAGTCTCTATTAGCCATTAGCAATCAGAAGAAGGCTAGAAGGGAGAGGAGTAAAGCCCAAACGTTCCCTCAAAGAATTGTGAGGGAAGAGGGTCATGCCTGTCAATTGCATAATTAAAAATGATGCGATTTGATGGGACTCCTCTGAGGAGACATTCCGGATTGACAAGCAATACTTTCATAGGCAGGAAGAGTCCTCCATGTGGAATGATACTAAGCAACCCTGTGGAAAGTGAAAATTTTCCATGAACATGTGCTCCTCAAATATTAAATTCATGAGTCACTTGTCAGTGCGGGTGAGAGATTTCAATGGCTGGAGGATAATACTCTTTTTTTTTAAGTTGGAGGTGAGATAAATCATCAGGGAGGAAATTGAAAAAGCTATGGCATAGTTTGATAAGTGAGTGTGGAGGCATGAGGAAGACAAGAGGGCTGCTGATATTGATCTAAGGATAGAAAATTGTTGCAATCTTGACCACATTTTCCAGCTTTCCCAGTTCAATTCAAGACTAATTTCAAAGTCAATGAGATTAGATTGTACACTCATGGTTTGAAGAGAAAAAGCGACTAAGTGGATGCCAACAACATGCTACTTTGGCATTGGGAGAGGTTCTTGGAGTAGCTGCGTCACTTGATCATTCTTCCAGTGATAAGCTCAAACAACGATGATGACAACCCAAGCCAAAAAAACAAGGGAATCCATAAAATGTGCAATAAGTCCCCATCATGCTTATTAGTTGTTAAAGGAGGGACAAACAGTCTTTGTATTGTTACTGCTCTTAATAATGTTGAAAAATAATTGATGCAAACAACAAAAATACTCTGAAATCCTCTTATACATGTAGCTGATAAAAATGTTTCTAGAAGCAAGAATGTGGATGGAAGAAAAATTAGGAACTGGGAAGTGAGAATCCCAAAAAATAGAAATTAAAAAAAAAAAATTGAAATATTGAAAGATAAAGAAGATATAAAACATTATAAATGAAAATATATTTCAATATTTTACTTCTTAAATGATAAAGCATGAGAAATTATATCATGATTCATGGTTCATATTAAAAGGATCAATACCTTTTTTTTTCATATTCATGTTGTCTAGAGAATGTTGAGCACTCCCTAAAGAGCAGGGCTAGTCCCAGGAAAATTGGAAAAGCTACTTTTACCTTTTTTTTAACAATTTTCCATAAGGCCTCATGTGATCAATGAAGGGGGTTTAGAGCTTTATAAATGCCTAATCCCTTTTCATTTATACTTGCACTTTTCTTTCCAAAAAATAAAAGTTTTTATTGTTAAAGGTCAACAATTTTGGTAGAATATCTACCATTCAAACCCAAGAACTAAGCCAACAGAATTCCCTCATTTCTTACTTTAATTCCTATAATTAAGCAAGAAAAAAATTGTAGCTAGCTACCTCTTGAGTGGATTTAGTAGCCTCTAGAAGCTTTTCCTTTAGCACAGAGGCTTAATCCTGCTTGTCTGAGTCCACGTCATTTCTTTGGGATCCAATTTATTTGCTTTGGGACTCTTGGGAGGATGGGTCCAAGAAAATCTGAGGCTATTTTTCTATTATTATTTGGTATGTGTGGATTGATGCTACCACAGAAAGAGCTTGTAGTACACCATGGACTCTCACCAATCTCAGCAAAGGTCTCATTATTGTGCTAATAATAATAATACTCTATGATACGGTGTTGATCAGTGCCAGATGCTACATCATAATGTATAACCTTGACACTTCTAGGTACTATGCTCATTTATGTTATGATGCTAAGATGCTCGAAGCTACTTGGTGCTACTCGGTGCTGTAGTGATAACATTAAGTTTAGTGCTGAATCACTATGTTTGGATGTTGCTATAGGGATCATGATTTGAATATCAAAGTATCAAGGAAGATAACTATGTCTTGGTCTTGGAGTGGTGAAATAGGTCAAGGTTCTTGGTCTTGGTATTTGTCAATTGGAATCTCTATAAGAAGAATTTGTGTGAATTTTCCTCTCAAAGAGTGAGAGGTTTTGGCCTTGGCTCATAGCCTACATGTTGTGTCTCTTGTCTATTTATGTTTATGAATTGGTTACTATTTAATGAAGAAATAACACTAATAATCGAACAACAAGAAGATCTTAATCTAAAGAAGTTAAAAGGCATTCACAAATAGTCACTAATGAAGAGAAATATCTTAACACTAAATCCCTTAGATTTCTCAACATTGTACTGGTCAAGGGCCTTCTTTTAAAAGGATTGGTGCAGGCCCGCCCTCTCTCCAGTCAGCATGATTGGCAGATATTTTTGGAGATTTGTATGAAGATAAATCCACCCTGCCCCCCAGTTGTAATCAAGGATTCAATTCTTTTGTTTTTTTGAGTTCTTGTGAGACCCCTCTCAGGGGGATACTATGTTTGCAAGTACGAGTTACGAATCTGGTCTCCTCCCTTGGAGCCAGTATTAAATAATGGATTGGGATCCCCTCTACCTTATGCATCTCATTTATGAGGGCAAAAACTTTAGGATACGAATAGACTAAGTGAGCACTACATAGTAAGCAACAAGGTAATAAATATAGTTTCTAGATTGTGAGGCGAAGCTCAAGGAAGGGGTGGGCTCTCTTCCTTTCAGCCCAAATGTTTTTAAAGAGGCCTTAAAGCTAGGGATTGTGAACTAGCCTCCTAAGGAGATATTAGTGCCAGCCTTTATTATGGATTAGATCGACAAAATCCCATCCATTGGTGTGCCAAAAAATTAATCTGACTCTCCCAGTGTTGACTACATGGAGCATGCTCTAATTTTTCGATTTAATGGATTTTGGCCTTTAGCATATGTACTTAGAGATTGGGTGGCTAAACTTGTTCTAAGCACACTGATATGTTATTCTCCTCAAAGAGATACTTTATAGTATATTTCAAGAACCAGAGGGATCGACAAGGGGTCCTTAATCTTGGACCATGGTTTTGGGCTAATTAGGGCTCTCCATTCAACCATGGTTTGTATATTTTAACCCCTAATAATGCCATCTTTGTCCATTCTTATTTGGTTTCAACTCCCTAATTTACCTCTTAACTTAATGCACCCTGATATTTTAGCTGATATTGGTAATGCCTTAGGTCGATTCATTAAGATCAACATGCAGAAGCTAGTGAATGGTATTCTAACCTTTGCACAAATATTCGTGGAAATTGATTTCAACAAGGGATTACCTAATAAAATCCTCATGAATTGGAGGGAACCTATTTACTCACAACCACTATATTATGAGAACACAACCTTCAGTTATAAGTCTGCCAATAGCCAGGTCAACTCAAAAATGTATGTCCTTCTTCTAAAGGGCCCTCTCCACCTCACCAAGAATTTATTTCCAGTGTTCAGTGAAAAAGAAAAAAATGTAGAACAATAGCACTTTGCCCTTTCCTTCTTCTGGTTCATACAAATGGTCTATTTAGACACACATTTATTTGAGAAATCTAAAACCTATACCAACTTTTCTACAAATCCATTGGAACAAATTGTTGTTTCATTCACTCCTTTGTATGCCTAAAATGTTGATGTTATGTATTTGACAAAACATCAAGTAGTAGGTCTGGCAGGCCTCTGACTTATCCTTCCAATTTAATAAATTTCTTGAATTGATTTCTCCCTTGACTTTGTGATTGCTATATTTGAATTTGGGTCAATCTTTCCAAGTTTTACAATCACTCGATTGTTCAATTTCAGTTTTCTATACGACAATTTTCTTGAGCTAGATTTCTGATGTTGTTTTTTTCTCGAACAAAAGCTTTTAACACATATTTCATTAAAATTGGATGTTTTTCATCGATCTAGAATTTAGAAACTTTAACTAGATTAAGTTTTTTCAAAATGTGGGATTATAAAATCACTTAGTTTAGTAATTTTAATGTAGACATTCACCATTTTTTGTGAAAATTTTGTCATGGTAAAGTATATTAAACAAATTTATATAAACTTGCAAAAGCAAATATTTCACATCTTAATCTTGGTTTCCTTACATTATCTCTTTTAAGATTTTTTATGGTTTGTACTAAAAGCTAAGTTTGTTAAAGTCATTTTATAAAAATAATGTTGTGTATGTTACTATTATTAACCTTATGAAAAGAATGTTTAGTATGTTATTATGATTAACTTTAATATGAAAAGAATGTTTTGCATGTTACTATTATTAACCCGTTTAATTATAATTTGATATAGTAAATATCATGACAATGTATGTGTTAAATTACGATTATTACTACGACAAAGTTGGCACAATTTAAAATTCTATAGCCTTTGCAACACTAGTAATATGGTTGAAGATGAAAAACCCTCTTAGATCATCCACATTATACTCAAATTTGGATTTAAATTTCAAAATATTTGTGGCACTACCAACCTTCTTAATCTTTTAACTAAACAAAATTATGATGATCTTGAAACACTTATTTTAATGCTTTTTTAGCATAACAATAAAATTCTTAAGAATTTAGAGTAATATCTTTATGGCTTCTTATATACCATATTATTTGGTCTTAGTGGATGAGAATCATCATTATCACCATCATCATTACATACTATTGTAGGAAGTTTGAATCATTTTAAAGTTGACATGAGAAAATATTTTTTTACGATCAATTTAAATGTTGAATCATTGAGAGTAGTAGTATAATTTATTTATTATTTATTATTTGTTCTTTTGTGTAAAAAACTAACTTAATTGAGACTGACTTGATGAATAATAGATTAATATGCAAGATATATATTAAGTTACATAAAGTTATTTAATGACAAATTACCATAGTAATGTGTCCAATATATACCAGCATAGATCCACCTTAAATACAAATTTAACATGAGCCTAGAGGGATTAAATGTTGATTTAAATGTTGAATGAGAGTAACTGTAGTATAATTTATTTATTATTTATTATTTGTACTTTTGTGTTAAAAACTATTGTTTTTATAGACCAAGTTTAGAAGATGTTGTTTTTAAGTGCATTATTGAATTTGATTATGCATATTTGATATGGTGAGAAAACTTAAATATTTTATGGCACTGTCATGTCATTTGTATCACCACGTGATTACATTGAAATACTAAATAATATTATTACGTTGAAATACTAAATAATATAAAACTCCAAAAATAATATCAAGAGAATAGTTGATATACAACAAATATTGAAAAGTGTGTATGAATGTATATTAATAGATCATTCAAAAAAAAAATTATAGTCGAACTTACACATCCCCTCATACTAGTTTGTAGAATGAGCCCTCGCCTCTCGACTCAATTACTAATCATTTTAATTATCAAAATCAATCATGAATTAGAATAGTAACAAAGTAATACAATTTGATTATTTTCAAATCCAAGAGGAAAGAGAGAAAATTGACTAAACTATTTACTACAAATGTTTAGTTTTTAAGCCTGGATTTTTTAAGGATATTATATTGAAAAGAACATATTGACATTCATCTAAAACTTAGATTCCAAGTTACATTATTTCTATTATCATTAATATTTATATTTATGTATTAAATTTGACTCGTGAATAATCGATTTTTAAAAAGATTCTTACCTATAAAGTTATTTAACAATATATCAATATTGTGTTTCTTACTATTATTAACCATTTTAAATTGACACTAACTACTTTTCCTATGTTGAGTACAAATTTATTATACTAGTACAATGTTGGCACCACTTCAAAGTCTATAAGAGAAAATATTTTATTAGTCTAGTTGTGTTGTTCAATGATCAAAATCATTTTTTTTTAAATTAGAGTGCAACAAAACAACAAATTTGATTTAGATCAATTATAATAAGGAATATTAAGGAAAACTCACTTCAAACATTATTACAAATGTCTAACATTTTTTCATTAAGTGTTTAAATGGTTTATATTAAATAGAATACTAATTAGCTACTCCATTATTGTTTTAATAGACCTTGAAGTTTAGAAGATGTTTTTAAGTGCATTATTGAATTTGATTATGCATATTTGATATGGGGACAAGTCATGTTGGTCAAACAAAACTTTTAAAATTTAAATATTTTATGGCACAATCATGTCATCTGTATCACCACATGATTACATAGAAATACTAAATAATATAAAACTCCACCAAAAATAATATGAAGAGAATAATATTGATATACAACAAATATTGAAAAGTGTCTGAATGCATATTAAAAGATCCTTAAAAAAAAAATCACATTCATTAATCATATAAACCTAATCTTAAGATATTCGCCCAAGTAGGTCAAGAACAGCTTCTAGACCATATTTATCTATCTTGGTCTTCTTGCAATGTTCTTTCTTCCGCAACCATGCCCAAACTATGGTATTAATTGGAATAGAGCCAAGTTCTGTGTCATCAAGATTTGGTATCCAATATTGCTCTAAAAATTTTCCATTGTATTTCCCTGAAATAGGCTTCCACCAATCAACCTTTACATGAAGATTCTCACTTTCATTATCCCTAAATATATCTGAGATGGATTTTGCCATCCAAATCATCTCTCCTGCATCTTCATTTCCCGATCTAACTAGCAACATCATTCCCTTCTGAACATCAATCTTTGGATTGAATGTTGGCTTTGGCTTGTTGCATTTGGGTCCAACATATACGGGTTCAGCCATTGCATTATCGAAATCTTCATCCATAATACTTGAGATTACATGGAGTGCATTACGATCAACATCAACAACGTGCCTTGTCTTGGGCCAGAAATCCTCAAAAGATGAATCACTTCCATCTATTATTCTATGATCATTATAGATTCCATCTAATGTATCAACAACTCTTTCCCAATACACTACTTTATTTTTCCATTCCTCTGTAACAATTGGTGAATCTTCGTTCCCGATAATGTCTTTCCACATTTTTATGTATGATGTTATCCCTTCCTTTAGTTCTTTGAAATAGGCATCATTCTTTTTGGAATCTAAGAAAGATGGGTTCCCTATGGGAATTATAGGTCGACCTTCATCATCTATATTCCATAACTCAACTGGTTCTGACCACTCAATATCTCTAATGGATTCTTTGTACCTTAGTACTGGAATATCATTGAGTACAAGAAACTGGAAGTATTGAACATTAAGATGTCCAACTAGTGCATTTTTTCCCTCCTTGATATATCCATTAAGGAAACTTTTGAAGTCATAGACCTTGTCAATAAGTGTAGGTGGAAACACTCGTTTTTCTTCAATTTTGCGATATGTATCCATCATTTCAGGTAAAGAATATATATCTTTACTTTTTAGGTTGGAAGACATTCTTCCGTAGGTTCCATCTATGTCTTCATGGGTGTGCCCCACAGGCAAGAATCCAACCTCAATAGTGATGAAGACACCAAGTGCAATTAAAAGTGATAAAAACATGAAAAGATAGCGATTCTTATTATCACTTGCTGCATTGTCCAACTGTAACCGCAAATGTGGAGGAAGAGTTTTAAAATCAACATTTTGGCTCTTTGATCTTCCATGAGATATAAAATCATCCTTGTAAACTTGACATTTTGAGTAAATAGAGGTGTCAAGTAATGCATCTGTAAGTGGGTTTCTTGAACTTCCACTCTCATAAAGTATATCACCATACATATCAATTTGTGGGTCTTCAAGGTCCCTTAAGCACTTTGCAAGGGATGTAATAGTAAATTGCGATCCCATTTGTACAAATGGTAGGGAGAAATGACCAAAACCTCCTGTGTTATGCCCATGTGTTAGCATACATGTCAATGACACACCTAAATTTGTTCCTACAATAGATTTTGATTTGACACGTAGCCTTGGGATTGAAGTCTTTGTTTTATCCATTTTATCATGGATAATGCTCAAATACTCATTTGGAAACCGCTCTGACATAATTCTATGGGCATAGTAGCAATATCTTCCACACATAACAATCTTGTTATGTTTGTTCAACCTACCTCGTGCCTTTTCTTCCATCTCTTTTGTAGTCGCTGACTTCATCTATGCTTTCAACACAATACATTCACTGCATTTACTGAAGTTGGTGTTCTTTGAAAATGCCACATCTCGAAACTTAGTATTCCATATCTTGCTTATTGTTGACTGTGATATTGATGGGTAATTGAGCTTTTGAAGAGCCTCATTGATCTCTTTTAACAGAGAATTTTGTGTGTAAGTCGAAGGAAGCAATCTTAAAGGAGCAGACGTTCCATCTTCTTCAACTTGGCGTGTTTGGTTTGTTGAAAAATCTGAATTATCCATTACAATTTTGTGCAATATTTCTATGGTTGCCACGGTGTGTCCTCGTGCTTTGCATGTGTTGGTGTTACCATGAATAGCTTTGATCTGACCATTTTGGAAATATTGTTGGTAGTTATAGAATGTGCTTGGAGGAACCTTATGTATTTTATACCATGCTTTCTTACAAATAATATTCCCATTAAATCTCATGTCCTTTACATTTCTAGAAATAGGTGGTAGGCCATGGCCATGGCTCCTTGACATGACTATGTTTGACGTTAGTGAATTCAAGACAAATTCCCTAATACCATTTTTATTTATTTGTCTCATGCCCCTTCTAGCACCTGCAATGGCCTTCCTATCCACATGTTGAAGACAATCTTTTGTACAACATACATCTGCTGCCAAAAGTCGAATTTCTTTGTCTTCATCTATATTTGTTTGACATTTTGCAAATTTTGTTGTAGCCATAACTCGTTTATTCCTTTTATATGGCCTTGTTACATGCATATCAATTGAGTTTATATCTTTTTCATTACAAAAATTCCCATCCCATTTGTTTAAGGGATTTGTGTCTTCTATAACATCCCATAACACCATTTCCTTGGTTGGCTCCTTGAACTTTTCCTTAACCCTTAATATCACACCTTTGTCGTCCACTAACTTATTTATTGGCCATCTAACCAAACAATGTATAGACTTATCCCCAATTCTGCATATTTCACAATTTCCATCTATCTCTTCCAAAAAAACACCAAAGTCCATTTCTCCTAGTGTTTCACCTTCAAGAATGTCATCCTCACAAACATTAACTAGCATTCCTTTGGCAATGCACATGCTAGTTCCCATGCATTCATGTGTACGAGAAACCTTTTTACATGTGAATTTAACCCTATCTTGGGGAATATTTATGGCATGAACATGACAATGAGGTTCCAAATCTGATTCTGGCCAAATCTCATAAGATTCCAATACACCCCCTAGTATATGCTCAAATCTTGTTGGATGTAGTAGAGCAACATCATGTTTTAAAACCTTCTCAATTTTAACCACTATGCATCCTCTCTTTACCATCTTTCCATGCACTTTATGCCCAAGCTCTGTATTGAATATGGAGCCCTCACCAACCTTCATTCCATGTTGCAGAAGATCTACCTTTTCTCCAATAGAAAATGTAGAAGAAACATTTGCACCTATAGACGAATGTAAATAAGGTTAGTATTTACTCAAAAAAAAAGTATTATACTATCAATAATATTTGAACACATGCTTCAATATTTTGATTTACCTATGTTGTGCCTCAAATCTCTGATCTTCCATGGATGTATGTCCCCTTCATCAACATCCTCAATCAAATGTGGTTGAGTGACATCAATTATCAAAATTGCAACATAACATGCATTAACCCTTTCTCCGACATAATAAGTTCCAGACTCTGTAGATTCGACCCTTCCTAGCCCAACGACTTGATCATTAATAAGGAGATCAACATAGTCTTCTTTTGATATATTTTCCATTTTAGCTTGTACCAATTCTGTAACAACAATTAAACCATAAATTGTAATTAAAACGTTGAACCATGTAAAGTGTGATTTTATATTTTCGCAAAAACACACAACTTTCAAAAAGTAATATAGATGCAATAATTTAAAAAGTATGGTAGTCATATTGTATGTAATGAAACATTGTTCCCCACCATTTAGTGCCTCCTACCAAAAAAGTACTTTACATGCAAATTTCACAAAAAAACATATATGAAGACCATGCAATGAGAGATGTAGATAGTGACATAGAATGACAAATATAAGCTCATATCAAACCACCAAGTTCCTATTTAACTTCAGAAATGACACTTGTAGTCTTAATGCATGTGTATGAATAATGATCATAAGAAATTTGTAGAAGTTGAAGAACCAAAACATGGTCCATTGTAAAATCTAAGAAATTCCAAGATTGATGCTACATAAGATGTCTAAAAGCCCCATGAAAAGGAGAAATTATTTTTTCACTTAGTGAGGATGTTTGATGTTTGAACTTGATAATCAAAAGCCAAACTAGAGTTTTTCTTCCAAATAAAAGTTTTGAATGACAAATATAAGCTCATATCAAACCACCAAGTTCCTATTTATATTCAGAAATGACACATGTAGTCTTAAAGCCTGTGTATGAATAATGATCATAAGAAATTTGTAGAAGTTGAAGAACCAAAACATGGTCCATTGTAAAATCTAAGAAATTCCGAGATTGATGCTACATAAGATGTCTAAAAGCCCCATGAAAAGGAGAAATTATATCCCCTTAGAGAGGATGTTTGATGTTTGAACTTGATAATCAAAAGGCAAACTAGAGGTTTCCTTCCAAATAAAAGTTTTGGTACTGTAAATACTAAATAATTCTCATTTTTATTCTAAAAGAAAAGAAATTGAATATTACAAATCTTTAGTTCCAAGTTAGAACTCCCTACCTATACTCATTAAGGACATACTATTGAGGATGAATACAAAGGGATGTTAACTTTAGGTCCTCAAAAAGTGTAGATTTGAGTTTTCCTAGATTTTTATGTTGATGAGGAAGAGTCTTATCTTATGCATCCAAACATTAGTGAAATTGTTTTTGGAAGTTCATAACTATACAACAAAATAGAGACAAAAACAATACATGTCAAAAAATTATGCTTGCTACTTTAAGTTGCACACATTTGCATTGGAAGCAAAATTTAGTATACCTAAATAATACATTTATTCATAAACTTCAAAATTATACAAAGATCACATTATTCTCCATGGATCAAATAATTATGATTGGATTTTTGTGTTTGTGCCAAAAGGAAAGCTATACCATTATCTTTCCTTCCAACTCAATTACAAATGTAGTGCCAACAACAACATATATCTATATACAATTCTTTTGCACTATCATTGATCTCCATAAATTGTTCCAAATTCAATAAAAGGGCACATCAAAATCTATAACTCTAACCATTGTGATTATTGAGACAATGTCACCCCTAGAGCATTGGTTGCATAAGTGTAATGGTGTCTAGAAGAAAGCTAGTAATCACTAGGTATCCTTCTTGCATAATCACAAATGCATTGCCAAGAATAATTTCAAAGCACTAACCTTGGTGAGGGTGAAATCTTGATAGTTTTCCTTTTGGAACAAGAACAAAGAAATCTAGTGCATTTTATAACTCCTTCTAACACAAATAAAAGCACATTTCCAACAATAATGTTGCATTGCGAAAAAAAATCAAGGGATGCAAGATTTACTTCTATCACAAACACAAACACATTTTCAACAATAACATTGCAAGATGAAGGAAATTTAACACATTATAACCCTCCTTCTAGCATAACAACATACATATTTCTAATAACAACATTACATTATGAAGGAAATATAATGTGTGCTAGCTTTCCTTCTATCACAAGTAGAAAGCCATTTCGAGCAACAACATTGCACCTTAAATGAAAGCTAACAATCAATATCATTCCTTCTACTACAAACATAAGCATATTGCTAGAAGCAATGTTACACGGTCAAATAAACCTAGCACATGCTAGATTCCCTTCTAGCACAAACACAAGCACATTGCCAACAACAATTTTGTAAGGCGTTTGAAATCCACCACATGCTAAATCTTCTAGCCTAAATAGAAGCATGTTACTCACAAAAACATTGCAAAGTAAAAGAAATCTTACACATTCTAGAGTTTCTTCTAGCACAAACAAAATCACATTGCCAAAAACAACATTGCAGGGTGGAAGATATATAACCTATATTTCATTTACTTCTAGCACATTGCCAACAATAACATTGTAGTGAAAACGAAATCAAATGCATGATAGAATTCCTTCTAGCACAAGCACAAATACATTTCCAACAATATTGCATTGCAAAAGAAATACAATGCAGGTTATATTTCATCCTAGCACAAATACAAGCAAGCAGGTTTCCAACAACAATATTGCATTGCGAAACAAATATATTGCATACTAGATTTTATTCTAGTACAAACATAAGCACGTTTCTAACACCAATATTGCATTGCAAAAAAAATTAAGTGCATGCTAGAATTCCTCCCACAATACACAAACATAATGTCAAAATCAATATTGTAGGGTAAATGAAATCTAAATCATGGTAGATTTTCTTCTATCACAAACATAAGCATATTTCCAATCACAATATTGCAAGGTGAATTAGATCTAACATGCTATTTGTACTTTTATCTCAAACACAAACATGTCACTAATAACAACATTGCAAGGTGAATGAAATCTAACACATGCTAGATTTCCTTCTCTCCCAAACAAAAGCAGATAACAATATTGTAGAGTGAAAGAAACATATCGCATATTAGATTTGCTTCTAGAACAAACAAGCATATTGTCAAAAATACCTTATGCAAGACAAAAGAAATCTGGTGTGATAGATTTCCTTCTAGCACAAACACAAACACATAACATTGTAGGGCTTAAGAATCTAGCGCATGCCAGATTTTGTTATAGCATGAACACAAACATATTACCAACAACATTCTAGGGCAAAAGAAATCTAGCACATGCTAGATTTCCTTTTAGCACAATCACAAACACATTGCCAATAACATCATTGTGGTGAAGGAAATATGGTGCATACTAGATTTCCTTCTAGCACAAACAATTGAATTTCCAACAACAACATTGCAATGCGAAAGAAATCTAGTGCACACTAGATTTCCTTCTAACGCATAAACAAACACATTGTCAATAAACTCATAGAAGGGTGAAAGAAATCTAATGTATGCTAGATTTGTTTCTAGCACAAACACAAACACATTACAACATTTCTAGATAAAAGAAATCTAGCACATGGTAGATTTACTTCTAGCGCAAACAAAATCATATTGTCAACAACCACATTGCAGTGAAAAAGAAATCTAGCGCATGCTAGATTTCTTTCGAGCCAAAATTGAAGCATGTTGGCAATAAAAACATTGCAAGGTGAAGAAAATCTAACACGTGTTAGATTTACGAATAGCACAAGCACACAACAAAATTGTAGGGTGAAAGAAATCTAGCATGTTAGATTTGCTTCCAACGTAAACAAAAGCATATTGCCAACAACAACATTGCATGGAAAAAGATATCTAGAACAACTTCTATCACAAACACAAGCACATTTCCAATAACAACAACGCAAGGTAAAAGAAATTTAATGCATGTTAGCTTTACATGTAGCACAAATACAAGCATACTACCAACAACAACATTTCATGCCAAAAGAAACCTAACGCATGTTATATTTCCTTCTAACACAAACACAAGCACATTGCCAAGGTGAAGGAAATCTAACACGTGCTAGAATTCCTTTTATAATAAACAACCAAATTGACAACAACAATATTGTAGAGCAAAAGAAATCTAGCACAACTTCTAGCCCAAACACAAGCACATTTCCAATAACATTCCCAAGGTGAAGGAAATCTAACACGTGCTAGATTTCCTTCTATCATAAACAACCAAATAGACAACAACAATATTGCAAAGCAAAAGAAATCTAGCATAGTTTCGAGCCCAAACACAAGCATTTTTCCAATAACAACATTGCAAGGTGAAAGAAATTTAACCAGTGTTAGCTTTACATGTAGCACAAATACAAGCACACTACCAACAACAACATTGCATGCCAAAAGAAATCTAGTGCGTGCTATATTTCGTTTTAACACAAGCACAAGCACATTGCTAGTAAGAACATTCCAAGGTGAAGGAACTCTAACACATGTTAGATTTCCTTCTATCATAAACAACTAGATTATGAACAGTAACATTGCATTGTGAAAATTCCTTCTAGCATGTCAATAAAAATATTACAAGGTGGAAAAAATGTAAGGTGTGCTAGTGTTGGAAATATTGAGAGGGGGGTTGAATCAATATTTCTTTACAATTGTTATATTATGCCAGTTAAAATCACTCATTAAACCAAAACACAAGATGTGCAACAAGAAAATAATTTTATTAATGAATTTGACGAATCTAAAAACCCAAGCTCCAACTTGTACAACAAAGTCCTTAACTCCTTCAAGGCTTGAACCCTGAATGAGGACTCTAATATTCAACTACAAATCCAAGCTCCAACCTTGTACGACAACTCCAATCCTCTACAAATCCAACCCTCTCAGTTTGCTTCAATTCCTTAAGGTGACTCAATACTGCTTCAAGCCTCCATCAAAAACTCCAAATACTTCTAAAAAATGTATCCAAGATAGGTCTGGAAAGTGCTCTCAAATCTACCTCTACAAAAACTTCATGTACACTTCAGCAAAAATTTTATGGTTCCACCAACAAAACATTTCTTCGAGTGTTGATCTTCAACTATGCTCCAAGGATGACTACTCCAATAAAACAAGTCTTTAAGTGTTGGTCTTCAACAATACTCGAAGGGTGATTGCTTCAACAAAACAACTCTTCAAGTGTTGGTCTTCAAATATGCTTCAAGAGTCAACAAAGGCTTGAATAATGCTCAATTAATGTCATCATCAATGCACTCTACTGTCAACTCAAAAGATGCTCAAAGTGTCTTATCATTTTATCATTCAATGAAGGTGTCTCCTAGGCTCTTCATGTGTGCTTGAAAGAATGTCCTTCGATCTATAAGGATTACTTTAATTTTGTTTCAAATTTGACTTGATATGTTGATCAAGCCTCTCAAGGTGTAATATTAACAGTGACAACTGTTAATGGAAAAACTAACAGTGATAACAAAAACATGCAATAAACCCAACACAAATATTTTTTAGCAAATGCCCATAAAACAGAAATGCTCCAAACACACCAAAATGGGTAAATTTTATTATAAGATATTGTTGGAGTACAATATAAAAACAATGTGCACCCTGGCTTTCACAAGGCAAGCTACAAGCCTCTAGTGGATGTTTTATCAATGCCAAATAGTTGTTGGAATTTTCCCACTAAAAATTTGCACTAACCTTGTGATTTTTTCATTTTTGGTTGTGTTGATACCCTGATTAGCCCCCTCCTAACTGTGAAAATTTATTAATATTACTTATGCAGAAACCCTATTTTTAAATTACGATTTACTTCTCCTACTTATACAAGTTATTAATCTGAAATGTTCAGCATTAACATCGAAGTAAAAACTTTAACGGCCTACACAAATCCCGATCTAAATTGAATATATGCACATAGACAAAGTGACGCACAAGATTTTTTGGATAACTGTCCTCGAAAAAACCCAATGCGGAGAAACCGATCTTCTAGTTGCTAGTGGGTTTTTATTATTATGTAGATTCTAAGTACAACAAATTTGGGCACCTTATTGGTTAACCCGACAGAGAAAAAATCTGTAGTAATACCTCAGTTTCAGGGACGAAAAACTGGATTGATTCACACCCTCAAACGGGATTTATAGAACTCAACCCTTTTCTATCTTTAGAAACCCCAACGCAACTCTGAAGCCCTTTGCGTCATCTCTGCTAGCCTGCATGTGCCTCTGCATTTCTCAGGAGAGGCCTGTGTAACCCCATACTAGGTTACGTTGTCCCTGCGTTGCCGTAGATGGGCCTGCGTAAGCCTTGATGGCCTCTTGCTGCCTCTACACTGCACTTTCTGGGCCTGCAAAGCACCTGTGTAGCACTGAGCCCTCTGCATTGTGCAGTTGTTTCTCCCTCTGCACTGCTTTGACTATTGCTTCTCTACCTCTTGGTGACTCTTGGCTTGGGATCAGATCATCCCTCTCGCAAATACTACCCCTCGCTGCAGCGGAAACACTTCTGGAAATTCTTAGCAAACCACACCCTAGAATTCCAGCTTAGTCTCAGTGCTCTACCTCCGTGTGTGTTCTCCAACTGACCCCAAGCCTTTCCTTTATACTTTTCTCGTTGGGAAACCAACAGCTGTGATCTAATCCTGAATCGACAACTATGATTAAAAGAAAGCTTAATTCATGTGACTTAATTCATTTCCATCACATGTTTAAATTAACTACCTTTAATCTTTTAATTTTCCTAATCAGACTTAGGGTCCTTCATTAAAAATATTAATTAATTAATTATCTCTTAAACTGGATGGAATTTCTCAAATCCCTTTCTGGGTCTTAGAGATCTCATGTACTCTACTCCCTCCACAAAGTTTGGGAGCTAGAGCACATCTGATGCTACCCCAACACTGAAAAATCTCAACACTAACTGCTCAATTTTTTTTGATAAATTAGACATGGAATCCTTGTCAAAAACCCAAAAAACCCAGAAAGGGTTTGCCCTGGTTTTGAAGCTCAAAAAATGGCCCCAAATTGCTTGACCCTCCTCTAAGTGCAGAAAAACTAGAACTGTGACTGATGTTGGAATGAATGTCCAAAAATGCTGGAAAATTCTTCTCAATTGCACCCCAAACCAAGCCTAAGAAACCCAGCTTTCAAAATCCCTTCACAAGCCACCCCACAATTGTGCCTCCACAATGATTGCGCAATTTCTGGGTAGGATGACATACTTTCTCCTCCGAAAAATCAGTTTGATGTTGTGTGTTGAATTCTACCCTTGCAAATCTTCCTCCTTTTTCCTTAAATTGACCAAAAATTACTTCGACAATGCTACAACTCCCAACTCCAGCTCTTCCTCCTCAACTCTCTGTGTGGCCTCCTGAATGCGTCTCAATTGTCCAAAAACCATACCACATGTGTGGCCCTCTATCCAACTCCTGAAACTTATGAAGAATCCTTCCTATGGTCGTACTCAGAGTCCATCGAAGAAAGGTTGAGATTCCTCCTTGGGAAACTCTTGTGTTGAACAACACTATGTAACTCTGTAAACAACTAGAACAACACTTCAATTGTAAAATTATCAAAAGGCCTCAAATGTTGCTTCCTCTCTCCTATTTATAATTTATGTTCATTTCCTCCATGTGGGCCCCTCACTAAGCAATTCAAACCTCTTCCCTTGGCCATACGATTTATCTCTCCTCAAGGAGTGCATATTAGTTGGGGAGGTGGCCCCCACATTACACCAAGGCAAACATTTCGACCTCCTTGTCCCATGTTTCCTCTCCAAAATTATCTTAGGCCCCCAAAATTAGCAAAATGGAAAATTTGTGGTACTATTGACAAAATTATTTAGGAAGTGATATTATAGTTCTCCCCTCCCAGATGTTGCTTATCCCCAAGCAACTGTAAAACTAGGTGCTGCAAACTCTGCTTGTTTTCCCACGTGGCATCCTGTTATATTGTTAGCTTAGGTTAGTTACATCATTTTCCAATTAATCCATTAGCAATATCATTAATCATAAGTGTAACTAATGAAAGAACATAAGTAATAAACATTGAAGATAAGCCAAGACAAAAGAATATACGAATATGGCTCAAGCCAGGGAAAAACGTCAAGATGGGGAAAACCCTTATCAATTATTCTTATCATTAATGTCAAATGTTCAGCAGAGAGAGAATACAATACTTCAAAGTTAGAATGATTTTCAAATGAGAAGGTTTAATACCACTGCCCTTAGATAAGAGGAAGGTTCCAACAAGGTTGCAAATCTGATGTTTGGTGTAGGCTCCAACGACTTGTGTCTTCTCTGTAATTCTAGTAGGACTAACTAGGGAGTAAACACAGTCAGCGATTACCCCATTCACAACCTTAAATACCTTTACTAGACTGAAAATTACCTTCAACCAGACTCTTCAAATGCTGGTAGTCCGTAAGCCTTCTTATAGGCTTCAAAACCCACTACACAGCCTCATGATAAAGCAGCCCTGACTGTGGATTTATTGCTATAGGTTCTTGGCCTCCAGGACAGGGTTCTTAAGCCATTTGGCTTAGCTGTAGCTAACCCAAACTAGTGCATATGGCTACAAGGAGAATGACACCTTCACAACAATCCCAAACTGTCATCAAAACCACCCTTAACAGGTGTGACTTCTATCTACATGAACTCAGACTTGTGATGAAGATAAAATGCCCAAGACAAATCATAAATGTGCCCAAACCAATCTCGTCCTCCATCATGTGGTACTCTACCCTTGAAGATGACTAAATTGAACCCAACCTTGCCTTCATCTCCTTCTTTGGAAATCACCTTGCAGCCTCTGCGTCACCCCCTTCCAGGCTCAACATTTAGCCCCAGCCAAGTTGTTTTGCCTCCTTGGACCCTGAGGAATAGCCTCCCGATGCCACTTTCTAGATCTTGGCCTCCAAAACTGATCCACCAGCAAAATTTTAAAAACCCTTCCTCTTCCTCTGCGTGAGCCTACACAGTCACTGTGTCAGGCCTCTTCCTTCAGCGCTTGCTTTGGCTAGATCTCTTTTGCCTCTCTCTGACTAATGCTCCACCAGTTGAGAAAGTATCTTCCTCTCCAGATGTTATCTATGCCCCTCACTGCTCAGATCTCTAGCTTGAATTTGTCAGCAAATCACGACTCAGCTAAACAAGCTTTGATACCATGTGAAAATTCGATTGCCCAAATACTACTACCACAACTAATGAGAATTCTTATATTTGTTAATTACTTGAACAAATTATTTACTGTGTTCTATGGTATATACTGAAACCCATACACTATAGCCTTCACAAAATTAAACTGTGGAAAATAAATGTGCAGAAACCAGATCTGAGCAAGAGTAAATCATAGACACATGACACCAATATTTTTGGACCAATGTCCCCGAAAAAACCCAATGTTGGAAAATCGGTGCAGCAACTGAGGGTTTGTTTATTATGCAGTAATTTTATGAGTACAAATCTATGATGGTCGAAACTAACAAATCATACAAAGGAAAACTGACAAATAAAATCTCGTGAGAAGATCTCACTCTGCCACGGGAATCCAACACTGACCTTAGCTAGAGATGAGTTGTTCTGTGCTGCCTCTATGCAGTGACTGCGTCACTCTGCGCGGTCTCTGTGTCACAACTAAAATTTCCCTCTCTCTTTGCACTAGATCTCTCTGCTGACTAGAAACGAGTCCCTTCTGGCCTCCAGAAACTCCCTCTAGTTACTCGCACTAAACCCCGATTGTTTCCTCAACAAAAAATCCAACTCCCTCTGAAGCTCTACGGAATCCCTGCATAGCCTCTGCGCGGTTGGCTCTGTGCTGCTCTTTGTGGCTTTTACTGCCTCCTCTGCTTTGCACTCTCTAGAACAGGAAACTCTTCCAACCAAAAATTATCTCTGCCCCTCTCTGTAAAAATATTCTCGATCTATTTTCCATATGATCCATCAAGTCCTTATAATCTTCTCATTGAGTATTCAACAATCGAGATTAAATCGCTAATCAATGGCTAAGATTAACATGACTTGATATCTAACGTTTCTAGAAGATTCACATTCTATTTTAATTAATATTTATTAATTTTTTTAATTTCCTAAGTTTAGACTTAGGGTCCCATTAAAAATAATTAATTATTTCCATAAAACATAATCTGAGTGGAATTTTCCAAAATCCTTTCTGGGTTCTTTGGAATACATGTGCCTAAGCCTCCTTGCAAATTTTGAGACTTAGAGCACCTTTGATGCTACCATAAATCAACACTCCCTCTTAGCGAGGAATGTGCTCTAGCAATACATCTAGTTGAAGTATTGCTCTGATTCTGCAACATCCCCTTTGCGCTGCTGATGTATGACACTGTTGCCCACCAACACCATGTTTTTGCATCCATGTTGTTGTTGACCATGCATGCTACTGCACTGCAACAAAAAAAACATGCAAAATCCAAACTAAGTGTTCAGTAGGATGCATCTCGTACTGAAGATCTAATTGCTACTAGGATCTGCATTGTCCCTCTGAAGTTGTTGCATTGTTATTGACTCTGCACTGTGCCTTCCTACATTTCTTCCAACTCTGCTCTACACTGCTCAGACTCTGGCGCTCTATAACCACTGCGTTGTCACTTCTACACCAACTGAAGCTTGTCCATCTTGCTACTTCTGATTTGGTCTTCTGTAGCAAGGTGATGGTCCGAGAGGTGGACTCCTCAAGGATTCTACCCAATCTAAAGTTTTGTTGAACTACAGTTCCAGATCGGCCCAACGCTTCCCTGGGGATATATGGAAAATCATGGTGAATATTGTAGGGTAAAGGAAATCTAGTGCGTGGTGGATTTACTTTTAGCAAAAACACAAGCATATTGCAAACAACAACAATTCAATGCAAACAAATTTAATGCATGCTATATCAATGTTGAACTTGGCTTCCATAGTAATATTCCACATTTGAATGGACTTCCCAAAAGATTGCATTTTGTTTAAATAATGGGTCATGCATCTCCAGTAAAAACTAAAAGCTAGATGCCAAAGGTGTTTGTCAGATGTTACTTATGAATGCATAGATAAGATTGGTGTAATTCATATATTCTCATTGTAATACTGAATGCTGAATCTATCCCTTCAATGGTCCATGAATTGAGTTTTAAGTAGCAGCATAGCACTTTTCAGTGTTATTATTCATTAAGTTTTGTACCTCTTGAATTGGAATTGGGTTATGTAGCTACATAGCAACTTTGAGTTTTCTTCCAAGTCTGGGTACTTGTCTATGATTTCTGGTACATATGCAAGCCTTGAAAGCATGAGAATGCACAAGAATAAACTCCTGGGATGAATACTCATTTCATTATAAGGACTTCTCTTACGTTGATGCCACCATGTCAGCAAGGACATTTGTAGATAGCTTGACACAAAGAAACAAGCAATCAAATTCCCCTAGAATGCACTTAACTTTCCATATGCCTAAAAGCAGAGGCAATAGCTAGCTGGAATCCAATCTAAGAAAATGCCCATATAATCATCCTATGCTTAGTAGTGCTTACAAGGAAATCGGTTGGGCATGTGTTTAAAGTCTGTACAATAAAAAAAACACCCGGCAATCTGAACAGGCAATAGGATATCAGTTTACCAAGTCAATCTAATAATATAGCACATGTGGCATCACCTTGAGATTTTTGCCTTGGGTTTACTGGTTTTTTGACTTGTCAAGTGAAGGATATTCCCTTGGATTATGTGTAATCAATGGGCCAAGATCTTGAGCACTAAGGAATGAGATGAACTTGTAGCTTATTTTATCTCATCACTGGTGTATTCTAGCTGGGTAAGTGTCAGTTGATGAGGTTGCAAATTTTCACATATTACAAAAAAATATGTCAATATATGGTGGCAGAGGGAGTAAAACTCCATTAGCACCAGAAGACATAGGTACAATATACAATGAAGATGACCAGTTTTTCTATCTTACTGATGCAGAGACCCAGTTGTTGCCATAGAATTTAAACAGCTAAATTTAGACTCTTGATTATAATGACACTTTTATCGTGATCTCTATAAGGTAGTACCTAATAATCCTTTTCCTTGTTAAGTGAGGAAGCAAGAGAGCTCAAGTCCTTAAGTACCCTGAGAATTGCAGCACTAGACATTTTACTTGAAAGAAGCATGGTGTTTGTCTCAGCAAAAACACTGCAGTTCACTCATTGCAACCTTGCTCAATTTGGCAATTTGGTGATAAAAATATGTCAATGGGGAGGTGCCAGTTTCACTAAATTAGCCAATACGTACACATCATGAGAATATACAAGGTCTAACAAACCTTCGCATGCCAGCAAGGATGATAACAATCTAAACTCTGTTCCAGGAACATTGACCAGCATTGTTTATAAAATGCCGTGTCTCACCTCAGCACAAGCACAGAACCAAATCAACACTGTGGTGTATGCTTGTGCTGAAGAAGCCACAAATGCACACCAAGATGCACGCTAACAAATGTCCTTGTTGACACTGTCTTTGTGTCAAGCTATCTACAAATGTCCTTGCTGCCATTATGACATCAATGTAAGATAAGCCCTTATAATGAAATGGGCATTTATCCCAATGACATCAATGTAAGATAATCCCTTATAATGAAATGGGTATTTATCCCAAGAGTTTTTTCTTGCACATTCTCATGCTTTCAAGGCTTGCATATGTGCCAGAAATCATAGACAATTACCCAGACTTGGAAGAAAACTCAAAGTTGTTATGTAGCTACCTAACACAATTCCAATTCAAGAGGTACAAAACTTAATGAATAATAACAATCAAAGTTTCATGATGATACTGAGAATGCAGGGGTCAGCAAAAAGAATATTAGGTGAGATAGAAGATGTTGGAGCAAAATAAAGATCATTGACATTAGAAAAAAAGTCATAGGATTAAGATCTCTTGATTAGAGACCAATGATGGTTGGTGAACATGCTACATGGTCTTGAACATGACCATCATGGTTTCCCAAATGTGGTGGTTGTGCAAATTCATCTCGCTGTTATGCTATATTTTGCACAAAAAATCTAATTCTGTGACTGTCACTATGCCATGAAGCAGCACAAGTAGATCTAGAGTTTGCGAAAAAAATAAGCGAATTTTACATCCAATGGATCTCCCTTTTCCATGAGGATTGTGACTCCAAGTGAGTTTGAACAAAATCATAACATAGAATAATCATAACTTCCTCAATACTTTTCAAAATCACTATTATGATACAAATTCAGAAATGGCATAAAAATTTGGTCTCTGATGGCAGACTTCAATCTAGTACCTAGGCAAGGAAAACATTTCCTTGCAAGATAGGGCTTTGATATGTATGGAATGACAACCTCTTGAGGGAATAACACCTAAATACTGCACAAAATCACTATTATGAACCCAATGTGGAAATGAAGCCAAAATTCTGCATCTTGCAGTTTGATTGTAATTAGCCACACTAGTGAAAAAATATGGACGTCACAATCTTTTGGTGCTTGAAGGGAGTAGATCTAGTGGAAGTTGAAAAGTAAAATACCTCAATGAGCCAAGGTATAGAGCCCTTGATTGTAAAAACCCACCAGTGTTAGATCTAGTAGCCGTGTGATATGGAAACCTTAAGAGGTGACTAGATCTACAGGATGCAATCATTGTATTACAGCAAGTGCACCCCTCTCGTCTCATTTGGTAAATAACATAGCAGTGACCTATAGCTTGGAATTTGGAGGGATTGAGTGCTTTGTCCTCTTTTGGACTTAGAGTGATGAAGGTAGCATTTATGGTTGGAAAGGCACCTCAGATTTAGTGTAACTTTTCTTCAATGCCTAGACCTCATTTTTAATGGTGAACCAAATGTGGTGGAAGAAATTTGTGGTGAAAACATTAGGACTTGGATATTTTCTGGCAGGCATATCCATGACAGTGAATTTGACATCTATTAAAGTGATGGGCCTCATGGGACTGGCAGTGTGTTCTTTCAAGACTAATTAGGGGATGTGTTTAGTGATCATGTGAATGGCAATGAAACCGTCCTATTTGATTTTTGAGAGGAGAGACCAGAAAAATTTTGTTGGTTTGTGCTCAATATGTTGACGAGAAGTTAGCTTATTACCTTGATTGTTTTGAGATGAGTAATTCTATTACAATTCCAATGTCGAATCATCAAGTTCTATAAGTAGCCAATACCTTTGACTTGGGCACATCTGAAAGGAATCTAGGTCTCATTGTGGATCATACATAAAAGTCTTGTTTGATTAGCAACTGTGGAAATTTGGGGTCATTGTTTGTCTTGTGCAGACCTTGGTATTAAATTTTGAAGAAGACCGAGTGTCTTTCATACTCACATATTTGCAACAAAGATATCTGAATATAGGGTCTGGATTTTTGCTCAGAAGTTTGGGATCCATTGATCCAGTCCCTTGTCATCCAATTGCAATCAAAATTAAAGAAATCCATACCTCTCATAGGTCCAAGATTTCTCTGCTAATTGGACAACATTCTGGCCTGTAGATCCCTGGACGATTGTCTTATCTTAACCTTTCTCTAAATAAATTTAAGACTGAAATTAATGATCCAAAATGTTGCACAATTGTAGTCTGCTCACGAAGTCCGCATGACTCTCAGAAGATAGCTTGCTCCAAGATGGTATGTTGAAGGAGTTATCTGATCTTGTCTTCTTTCACAAATCTGAAGACATGGACTTGTTCCTAAACAACTTCGG
Organism: Pinus albicaulis; assembly: GCA_034641835.2. NCBI lineage: Eukaryota > Viridiplantae > Streptophyta > Pinopsida > Pinales > Pinaceae > Pinus > Pinus albicaulis. The sequence goes on along the minus strand of JAXQQM020059166.1, from coordinate 98,187 downwards.
ATCCTCTATTTATACACACCTAAGAAATTAATGATGGTCTTATAATATATATAACCCTGCATGTCTTTGCCAAAGGGGTTTTGCTTGGGGTTTTATTTGTCAAAAATTTCATTGGAATTCACAAACCTATGGTGGATTGAAGACAGGATAGCCCGATTTGCAGCATAAATCAAACATATGTTATGTTATCTTCCAAGCTGATGCTTGTGCCTCAGACTGAGTTTAATTTGCATATAAGAATTCTTACCTAGCAGATTGAATTGTCCACTCTCAAGGCATACTCAAGTGGCACTGTGGCACTCATTTGGCATCTATTCTATTAGTGATCAAGGCTCCCTATAGGCGAAAATATGTATCAAAATCTGAATATGTTGAAGAATTTCGGTCACTTTTATTGTTACGGACCTGAGGTATCTTATCTAGAAAGTTTCAACTTAATATACATGATGGTATTGCAGATTCCAGGTGTTATTTTGTTAAAGAATATTTGGCCACTGTACTCCAAGGTACTTCCTATGATAACAACCATTATATGCTTTGATCCCGGTAATCAAAGCCCTCAACTGTGAGCCATTATCAAGCAGAGTTTAAATAGAGTCCTGATCTTGCACATTGATCAGTCATCATTGTAATTTCCGTTGATATAAGCAGTATGAGTAAGTGATAATGCCTCTTGGTCTCACATATTTTTCATCTTCAAGAAAACGAGATTCACATTATGAATATCTACAAGATATTCCCTCACACGAATCGGACAGCAGCAATGATGGACCTCAATCACAAGATTTTCCCAGACCACTATTCCAATTTTTTCATGAACTGGAAATGAATACCAATGTTACCTTTGATAAGATCTGAAATTTTTAGACAATATTCCTCAGGATTTCAGCTTCTGAAACTTCTTATGGTGTGAAGCTGAAATCCTGAGGAAATTCGTCAAAAAATTTTGGAGCTTGGTTCACAATATTTTTGGAGATATGATCTATGGAAGGTAGTGCTTTTTCAGGCTCCTGAATTTCATCTCAAAGAGGTGATCGTGGGAAAAGTTCAATAACATTCTCTCTGGGCATCGAATTGGAGTGCTGTAAAAATTGGTCGCAAGTACACAGACTGAAGTTTCTTGGCTATCAATTTTAGAGAAAAAGGATGAAACAGTGACACGTGGCAAGTCGTACAATTTCACTCTACTAAACCAGTCCAGAATTAGGTCATTGTGGGAGATTGGACACAAATTTTTCTTGGAGAATCCAAATTAGGGCAGCCCTGTGGCATTCGAAAGATAATTCAGAGGGCTACGTTGATACTGAAATTAAAATATTGAAGTGCTGCAATAATAGAGATAATCCAATTTCAATATCGAGCTCCTCAAAAGCAAGTAAAAGGTGTGTATTGTTTTTCCCGAATTGCATAAATCTTGTTTGAAAAATTAGTTTGAAGTGATTCCCAGGGTCTATTGAGCATATATTTCAGTATTTCATTCTGAAATGCCTCCTAAAAATAATTCAGCACCCATTAAGCCCTCAGAAATCTATACTATGATGCATGAAGTGGAAGAATTGCAGTATGAGATATCAAAATTACGGTACCAAGTGCAACAAATTTCGATCTTACAAAGAGCAACCGAAGCTCACATAGATGGTTTAAAATAAGAAATGGAGGCTAAGTTGGATGGTTTGAAGGATAAAATAATAGAAAATATGGATGATAAATTAGTGGAAGATCACATCGAGCATCAACAACAAGTTCTCCAACTCTCAAAGGATAACACAACTTTGGTGCCGAATCTAATGAAACAACAGGAATATCAACATCACATCGAAAGAATTTCCTGAAGCAGTCACAAAAACAAGAACTCGACAAGTACGATCAATTTCAGAGTATCTCAGAAAGTGGAAGAACTTTCCTTTAGAAGATTCCACATGGGAGGATGAGAATTTTATACAGAAGCATCAAGAAATAATCAAGCGTTGAGGACAACACTTGTTTGAAGGAGAGGGGCATGCTAAGTCCCTATATTAATAGTGTAGTCCCTTATTATGTTAGTGTATCCCCACTTATTTTTATTGTTGTACCCCTGTAAGCCCCATATTTTTATTATTGTGCCCTTACATTATTGTTGTTAGGTCGGCTAGGATTACATTGTGGCCCCACTAGGATTATATTGTGGCCCCATGGACTCCTATATATAGAAGGAGGTTTTGTTCATTTGTATCATCCAAGAATTCTTCATTTATGTAATGTATTGGAGGTTTCCCCCTCGAAGTGGCTTATTTCTAAGGCGTTGATATCTCTTTTCTTCTATTTTTGGAGCTAGTTACACAACATCTTTCACTTTTGGACAGTCCACAAACCTTTCTCAGATTTGATCCGCACTTTAACATAGGAACATTGCCCTTGAACGTTACATGTATCCAGACCCTATACACTGTAACCACTTCAGGATTATACGCAGAAGCTTTGATGAACAGTCAGAGACAGTCCGCACTTCTGTTCTAGGAGACCACAACACTTTATTACACTAAGATACCACAAGGATGTATGTATCTTAAACAGTCCTGAAACTCGTCAAAATCCGCACTGAACCTCGTCCAAAAAATACACACTTATGTTTTAGAGATGATAGAAATTTCTTGTCCTCAAGTGACTGCAGAACAGGTGCATATATAGAGACAGCTTTATTGTCTTTAGACCGACCTTACATTTAGCTTGTAGGCCGACTTTAACACATCATTTTAGTTTATCTTACAACGTTGTTGGAGGGTTGAATTAAGTCATTCATTCACGGTTTCTTTGGCAAGGTCTTGGAGCATTTCTTTAGACTAGATCCTTCATATATAAGACACTTAATTACATTTATACCTAGAAGACAAAACCCTAATACACATCAAGAAGAAGTCTATTAACCTAAAATAAAATTTTTCTCATGAAACTCATGAAGCATGTACAACAAATATACATTTTATTATCTTTGTCTTCTTCTTTACATAAATACATAATCACATAGTCAATATGAAGACCGATCCTAGCTACACTTTTCAACACTCCCTCTTAACTAGGGAGGTACTCATACAGGTACATGGTCACTTTCAAACTAAAGAATCTCATAAGAAGAATTGGATTGGTAATCGCATCTATATAGCATCATATCAACCAGCATTGTCCTAGTGCAAGGCCTTCACTAACAACCCCATCTCTCAACAAGACAATGGGCTACAATTTTGGCGAGACACATGACTTATAAACACTATAGTCATTATCTCTCCAAGTTACATACTCCACCCAGGTGTTCCCAGAGTATGACCTTCTTGGACTATCCTTCTCTTCGGTAGCCAGCCCTCAAAGAATATCAGTCCTCGACTAATCTTGTCTTGAATGCCCTATCTCATTCTCAAAGAGTATCGAATGCCAGATGATTACCCAATCCTCCATTTTGTCTTCTAGGTGAAGACCAGAACGATGTGTCTATCCATTCTCTCCACATGGCCTTCACTAAGACTTGCTGTTGTTAGTCCTGGTCTAGTGCATGACACATGCATTAGAGAATCACATGTGTCACTCTCCTTTAACTCAGGAAGGGCATACTTCAAGTTTAGCTCCCATTGGCTTCTTGGGATATTTATACCTTGGAAGACAAAGGAGTGTTGGGACTTGCATATGTTCACACACGGGGACTAGTTGTAGCTGCTAAATGAATTGTTAGAGGGTTGCAAGATGATGCTTATGAAAAATTCTCTGAAACTGAAAAATCATGATAGCCTCATATATGTTTGTCTTCAGTGGTTACTTCACATTCGATGACATAGTTTACAGTGCCTTATATTTTATATTGAGAGCTCTCCTATGCTTAAAATAATCTTAAGGGCGTAAAGAAAATCGAGAGGGCCTGTGGTTGCTGCTGCGCACGAACAGCGCAACCTAGCTACTCCATTCAGCCACCATGGCCTCTGGAGGGGGATCCAAACCCTCCCTCTTCCACCAGAGGTGAGTGCTTTCAAGAACTTGGTGGCATCAAGCTGCAAACGCCCTCCAACAGCATTGCAGAAGAAGTTTGTCAAAAAAAAGGACAGCATCCCTTCGGTGGCTCTCTTGGAAGAATAAACATGTAGAACCGCCCTAAATCTTGCAGAAATAGGCCTCATTGGGTAGTTTACGGACCTCTGGCCATCTCCCAAAGAAGTGGAAGATTGGATAAAGAGAAACTAGATCCCATTAATCAAATAAGGCATCAAAAATTATTTTGTCGGCAAAGACTTTTCTGTGTTTGTGTTTAAAAGTGCAGAGGATAGAAGCCTCATATTCAGGAATGGCCCATACTTCATGGGGCCACAAAGCTTATACTTAAACAAGTGGTCACCTAAATTTTACCCCTCCTAAGACGTGCCTTCATCTGTTCTAGTTTGGGTGCATCTCCCTCACCTCACACTGCATTGTTGGAACCATAAGTCCTTTCAAATTATTGGCAATACCCTTCAAAAATATATTGATCAAGCTATTAGAAAAGATCAGTACTCCTATGCCTGCATCTGTGTCGAGGTAGACATGGAAGAAGGGATGCCAGAAGAAATCAATCTAACAGTTGCCGGATGACCCCATATTCAATAGCTGGACTATGAACAGCTCCCTTTCAAATGCAGACATTGTCATAGTTATGGACACTTCACAAGATATTGCAAGAAAAATGAATCATAAAGGGGAACACCAATACAGTTCAGGGAAATGAAGAGAGGAGTTATATTCCCATCTCGAATGAGGCCCTAATCCCCAACAACAAGTAAAGCACTCCTGCAGACCCTTTAGAAACAACCCCTAATAGCATGGAACAGAACGTGGCCCCTTCCTTCAATAAAGATGGCGAAGAAACATAACCACTTGGAGCCTCCCAAGGCAGCCCCTCCAACCCTTCATATGCAGAAATATCAAAGAAAAATCTTGCAGACAACTCCTACTCCTCAGAGGATGAGACCTTTGAGAGACCTTCAAAAAGAGCCGGAAGGAAATTATATAAAGAAGTCAGGGAAGAGGAGGCAGAAAGGCTAAAAATTCAAGGAAGCCAACCCACAATAGAAATGTCCATTGGGAGAAACACCAGAGCAAGGCCTTCCAAGGGAGGACCCTCCAACCCCTCCCTCGGTAAATAATGCGTCTAGTCCCTTGAAACTGCAGAGGCTTTGGGAACCACCCAAAAATCGAAGCCATCAAATATCTATCGAAAATAGACCCCCTCATACATCGTCATGCTCCAAGAGACTAAAATCGAAGGGCCTGGCCTTCTTGAAATCAACAAGTCAAAGTGGAAGAAAAATGCAGGCAAAGCAGTAAGCTCGAGGGGATCCTCAGGAAAATTAGCTACTCTATGGTCTGACGAACACTTCCAACTGCTCAACACCTATGAGACCAGAATTGGATCTTCACAGAGCTAAAATATCTCACAAGTAAGTTTACCTTCACCTTATTCAATCTTTATGTCCATGTACTTCATGCTGAAAAAAGAGAGTTTTGGAACTCTCTCTCTGCCTTCCTAGAGCTTCACTCCCCTATTAATATCATTCTGGCCGGAGATCTAAACATAGTCTTGAAACCAAGAGAAAAGAGGGGAGGTAACAGAAATAGAGATCAAATGTTGTCGATGGTGGAAGAGCTAATGCAGTAGTGGGATCTCCTCGATTTTAACCCAGTGAGAGGCCTCTATACCTGGACCAACAACAGATCAGGGGATGACCACATTTATGCTTGACTAGATAGATTCATAGTCAAAGGCACTATGCTGATAGAAAAAATGTTAGTCTCAACTAAAATCCTCCCCAAACTCACCTCAGATCACAAGCCCATTCAACTACTTGTGGAAGCTGATGAAGACCTGGGCCCAATCCCCTTTCGGTTCAGCCCTCTGTGGATTGAAAGAGAAGGATTCTTCGAAACCGTTCATATGTATGGTTGGACTAGACAAAGGTCATTAATTTTTCATACGGCAAATCAAACATGGATCATAAATGATTCAGTAGAAAAAAGATAAAATGAGTGGACACTCTCTGGAGGGATCCTTGGGCCTTTGAGCTTAGGGTTACAAGTTGGTTCATTCCCTTGCATGTTTTTCCACGCAAAAATACATTAATCAAAACATGCTTTAACTTTTATTGATGGATGTTATGTGCATTGTGGGAAAAAGAAATATTTGAAACATATTATTTGGGGTTGCCGCTTTGCCAAACCAATTTGTAAGGTCATCTACTATGATTCTTTGTTTTGTTCTCTTTCCCTCTACACTAGAGGGTAGATTTTTTTGGTGATTATGCTTTTGTGTAGATTTTTATCAACCTTTTTGGTCATTTCTTAGATTACCCACTCCCTTCAATGTTTGGAACTAAGTTGTGTGGTTTTCATTCAAATTCAGTGAATTTGGAAAAAAATATTGCTGGTGCAAAATAATATGATAAAATCCCTCTTATGTTCAGCAAAGAGAATTAAGCAGATTTTGTTAGAACTTCCTAAAAAAATGTTAGAATTTAATATTTTGTTCAAAAAAAATGTTGACGTGTGTGTGTGTGTGTGTGTGTGTTTATTTTCTAAGAGCTTAACAAAAAATAAATGAAGCTGATTTTTCTCATCATGTAGAGACTTGAGAATTAGGGTTGTTGCTCAGCTCCCTTCCTTATTCTCTTGATTTGTACAAAATCGATGGGAATTAAGACTTGGAAACGTCCTCCTCTCTTGCTTGTACTAGCAAGAGTCTCCTGTAATAATGTGCAATCCCAAACCCCTGCATCTACCCACAAGAAGACGTCACATGTAACCAAGGTTTATTCTATCATCACCAAGGCTTCTATAAATGCACTTGAACAGTAAACACAAGGTGAACCCACTCCTAATAGCCTTTCAAAGCCTATTCCAATTGGGCAAAGAAATACCAACACTTATTTTAAAGACTTTATGCTTAAATTTGACATGAGCAACTTTTCTTCTAGTGTTGCACCATGTACCCCATCCTCACCCACTTCCACAACTGCCTATGTGGAAAATGCAACCTTAGTCCCTAATGTGGCTCTGGAGGTTGAATGGATTATGCAAAATATTGAACATTTCAAGGCCCATGACATGATCTGCAAATTTAATGCATTGTCACCTTTGTTGGCATAGCTATAGGCCTGGAATGAATCGTCACGTAGTCCCTTTCTCTTTAAATCTAAGGCCATTCATCCAGCTACAAAAGGTTTCTTCATCCTTGATTGAGTCCAATGCCTACGAGCACTGGCTAAAAGTGGTTATGTGTGGCCCATGGTTTGTGGGAATTGCAAGCTTCTCCGTGTAGACATGAAGCCCCAATTTCAATCCAATCATTAAATCCTTAACAATGATTCTACTTCTTTAAATTCAATGGTCAAATCTACATTTGGAATTTTAAAAACACAAGTCCTTGAACTCCATTAGTGATGTTTTGGATGAATATTTCTATCTTAGTGACGCCATTGGAGCTAAACCTCCTACTAACTTTGCCCACTTGTGTATTATGGAAAAGGGTTGCCAAATCAAATAGTTTTGAGATACGGTGACCACCGTTACTCCCAAGTTCTGGACTATTAGCACATCACATTCCACGCAAGCTGAATTTCAATCAAATGCATATGCATAACTACAACATGATTAACTCAGAAAAACTACGAACACAATAATATCTCTCTTCTTTGACAGAGAATCGGGGTAGTTTCAATTGAAAGAGTTGCCTTGTGGGGGTTTAACAAAGTTTAATTTTGCATTTAGGATAGAGAAGCATGCATGTTTCCTGCCTCTATTAGAGTGCCCATTGCCAATTTACCGTTATCCAACACCCTAAAACCTCATGTACCAAAAACAAAAACAAAAAACTCTGTAACAACTTGAAGTGTCAATCAAACTGTATATTGACCATTATAAAAGTTTCAAAGAGGACTAATGGTGACCCAAAAGACAAGAATCTTGACAAAGAGGGTTGTATACGATAGTCAATCAAGTGAAATTGTGAAACAGATATAAGGAGTTCGAATCCCATCTAGTGATTTGAGAGAGCATTCAAATTTAGAACTACAGTACCGTACCTGCCCTGCTGAAAATTCCTGCAAAGCTCCTGTCGTCAATTCATTGAAAAGTCAATTCGCCCACACCAGAAGAATTGGAAAGCCGAAGGCTATTCAAAATTGATAGCATGGGCATACGAAGATTTAGAATGTATGCAACGTGAATGTAACTTGAATATCTAGAGCTCTCTTTGCTTTGTGCTTGCAGTTATTTAAATGCTTCAGACCTATATATATTATACACAAGTTCGTTTTCATTATTAGTGATTTTTTCAGTATCAGTGATGGTTTCTTTGGACGCAAAGTGTTTCAGTTGAATGAGAAAAGCCTGATTTGAACTCAGTTTTGGTTTTATAGATGGCCTTTTAACATTTGATGGGAAAAAGTCACTTTTGGTTGGTTTTGTCGATTGTTTTAAATTGGAAATGTTTTTTAACATTTGGCTAGAGGAGGTAAAATTTATTATTTCTTTTATTTGTTTTAAATTGTAAATGTTTTTTTACATTTTTATTATTGCTTTTACTTTTGTTTTAAATTGTAAGTGTTTTTTTACATTTTGTTATGGGTGGAAAAATTTATTATTGTTTTTACTTGTTTTAAATTGTAAATGTTTTTTAACATTTTGTTATGGAAGGGAAAATTTATTATTGCTTTCAACTTGTATTCTATATTTTAATGAAGAAAACGTTATTATGCCAATGTTATTTCGTATTATTATAAAATAATAATAATAAATATTATTTTCAGTGTGAAAAAAATTTGGCTTATATAATGTGTCAGTGCATATGTCGTAGCATTTAAACATATTACTAAATCCCCCACTGAAAGCAACACACATCATAAAAAGAAAGGTATTTCACCAGCCAAGTGCAATCATGTGTCATGAATAATATGTAGAAGCAGCACACATTAGGCATCAAGATATGTAAGAGAGATATGTACACCCATGTAAAACAGCAAATACAAAAGAATCAATGGATGAGAAACATATCAAAAGTTGTTCCCATCCCTGACCCCCTGTGTGTCACATAGGTTGGAAAAAACTCTCGGACCAGTTACACAACAAAAAAATAGAAAATACAAGAAAAGGAGTGTAAATAGGTCTAAGTCAAGATAGTGCCAAATTCATAGTTCCAAAAACCATAAGGTTTTCTAGCTAGAGAAAGTAGTGTGTGATAGACATATGTTTACAATATCGTAGAAAGAATAGTAAGCTGACAGGCACGGATCTTCACAATTACTATAAGTGTTTTATATTAACTTCCTGTGGGAAATACTTATGGGCGCTCAACTTAGGGCAGCCCGAAGATAAATCTTTGCACACTTTTACCAAACCCAATGTTGCGGGCACCTCGATGCCGCCCCTTTCTACAGGATCTGATAAAGGCTGAGTGTTAACAAATGTTCTTTTCCCTATCTTCACATATTTGCATTAACGCTGAGCGTCATCATTCCTCCATCCTTCTCCAATTTGCGTTGGAGCTGACCACATACATTTAAGGCACATCTCAATGAATACCTGGCATCGTTGGATGCGGACATCACTGGACATGAGGCTATGATAGAGGCCTTTCAATCGGCGATGGATGACATAAAGGAGGGGACAGTTGGAACACATGTGAGACGTCGGGGGTCAAGGACCTTGGGATCTCCTTCACGATACAACCCTCGCACAAAACATGGCTTTCAAGACTAGATACCAGCTACACATCACACGGGCACTCGAGATAAACCTGATCATCCTTCCACTGTGACAAAATTGTTGAGCTTTGGCTATGATGTCATGTGGGATAGTGTGGCAAGGCTTCGTAAGAGGGCATTGATCGGGCGATGGCACTTCGACCGGGAGCGTGACAGGGGTATACAGAATTGGGTAAACAATGAGTGGTGTTGCATTCTAGGATATTCGCCTAAGGTGTGCCGATTACTGAACGACTGGTATAGTTTTCACTTCCTGACTATGGAGGACGCTGCATGGATTATGAAAATACCATGGGTACATGGTAGATGCTTCCTGTCATTGCATACCTGGTATATTGGTTTTAATCCAACGTCGTAGGTTCCACACAATCATCTAGTATGGGTTAAACTCTCGGGGTTGCCGCTGGAATTATGGAATCTTAAGGTCCTTTCTGCCATTGGGGATTCCATTGGCAGATTTGTATACATGGATCCTAAGGGACTTGGAATTTTTGATAAATGGGTTGCATAGATTCTAGTTGAGCTAGGATTTGTTGGTGCCCTTCCTGCTCAGATTGATTTGTCGCGGGACTGTGTAATTCACCAACAGCGGGTTGACTATTTGAGCATCCTCTTCCAGTGCCTACTGTATCACGACATAGGCCACCTCGTTCGAAACTATCAGAGGCGTCACTTCGGGAGGCGATCATACAAGACCAGTGATGTTTCAACAACAAAGACTGCTACTCAGACCACATCACCACCTACGACGGGTGAAAAATCAGGGATGGAACATTATCACACAACCCCCCCTCCTACTCATTTCCTTTATATGTATCTAGATTCTACATTATCCCCCTTGTCACTGGCGCCAGATAACCTGAAGGTTTCGACCATTCCCCTTCCCCCTATCCGTCAATCAGTGTACATTGGGAACCTTGTGCATCTGAGTGGACACCCTCATCCATCAGCTGACGTTTGTGCACCACACACCCCTCATGAATCAACTGCTCCCGTAATCCTATCCCATACTTTTTTCCCTCTCCCAGATGACCCAATCAGGGACATTAGATCGTTCTCCTCCTCAGAATATCCCCCTCTGGTCACATCTGGGCGATCACGGCTTGGGGTATAGTCCCCATTGGATCTTTCCCTTGCCACTTCGCCCCACAACTTGTTTGATGGTGACATTGAGTTTCTATTATAGAACCCCTCACTGGATTTATCTAAGATTTCAGCCAAACAATGTGATGAGAGCACGCCTCCTTTCCAGATTAGCTCTACCTCAAGATTGAATGTCATGACGTGCCGCAAGGGGGGCCGTTGAGGGGGGGGGGGGGGGGGAATAAACCTATTCAAGACATTACATCATCAGGGAACCCTGGAATGTACGAGGTTCCAATTTCTACCGCATTCAACCGGGTACCTAAAGCACTGTCCCCCGAGAATGGTGGCTCTTGATGAATTGCATTTCAATCAATATCTGTGGCCTAGTAGACCACTATAAATATCTCTCTATTAGGATTTTTCTTAAATTCTGCAATACATTTATGGTCTTGTGCCAGGAGACCATGACTTCTTCTGATAAGGTGTATACCTATTTTCAAAATATGTATCCAAGGTGGGACATGGTGGGGGTGGATTCTTGGGGTCTATCCGGGGGCGTGGTGGCTATGTGGAATCCTATGCTGGATAGTTTCCATGCATATTATTACTTTGGTGGAATACTACTATCTGGCCACATCTGGGGTTACAAGGAGTGTATACAGTTTATAAATTTATATGCACCTTACTCAGATCAAAATGTTTTCTGGAAGAGAATGGAAGACAATGATATACTCAAAATAGGCTATCTTGTTACTACATGGGATTTTAATGCCACCCTTTCCTAAAAGGAACATTGGGGGAAGTGATGCAGGATGGAACCTATATCTACATATCCTACAAACCTTTTTATGGAGAATAATTTGCGGGATATACAGCCCCACAAGTTATGCCCAGCGTGGTACAACGGAAGGACCGATGATGTATACATTGGCAAGAGGCTTGATAGATTTATTTTACATGAGCAATTATTGGAAAGCCTGGGGAAGGTACACTCGAGGGTGCCAAATATTGCAATATCAGACCATTGCCCCATTATTCTTAGCTGGTGTGAGGTCAAGTTTCCACGTGGTTTTCCTTTCAAATTCAACCGGATTTGGCTTGAAGATCCAAAATTTTTGGAAACTGGTCACTAAACACTGGGAGGCCATAGGGGACTGAAGATTATATACTCCCATGACTTGGATGGGACTGGTACTTAAAGGGCTGAAGGTTAAGGTAAATATTTGGGAGAGGTAAAAGAATAGATGCCTCATTACTAAGCTTACTTCTATAAATACTAAAATCAGAGATATGCAGTAGGTGCACATCGTTATTGAAGATTTATCGCGTCTGATTGCGTTTGTACTTCTATGTCAGTGATTTTTTCAAACTGTCGCTTTTGTGAACTTTCAGTTTCACATGTGTCACTTTCATGTTCTTGACTGTCACTTTTTCTTGCTTTCACTTTAATTAGTTTCGTTTTCATGTTATATTCGCTCTGGCATGTGTTCCTTTCATCATCGTTTGCATATCGCAAGTGTCATTCGCATTTTTCTCTTTATATAGAAAATGTCATCTTTTGGCATGGGAAGTGTCGCTTGTCGTGTAAAGTGGAATTTTGGCTTGTTTCAAAGGGTAACTTTGGTGTTGATGAATTCCCCTAGTCATGCAGACACGCTTTACACTCATTCCCAAATTTTTATGGACTATTGCAAAAGCGTCATCATTGTCGTTGCAAAGTGTATCTTTAGTGTCACACTTGGGGAAAGTCACTGCAATGTCGTCACATTGAGGGAATAATGTTGTTCATGTATTCTAACTGATCAATGTTGTGTCTTCAATTGTTCTAAGTGTGTGATCATGCCCAAGTTTTTCCTTGTTCACTTTGGTCTCATTGATTCCACACTTAGTCTCATCCGAAAAAATTCACTCCTGATCAACTTGACCTCACTCAACCTTCCTAAACTGTGCATTGTGCAGTCTCAGCCCTCAAGCCTTGACCTTACCTCTTGAAATTGTGCACTGTGTAGTCACAGTGCCCAAATTTGACCCTTGAGCTCCAGAACTATGTAATTTTTGCCTCCCAATCAACCTTAAATGCACATTGCGCAGTGCCAAGCCTCAAGTTTCCAGCCTGACACCTTGAGCTGCGCAATTGCGTAATCCATTAGATTTTCCTCCCTCCAGAATTGTGCATTGGGAAACTTCAAGCCTCAATCATGAGCCCTTGAACCCCTCAACTATGTAATCTCCCATCTTGTTCTCCTTCCATAATTGCACATTGGGAAACTTTAGGCCTCAAGCCTCAACCTTGAGCTCTTGAGCTCCTCATCTGCACAATCACTTAGCTAGGCCTCTCAAAACTATGCATTGTGCAACCTCAAGCCTCAAGCCTCAAGCTTGACGTCCTTAATCCCTCAACTGTGGAGTTCCTTGAGTCTATCGTTCGAGAACTTTGCATTGGGCAACCTCAAACCTCAAGCCCCAATCTTGAGCTCTTAAGCCCCTCTACTGCACAATCCTTTGACACTGGCCATCTTCAACTGCACATTGCATAGTCTCAAGCCTCAATCCAAAACCTCAACCTCTGGAACTATGCAATCCCTAAGTTAATCACCAGTTTCATCCCTAAAAAGTGATTTCATGAAACATGTTATATTAAGGGTTTTTCAGAATGATGTCATCTTGTCGTGAATGGTTTTCAATTGTAGATACTCTATACCATAAATTTGGAGATTATCCTTGGAGACAATGCCACCTATCCCATGAAAGGGATAGGGACTATGACTCTTCATATAAATCAAGGTCAAGTCCTCCATTTGCAAGATGTGTTGTATGTACTGAACTTGAAGAAGAATCTAGTGTCCATCTTGCCAATGGAAGACAAAGGATTAAAGGTGCCATTCATTAATGGAAAGGTACACATTTGGAAGAGGAACTTCAAAGAAGCGTTCACTCTTGGTTTCAGGGTTGATCAGGTTGGAGGAAGTCTGTTGCGGGCCATGACATGTGACACAACTCTTCAATCCTAGCTATGGCACTGAAGGTTTTCACACCTTCTTTACAACGCCCTTCCCAAAGCAAGGAAGGTGGTGACAGGAATGCCCGATTTCAAAGATGATCATGAAGGTGTATGTCAAGGTTGTACCGAAGGAAATCATACAAGGGGACCATTCCCCTCAATTGTCACGAAGACATCTGATATTTTTCAATCGATACATTCTGATCTATCTGGAATGCTGCCCATAATATCCTTGGGAGGATGCTTATATTATATCACTTTTATAGATGACTTATCCCACAAGACTTGGATATATTTTTTGAAAAAGAAAGACGAAGCATTTAAGTGGTTTCGTACCTTCAAGGCCTTGGTTGAAAATCCGACAGGGAAGAAGATCAAAATTTTGAGGACCGATAATGGAACCGAGTATGATTCGAATGAATTCAATGAATATTGTAGGGAAGATGGCATTAAGAGGGAGACCACTATTGTGTATACTTCCGAAAAAAATGGTGTTACTGAAAGGAAGAATAAAACCATTTTGGAAGTTGCCCATGCCATGCTTTATGACCAAGGTCTTCCGAAGTTCCTATGGGGAGAAGCTACCAACACCACTGTGTATGTTCAAAATAGATGCCCACATTCTGCATTGGACTCCAAAACTCTTGAAGAAGTCTTCTCTGGTAAGAAGCCTGATGTCTCTCATTTTAGAGTTTTTGGAAGTTCTATTTATTTTCATGTGCCATAAGAAAAGAGAAGCAAGTTGGATGATTATGGGAATAAGGGAATGATTGTGGGTTATAGTGAAACCTCGAAGGCATATAGAATCTATGTACCTGGTCAAAGAGAGGTGGAGATATGCCATGATGTCACCTTCGATGAAGATGCTACCCTCAGGTTCACCCTCTCTTTGATCTATGCTCCACATGCATCCTGCCCATGTAGTCCGAGACTCATGGGAAGTACCTCTCATTTGGCCAATGAGTTGGGAAATGAGGATAGAGACCAATAGAATTACTGATGGATGCATCGGGTATTTCCGTACTCTTTATGCCTAGGATGGGATGTGTCCAAAAACTTGATATGAGATAAATTCTGATGAGGTTCTCACCTCTAAACTGGCTTCAGGTCAGTTTGTTTGGATGAGTTTTTTACCTCTAAACTGACTTTGGGTCAGTGGAGAGTGGAAAAGTATTTGTGACTCACTCTCGATGATATTTTATTATTTTTCTTCTATAGCAGAGCAGAGCAAGCAAAGCAGAGACATCAGGATGGCACAGGATTACATGATGATGATGATAGTACATTATGGTAGGGGATGACAAGATTACACAGGTCAACAAATGGAGTTCTCCCTAGTTGAGAGGGAATGTTAAATTTGGAAACTAGGGCCAAACTCCATGTTGCACTGCTCAAATGATGGAGATGATATTTTTGTTGGATTTCTCTTTCGGAGAGGTGCAATATTGATCTAAATATCATCTAGTTTGGATGAGTAGAACTTGTATTTTGAATTTATTTTCCACACGTGAATATTGTCAAGGTCGGTCAGAATTGTAATGTAGGCTCACAAGCCCCAAAATATGTGTCACACACCCACAGTCATGGATATAAAAAGAGAGACATGATGCTCATTTCATCATTCACTCATCTCACACATATCTCTCTCATCTGATTGGTTCGTAGAGCCTTAGAGGTTTCTCTCTTCTCCACTCGTGTGAAAACAGGAAGCTGAAGATTTCAGATTGGTTTAGGGAAAATCTGGACAGAGTTGACCAGCGTTGACTTTGGGTCAACCCACATCGTGTGACTATGTTTTTAGCTCAGAAAATATGATCTTTGAAGGCCGCATTTGAAGGCACAAAAATCAAGGTCAAACATTGACCTTTGACCACAACATTAATTTTAATGTTGAATAGTTTTACCGCATAATTTTGACTTCCGCGTTGACTGTTTTGTTAGCTGATTTTGGGGTGTATCTAAAGGAAGGTTGAATTTGTAAGTGTCTGACTGAACCTGATTGGAGGTTGAGGGGCTGGTTTGACCAACAAAGTCTTTGCTGGCTAGGGCATCCTATTGACTGCTGTAAAATACATTTCTCTTTCTCTCTCTTGAATAAAAAGAATTACAAATTCTTGTCTCTTCTATTGGTTTGTCTTCTGTCAATTTATTTTATGTTCTATCAACATTTACTTTCGATGATTATGTGATTGCTAATATGAAATTGAATAGGGCTAATAAGAAGAAAGACTGAAGTAAACTACTCTAAGAATAGAAAATACCATGATTAACTAAAATTAACATACCTTTAATATAGATGGCTATAATCTTTTAAGGAATCCTGCAAAAGCTAATGTGGGGAAATACATGAACCCACCTGCATTTTTGGAATTTGCACAAAGTCAAGGAAATGTTCTGTGTCATCATCAACATAGAGCTACAGTTGTTCAATCTCATTAGTAATCTGAGGAATTACATCTAAAATAGTTGATGAAATAAATGGAAACGGTGTACTATATACTTCGTATGGGTTTGTGCCAGTAAGGAACTTTCTTGACCCTGGTTTACAACAATATCTAGGCCCTTCAATTTAATTTCACCTGCATGTTAGTTGAGGTGGATGCTTTGCAGGGCTATATTCAATATCTCCTTCTCAAGGGTCGATCTACAAAAGTTCAAATTGATGCGAGTAACCTCCCTATAGGTAATATGAGCATAGATCTGAACAAACCTACAGAGAAGGCAACATAATCTCAAATTTTATGGGTGTTTTTTAAAGTGTATTTTGCTATTGTATCAATTTGGACGAGCATAATATGTGAGTAAGCCTATAATCTAGGTATGGAATTTTAGTTCTTATTTAAAGAACCGACTATCCACCTACTATCCAAGGGAAAATAACTATGTAATTTCTCGAGTAACATGTTGTGACTGGACGTAGAGTTAATTTGAATCTAATCCACATAAAAGTAAAATGAAACCAAACTCATATTGATTGTCAATATCCTTTAAGCAATAGATTTTTGAGGTATGCCTCATGTTTGGATTGTACACTGTTAGGGTAACATAGTAACAACCTTTGGAAAGATAAGGGGGTATGTTACAATAAGACATGCCATTACAACTCTCTTCCGTACTAGGCTAGAGAGCGTCTCTCAACATAATGATAGATTCAAAGACTAGGAAACTATCCAATTTGGATGCCAATTTCTAAGCCCCTCCTCTTATGTTCTTGCGGGTAAAGGTATGATTGGTAGTGGCAAGATTTATTAGGTGCAGTTCTGTCACTATGTATTTGAAAAGAGTTGAGAATGCTTCAAGCCTTCTGATGCTGCCACACTTCTCATCCAATGATTTTATAAAATTGAAGTCACCACCAAGGATCCAAGGGGAAAGAGCAAGGAGCTTATGCATCTGAGTAATGGAATCAAGGAAAATAGTCTTGTATCTTGGAGAGGTTGGGTCGTATATGTTATAAAGAAAACATGTATATGCTTAACCAATTATCCTAGATTGGATTGAGAGAATGTGAAATGCGGAAAAGATATTTAAGATTTGAATCTCTAGAGTGTTCTAGATGATGGCAAGGCCCCTTAAATTTCCCTGAACATTTATCATGATCACATAAAAATCTCTACCCCATTTACTTATTATATTTGAAATGACCTCACTAGAGGATTTAGTCTCTTGGATCATCATCACGACAAAGTTTTTAGATTTCTAGTTTTCTTTAAGGAGTTGTTGATTAGCTCTATAGTTGAGGACCGTGATATTCCATGAGAGGATTTTGATTTTGGGGTGATGCTGGAAGTAAGGAAACAATTCGTTATCGTCCTTATGCATCTTGAATTTACCAACATACCCCTTAATTCATCGAGGAGTTGAAGGTTTGCTTCTGACCTCTTCTTTTTCCCTCTTTGTGCAATTTTGATGAATCCTTCAAAGGTTGGGATTATACCCCTAGTGGCCTAGTATTAAATTTTTAAGAGTCATATTTTAGACCAACTTGACACGTTTTGAAGTACGCCTAGTTGAGCTATTTTACTTGGTGCTTAGGAAAAGAAAACATGTCTCTTTTTTAAAGCTTTTGCCAAGCTTGATAGATTAAGGGAGTTGAGCTTCATCTCGTCAATTGGGTTGAGGGTAAAATCATGGTTTAAGAGTGAGGGGTCTTGGGGCATGGATTGTAATGATGAGGGGAGCCGGGGTTCTTTAGGCATGGATTGGACCAATGAGGGGAGTTGGGGTCCAATGAAGGAAGTGGGCTGCAAAAGAGAGGAGCTGGAAGGGCTAATCTTCGCAAACAAAATACATTAACGGATTCGAAGTCTCTTGTTTGACATGCATCGCCTTCCCTACACCGACCACCGTTACGGTGTTGTCATAATCTGGGACAAGGGATATAAAACGGGGCCCGAATTATAATTTTCAAGGTTTCAGAAGAATTTTGACACTCAGGGTTTGATAAGGAATTTCAGCTGTCAGGTTTGAAAAATAAAATCTACTATTAGGGTTCCACAAAATTGGAGAAACTTTGCAGAATTTAAATTTGCAGTGAAATAGTAGGGACTGTCTTTTTCATGTTTTTATGAGTTTATTTTTGGAAGAAGTTTACGAGGATGTTGAACAATGAAGGAGTGAGGGGGAGCTTAAATAGGATAAGCCTGGACCGACTGGCTTGGAGGAGGGGTGTCGAGGATCCAGTGGAGAAGGAACGAGCTCCCACATACCTGAATATCACCACCAATTTCCCTTTCTTGGTCATATCAACTGATAAGCTCTATGCACAGTATAACGGTGATGCGCGGTGTTGTAGATCATTTGCATCTCCTTTTTCAATTTTTATTTTAAATATCAAAAATATAAAAAAAAAAGAAAAAAAAAATGCATATGCTATAGTATAAGGTCGTTATACTATATCATGAAAACAAAAAAGTATTTTCGCAAGTTCAATGCAATTTTAAAAGCTTGATGCAACTAAGTTGAAAGTGTGATTTGATTTCAAGCGTAAAGTTCGAACAACTTCCCGAGCAGAAGTAGCGATCGCCGAGGAACGTTGTCGAAGATCAATTGCGGGGGTATGAAGTGCTCGTACATTATACAATTTGGACCCCCCGCAGTTGACTGGTCAGATCGCGGGTGAGCTATGATCGACGGCTGTGAATAAATGCGGGGGGTGCCAGTCGAAGTTTGCTATCGTACTCCAGGACCCCCCGCGGTGATGTCATCTGGTGAGGTGGATGACAGCTGTCCTAAGGGCTTTTTCACGTCATGTTGGCATTTATTACGGATTTTCCTAGCTGTTAAAAGGGTTCTTTTATCCTGTTTTCATCTATTTGTGGTTGTTTTTACCTTTGAACCGTGTTCTTTCCACCTTTGCATTGTCTGCTATCCCACGAATTGTTTATATCCCCTGTCAGCCATGGCAAAGCGAGTCTCCCTATCTGGTATTTCAAACCTCAGTCCCCTCCTGGACAACGAAAAAGATGTCCACGACACCTTGTCCTCTATCAATCATCCCTTATTTTGTCACAAAGTGACCCTCAATGCCGAGAAATCCCCAGTGTTTTCTGCCATGAGAACTTCCGGTGTTTTGGCAGCCTATATCCCAAAAACCCACTTTTTTCCCGAATTCATATCATGGCTGGTTTCTTCAATGTACCCTGGTAAGTGTTTCATCATGAACTCGCTGGGAGAAAACGTTCTCAGGGTGTCGATGCAACTAATTCGACAGGCATTATGTTGTCCCGAAAGTGAGTCACCATTGCAGTTTTCCGAAGATTCATTGGCTCGTGCTTTTGAAGACCTTTCAGATGAAGAGTTTAGTCTGTGTATGTCATACTTGAGACCGAATTCAGAGAAAGCTAAGTTTTAAGGAGAACAATTTAGTTTGGAAGCGTTCAATGCTGAGTATAGACCAGTTTTAAGTTGCATTGCGGAAATTTTGGGCATAGACAATGACCAGACAGTAGATAAATCAGTTTTGGGAATGTACGTACTCATGCTGAAGCCAGGGGTTGTTCTGGACATTCCGTCTTTCTGGCAGGAGATTGTGAATTCTCAATTAATGGCCTTTCCGCTTACAGGTTTCTTCAGATTCCCATCATTGCTTGTCTATTTATTTTTATATGAGAATGTCGAAGAATTTATGAGTTTTGGATTGAATATAGTTGATGTCAATAGGAAAAAGCAATCTGTGTTATTTTGGACTGATATGAACAGAAAAGAAGGAAATGAAGCAGGGCTATTTGAGTTTGCTAGTCATTATATGTCTATTGCCTATAAAATTTTGAATGGAGTTCCTCCTCCATGTTTTCTACCAAAAGCGCGGGAGTTCTTACAGCTAGGACCAAGTTACAGATTTGGAGACTAGTTTGTGTTCAAAGAATATTCAGAGATAAGGTTGTATGGAGCTAGCATTTAACCCTATAGGCTTCCAACTTTTGTACCCATGCGGCTCTTCGCCTTGGAATTCATAAGACAGAGCCTTAATGTGGATCAGGTACACTGATCCAGGTGGATATTGGTGGCCACCCGCCTATTCCACTTGGGCCCCCACCATTGTCTCTTTCAGTTTTTCAGTTTTGGCATAACTTACTATTTTTAGCAGTTTTTCGGGTCCTGAACTTCCGGAGCCGTTTTGAGGCCCTAAACGGCGTTTTTTGGGTATGAAATTTGTTGCGATTTGATCATCAAATCATCACAAAAGTTGTAGTCCTTGGATAGAGCTTTCTAATGATGTATCATGTGCGTCAAACGGAGATAGTATGCCAAAGTTACGTCCCTGGGAAGTTGAAACACCAATTTACCCAAACGGGGCCCATAGTTTTGGCGCTTCATCTCCTAGGGTTAGGTTTTTGGGATGTTGAGGGCTCTCGATTGTTTCTCAATAATAAATAGGCCCTCGAGCCTCATTGTAACTCAGTTAAGAGGTCTGTAGCCACCACATCTCTTCTCAGAGATTCGCTACAAGCACCCTAGCTATTTTATTTCCATTATGTCTGTAAGCATCTTTCTGTGATTTTGATATTAATGAAATGAAGTGTTATTTCCGCTGCATCTCTGTATTTATGGTTATGTGTTTATTCTGTTGCGTTCCTGCATAAATCCGGATTAGTGGTATCAGAGGGGTCTGCTTTTTCTCGATCCTTCTTTGCATGTCCCCAACGAGGTCGGGGTATAAGGAGCTAGGGCTTGATCTGGTGGAACCTTTGCAAGATCAGCCTCGCAAACCTCGACGGACGCCCATGGGGGACGAAAAGAAAGATGAGGAAGCAGGAGATCCTATCAAAATATTGCTCGAGGAGGCCCTCGAAAAACAAAGGAACGCGATGATGGATAGCTTTGCTCAGATCCTTCAACGGCTGCCCACCGGCGGCGCATCTGCATCCAGTAGCCACTCTGGAGTTGCGACTTCCTTTAAGGTACAAGTAAATTTTGACATTCCCATATTTGAGGGTCAAATAGACGCAGATGCCGTAGATAGATGGTTGAATCTATTAGAAGGATATTTCTCTGCTCATGACTTTTCAGACCGGGAGAAGATTATTTTTGCACTCCTCAAAGCTACCCCCCATGTTAAGGACTGGTGGGAAACCTACTGTGAGAACAAGGACCAGACAGAACCCTCTCTGTTCTCGGCTGTACCAACTTTGAATTCTTTCCGAGACGCCGTCAAGGAACAGTACTATCCCGTGGGGAGCTATGAGGACAAGTACATACAATGGACCACGCTGCGACAACAAAGGGATCAAGATGTGCACGAGCCGACGAATCTGTTCCATACCCTGCGCACAAAGTTGGGTATCAAAGATTCAGAGAAACATTTGGTGCTAAAGTATCGCAGTTGTCTGCACAGATACATTCAGGAGGAAATGGAGTTCCTCGACATCTCCTCGCTTGGTACAGCATACCGGTATGCTGCCAAGATTGAGCAGAAATTCAAACAGAAGAAGCGAGACTTTGGATCTGCGAATCAAAAGCAAGGAAAATGTGCTTCCAAACCGCAGAACAAAGGACAGAGCATGGCGGCTAAAGACAACCCGTCAAAGCCACAAGAAAAGAACAACACCGTAAAGCCAAAGAAGGACACGGGAAAGTGGTGTGAGTTCCATAAGAGCTCCACTCACAACACAAGTGAGTGTCGGGCCAAGCAGTCGCTAGTGGCCGAGATGAAGGCTTCTGAGTCAGATGCATGCTCCGACTCCGAATCAGAACCTGAAAAGGGGAATGAAAAAGGGAAACAGATTATTGATGCGGAGCCCAACGCCACTGTTGCCACTACAAAGGTCCAGAAGGAGGAACCGTAAGATCCAGAGGAGGAGGAACGTCTCTTCCACTCCCAGATGTGGGTAAAGGGCTCCCCTGTACAGTTCATTGTCGACAATGGGAGCCAAAAGAACCTCATTTCAGCAGACGCCGTGAAGCGGTTGGGCTTGCCGACCACAGCTCACCCACATCCATACACCATCGGTTGGCTTCACCAAGGACGAGATCTCCGCGTCAGCCAGCAGTGTCGCCTTCCCTATAGCATCAAGCCCTTCACGGATGAGGTATTATGTGATGTTGCTCCTATTGATGTTTCTCATGTATTATTAGGACAACCATACTTGTGGAAGCGTCATGCTGTGTATGAGTCTCGACCTCGTGCTGTTATTATTACTTTGGGAAATAAGTTGTACAGGATACCCGAGGTACCACCTCCTACGACTATCTCTTTGGTTACTGCAAAACAATGTAGTAAGCTCATTTCCCAAACCAGGAAATTCGTTTTCGAAGGATCCGCCCCTAAGTATAAGAAGAAGACCGTGGGCCACGACCTCCAGACAGGGCCCCTCTGCACGACAACAACAAATGGATAAGGTCGTGGAGGAGTACGGGGACATCTTCACCTCACCCACAGGGGCTCCTCTGCACTGCCAGGTCAAGCACCCGATTGATCTGACCCCAGGTGCGCAATTACCCAATGGACCGATCTATCAATGCTCTGTTCTGGAAAATGATGAAATCAAGAGGCAGATTCAGGAGCTGTTGCAGAAAGGTCACATCAGACCAAGTTCATCGCCCCGTGGGAGCCCGATCGTGTTGGTACAGAAGAAGGATGGGACGTGGAGACTCTGTATTGACTATCGGGCGCTGAACAAGATCACTGTCCGGAATAGGTACCCAATCCCACGGATTGATGACCTTCTCGACCAACTCCAAGGTGAAAAATATTTCAGTAAGATCGACCTGAAGTCTGGGTATCACCAGGTACCAATTGAACCCTCTGATGTGTGGAAGACTGCCTTCAAGGCTAAGGAAGGCCTTTTTGAATGGCTGGTCATGCCTTTCGGGTTGAAGAATGCTCCCGCAACCTTCATGAGGATGATGGACGACATCTTGCGGCCATTCACCAACTCATTCGTAGTGGTGTACTTGGATGACATTCTGATCTTCAGGAAGACTTGGGAAGAGCACCTTCATCACATCCGACAAGTCCTCCAAACACTGCGGCAACACAAGTTGTGTGCCAATTTGGAGAAGTGCACGTTTGGCATGACCCAGGTTCAATATCCGGGATACATTATTGATGAAAGGGGGGTGCATGTGGATCCAGCCAAGATCCAAGTCATTCGGGATTGGCCAGCCCCGACTACTATAACAGAGCTTCGCAGCTTTCTGGGTCTTGCTAATTTCTACCGTAGATTCGTGCTGGGATTCTCTCATATCACTTGGCCCTTGAGTCAAGTCACCAAAGGAGGAGCAAGAGCAAAATTCTTTTGGTCGGAACCTCAACAGAAGGCATTCAAAGAATTGAAAAATTGCCTCTGTTCTGCCCCAGTGCTCACCTTACCAGACTTGCAGCAGCCATTTGAGATCGAGACAGATGCCTCTGACTATGCTATTGGGGCAATTCTTACTCAACAGGGACATCCAGTGGCATATCACAGTGAGACATTGTCTGAGACAGTTCGCAAGTATCCCACCTATGACAAAGAAATGTATTCCATTGTGCAAGCCTGTCGACAATGGAAGCATTACATTTGGGGGAAGGAAACAATCATCCACACAGACCACCGGCCCCTGCAGTTCATACAGACACAAGGGAAGTTGCAGAATGATCGCCATCAGAAGTGGTCCACATATCTGCAACAGTTTCATTTGAACATCAAGTACAAGAAGGGTAGCACCAATAATGTTGCATACTGCCTCAGCCGACCACCGATCGTGGCGCTCACCACCGTGCTCAACTCTTGTGGGCACGAGACTTCTGATTGGCCGCTTCTCTATGAGAGTGACCCAGAATTCAGCCACACTTACAAGACACTCTTGGGGGGCACGCAAGTTCCAAATTTTCACCTCCAAGATGCACTTTTATGTCACCTGGGACACCTTTGTGTTCCTTCAAGCGAGCGTGCTAAGATGATATGGGAAGCACACTACAGTCGAGTCGCTGGGCATTTCGGGGTCGAGAAAACAGTAGCAATACTACAGAAGTATTTCTATTGGCCGAACCTTCGAAAGGATGTCGAAAAGCACATCAGATCCTGCACTGCTTGTGCCATTGCCAAACCGACCATCAAGAAGCAAGGCCTATATACTCCACTACCTACCCCTAGTCGACCGTGGGAATCCATCTCCGTGGATTACATGTCGGGCCTGCCTTCTACTAAGAATGGAAATGACTGTGTTTTCGTGGTCGTTGACAGATTCTCGGAGATGGCCATCATGGCGGCCTGTAAGAAGAATATCACAGCAGAAGCCACTGCTAAACTCTTCTTTGAACGAGTGTGGGTGCACTTTGGGATCCCACAGTCTATCATATCAGATCGAGATAGTAGGTTCCTCAACACATTTTGGTCCAGCCTCTGGTCAATGTTGGATACCAAGCTCACCAAGTCCACAACTTTCCATCCCCAAACAGATGGCCAGACAGAGGTCGTCAACATAATGATTGTACACATTCTGCGCATGTACAATTCAAAGCATCCACGCACATGGGACGAGAGCCTCCCCTATGTACAACATAGTTATAACCGGGCTCTCCACAGTTCAATTGGCCATAGCCCCTTTCAGGTGGGCTTGGGATTCCAGCCACTATGTCCCATTGACATAGCCATGCCATTTGCAGCTGCTCAGGCCGATTTAGCTCATGTCCAGTCTGAAGTTGACAAAGCAAGTAGCTTCATCGAGCGCATTCAACACATCCGCCAACAGGTTCATGAGATATTGGATAGAGCCAATGCGAAGTACAAACAGCGCCATGATCAACCCCCGGTGCCACACCACTTCCAGGTGGGCGACAAAGTATGGCTACATTTGCAGAAGGAGCGCCTCACTGGACCTCACCGCAAGCTTCGCCCGCTCCGATACGGGCCGTACACCATCACCAAGGCCGTAGGTAACAATGCCTTCGAGCTTAGTATTCCACCATTCCTTGGTCTGCACCCAGTCTTCAATGTGGATCGCCTTCGTCCTTACTTTCCACCTCTACTGGACACCTCGGACATTGCAGAACAACTCACACCAACAGAGTTAAACCCAGACTACATGGAACAGGCCACCACAGATTGTATCATGGAAATGCAAATCAAGAACACTCGTCAACAGCAGATCCAACTGTATCGGGTTGTCAGAGCTGGCCAACTCCTGCACCAAGGAAAGTGGTTCACCAGGGACCAAGTTCAGCAGAAATTTCCTCATCTCATGGAGGAACTTAACGCAATGGGGACCATTGCTTCCTAAAGGGGGAGGAATGATCCAGGTGGATATTGGTGGCCACCCGCCTATTCCACTTGGGCCCCCACCATTGTCTCTTTCAGTTTTTCAGTTTTGGCATAACTTACTATTTTTAGCAGTTTTTCGGGTCCTGAACTTCCGGAGCCGTTTTGAGGCCCTAAACGATGTTTTTTGGTATGAAAATTTGTTGCGATTTTGATCATCAAAATCGTCACAAAAGTTGTAGTCCTCGGATAGAGCTTTCTAATGATGTATCATGTGCGTCAAACGGAGATAGTATGCCAAAGTTACTTCCCTGGGAAGTTGAAACACCAATTTACCCAAACGGGGCCCATAGTTTTGGTGCTTCATCTCCTAGGGTTAGGTTTTTGGGATGTTGAGGGCTCTCCATTGTTTCTCAATAATAAATAGGCCCTCGAGCCTCATTGTAACACAGTTCAGAGGTCTGTAGCCACCACATCTCTTCTCAGAGATTCGCTACCAGCACCCTAGCTATTTTATTTCCATTATGTCTGTAAGCATCTTTCTGTGATTTTGATATTAATGAAATGAAGTGTTATTTCTGCTGCATCTCTATATTTATGGTTATGTGTTTATTCTGTTGCGTTCCTGCATAAATCCGGATTATACACTTTCTTCCCAAGAAGAAAGGCTTTATGTTTAAATTACCTATGAGTGTAGGACCTTTCGTGGTCAATACGAGGCAAGCTTTAGATGATGTTTCTAAAATATTGGAAGAGACGCAGTTGCTACTAGGTGAGAAGTGGTCTTATGATCCGCATGGAGTAATTTGTCAGAGAAGAATTGAAAATGGCTATGCTGCGTTCTCTCATGTAAGCATACTTGATCAGGACAAGCTAGCCAACGCAGGCGAAATGAACATGTCAAAAATGAGCATTCAAACACCTCTTATTACTGAAAAGGCAAACAAAAGAGGTAGGGAAGATGTGGTTGAAGTAGATGATGAAGAGCCCAGGGAAGAAAAGAGGACCAAATTGGCCGAGGATCATTCTTCCAACTCGCCTGGTTTTACCTTTCATATCAATGAAGAACAAAATTTCCCTTCCTCTCCCAGAGGACATGAATTCTATCCAGAGAGCACACCTTCAGTCAAGCATATATTTACACAGATTGAGGAAAAGAATCAGAGGATAAAAGCTACTGTAGAAGCTCAAGCAGAGCATCACGTAGCTGCGGATCAGACCAGGTTATTGACTGTAATGGACCTCAAAAAATATCAATTTAGGATGGCTCTGACACATCCATTGGAATGTCCCTTGGATCTTCGAGCAGTTTTAATGAAGTAAACATAGTTATGAATGTTAAAAAGATTCCATTATGGGATAAGATGAATCTTCATATGCAGACCGGGCAGTTGATTGTTAATGATTTAACCAAGACTAATGCCCCAACAATTAAGGCTGAAAACATGCTTGCGAAAGTTATTAAACAGATCAAGATGGAGAAAGCTAATTCAAGAGCTTTGTCGACTCAAAATGAAGAATTGAAGAAGATCATTATGAAAATAGGTGTAGATCCCAATGATAAAGCTGCAGTTCAAATACTCATGAAAAGTGCAGAAATGGAAATATCCTCATTGAGGAAAAAGTTAAAATTACTAGTCACAGAGCATTCAATGGCTGCTGAAGTAGTAGAACTAGAGAAAGAAAAAGAGGAGTTGCGTCAACAATTGTTGCAGAAGGATGAAGAATTGACTAAAGTTAAATAGACTGCTATCTCATTACAGAACGATATTGAAAACCACACTTGCACTTTTATTTTGCCTACAGGTGATGCTGATTCCGATCCTCAAGCACAGGTTTTTCAGCTCAACACCGAATTAAAGTTAGAAGAATGAGATCGTAAGCAGGTTCAATCAGAGTTGGAAATAGCTACCAAGATTATGCGAGCATGGGAAGATAAAGCGATTGAGAACAAGAAGAAGTTACAAAAGGCTGAGGATGAAATTAAAGATCTCAAGGAAAAGTTAAAAGGTAATATCTCACTGTTAAGAGCTAAAGATATCATTTGGGGCGAAATAATTTCTGAAATGAAATCCAATTGGGATTCCCTAAATATAATTTCTAAGGAAAAATACCTCATTTCAGAGCATGAAGAAGAGATATTTTCTGAAAAGAAAATAGTCATGAAAAGAGCAAATTGGGCTAAAAATGTCATATATTTTATCAATTCCAAATCAGATGAGGAGTTAGAAGATATGGAAATACAAGACAGATATTTTTACGCTGAAGAAGTCAATAAGATGATAATTAAGAATAACCTTCGACAAGTAGCAGAGAAAAGGTTACTGGGAATAAAGGAGGTGGCAAAGAAGCTTGACATAACATTTGATAAATTGATCAGGACAGGTTTACCATCATGTTGGACAGAAAAGGGAAATATTTTGACGTGGAAGTTTTATGAAGATGCACTAACACTGGCAAAAAGCAGGGCAGATAGAAGGCACGAAAAAACTCAAGTTTTAAGGGGAGAAACAGTGTTTAACTTTTTGCAGAGGCATTTCAACTTGCTATGGATGGTTAAAACACTCTTCACAGAAAGACTTACTCACAGTCAGGTTGTTGCATTTAGATTGGAATATCTTAGTTACAAGAATGCTTCTACAACTCAAGGTGAACTTTGGAAAAAGTGAAAAACTTTTTCTGTGGATACAGCAAAAGAGATCCCAATGGCTAAATCGAAAGCAGCCGATGATTCAGCAATAGCTTCAGGACCAGTTGTTCCTTTAGATTAGAAGTTTTAAAAATCCTCATTATGTCATTTATCAGGATTATGCAAATGTAATAAGACTTTTTCGAGGCATGTACCTCCATGACGGTTAACAGTTTAGGCAGTTAAAGTTGGTTAAAGTAGTTAGGATCAGTTTCATTACTGGAAACTGTTTTTGTCATAATGTATTTAAAGACAATTTGAAGAAAGAGAAAGGTTCCAAGTTTTGGACCTTGAAGCCTAATTTTGTACTGAAAAATATTGAATCAATGAAAAGTTTTGCAAGTTTCCTTCATTCTATCTATGTTGAATAGTTTTCTAGTTTTCATTTCGTTTCCATATCTATGAATAAAATAGAGTGATTTGAGCTGCAGGTCTCTTGATATCTGTGTATCTAAGAGTTAAACATCCTTAATGGGCGCTCCTCTATTTTAACTTTATTGTTGCTCACTTCTTCAGGGTTTTATAATGGTAGATTCTGTTTTAAGCAACATATCAAATTGAAATCCTTTTCTTTCTTTTTCTTCCATTCATTCACTTCAGCATAAAGAGAACATGGCATTGCAGAACTTGTAGGGGTTTGATATTTGGAGATTATATTATTAATATTTGAAGGTTTAATAAACAGAGACAAATATACACTTGTTTGTGACATAATCTTTAATGTCTTGAGCACGGATTCCTTGACACAGCAAGGAATTGTTTCTCAAGGAACAAAATTAATTGGTGTCGTTGCCAGGGACGAAGATTCGAAGATTTTCCCTGGGTTTTGTTTTACATTTCCTCTGGTTGTTCAGAGAGGAGGAAATAGTACGCTGTGATTGCTTTAAAATAGCTCTAGCTCCCAAGAAACCTCACACGAGGTCAGATACCTCTCAGCAAAAAGTTCCTGTTTTGTCTGATCCTGAGAAGCTTATTTCAAAGAAGGGCCAGAAACCAAAAATATTAGATACACCTGAAACCACACTACTCGCACCAAGCAGCAGGTCACACATTTTCTCATCCAAGAAAGCTTCCAAGAAACTCATTTTCTCGGAAGAAGAATCATCACCATCACCCGTTCGTTTTCAAGAACCCACATTAGAAGAGCAATCTTTGGAGTTTGTGTCTTTTCCTTTTATAGAAACTCAGCCCCATATAGCTACTAGCTCTTCTGCAATAGTTCATACTCCAACTCCTATATCAGTTGTTTCACCTCATTCATCCCTACCTACAACTGGTATTCATTTTACCCCCGCTCAAGGAGCAGTTAACCCGGGCGTAAATATGGCAGTCCCTGCAGCCCCTGCTTTCTTGATGAATAGATATGCACCATTAAATCTAGCCCAACCACTACATGATATGCCTCAGGAGTATCTCAAGTTACTCCCTAGATTTACTAGTGAAGACAAAATAACTGCAGAACAGCACTTGCCCCTGTTTTGCACATTTGCCGAGAATTTAAATGTTGAACATTTGGACATTGTAATGAGACTTTTTGTTCAGTCTCTAAGTGGAGAGGCAAGGACATGGTTTAAAGGATTGCCTAATGGTACCATAAATGATTGGGATACCCTAGAAACGCGTTTCACTGAGAGATGGGGTGAAAAAAGGGACCATGGCTATTCTTTGACAGAGTTAAATGCAATAAAGAAGAAATTTGATGAAAACATGAAAGATTTTGTGAAAAGATTTAATAAATTGTATAATAGTTTGCCTGTTGAAATGAAACCCCCTCCTATTGGAGCAAGGGTTGTTTTTGCTAGTGCATTTGAACCAGAATTCAGTTTCACATTGAGGGAAAGGAGGTCACCTACATTGAAGCAGATTCAAACTGACGCTCTGGAGATTGATGCTAATATGTCTGCTGCCGGTAAAGTTCAAGATAAAGGAAAAGCTAAAGAAGAAACCTTAGCTCAAGAAAAAATAATTGATGATATGACTAAGGTCATAAAAAATCTGTCCAATAAATTGGTGAAATTGGAAATAGATAGTAAGCCTACAAGACAGAATAGAGGGGTTTTTAATCCCCAATTTAAAAAATAGCCTCTGCAGATTCTACAAAGAGAGAAGAAAGATCTAGATCATGTACAAGCACCTTTGTATATAGAGGTGGCTCCATCCCGTTCAGTAGATGATGATGATGAAAGAGAGGAAGATGCTCGAATTTCCGCTGTGTACATGGAAGATGATGAAACAGAAGAAGAAGTTGAGGAATAAGGAGCGGAAGAAAGTGATATGTCATTTGATCAAGAAGAGATGGATGATTACTGCAGACAATTTACAAACTTCATGCAATCCGAGTTACATAGAAAGTATGATTTAAGGTCAAAGAAGAGACTAAGAACTCAAGAGGATGAAGAAAAAGAACCAGAATCAGTTCCTGCTCCAGTTGCGACTCCATTACAGAAAGACCAGACTCAGAAATCAAATAAGGGGAAAAATCCCATGAATGAAGAAAGAGAGAAGGAAAAGTTGCAAGTCGATGCTTCTCAAACGAACGTTAGAGATTCTAATATTTTGGAGAAAGTGGTCACTGTTCCTAATCAAAATCCAAGTTCCAAGAAAGATCAAGAAGAGCTTGAAAAGTTGAAAAAATCAAATCAAACTTTCAATTTGGCAAAAGAATTGGAAAAAGTGAAAATTCAAGTTCCTCCTCTTGAATTAATGAAAACACCTGGTTATAAGAAAGAGATTGCTGAATTTATCAATCTATCTCAGTCCGATGAAGTCGGTGATATAGTTAATCTGCAAGAAGAAAAACCAGTGGTTACATTTGGGCCTCATGTTGAAGAGGTAGATTCATCTGTCCCTCTTTTCTATATTTCACTTCTGTTACATGACTTTGTTTTGCATAATTGTATGTTAGATTCTGGCGCATCCCACAATCTGATGCCACTGTGTGTGATGAAAGAATTGAATCTGCAAATCACTAAGCCATACCGGGATCTTTATTCTTTTGATTCAAAGAGGGTGAAGTGTGTGGGTCTCATTAAGGATATGGTTGTGTCTTTGGCTCAAATCCCAGCCAAGAGCATTATGATGGATGTGGTAGTGGCTGATATTCCAGCCATATTTGGTATGTTATTATCTAGATCGTGGGGAGCAAAGCTAGGAGGAGTTTTGAAGCTATATTTCACATATGCTATCATTCCTGTTTTCAATGGGGAAGAAAGAAGGTTGTATAGAGAAACTAGGTTTCAAAAAACTGCCACTAAGAAAGATGCAGGTAATTCACCAATTTATGGCCAAGAGAAATACGACCTCTCTTTTTTCATGCTGCATGAAGATGCAGAATTTGCTGAAGAATCGCAAGGGCAGCTCCCTTCAGTAGTTGTACATAAGGAGCTGCATTCAAACAAGCCCTGGAAGTGTTATTTCGATGGTGCGTTTTCAAAAGAGGGCACGGGAGCTGGTTTCATTCTTGTTTCTCCAGAAGGTAACCTTGTGCCTTTCTCTTTCAAATTGGAGTTTGAGTCCACTAATAATGTTGCGGAGTATGAAGCATTAATCATTAGTTTGCGGATAGATAAGCACATGGGAATTCAGTCTATAACTGTGTTTGGTGATTATGAATTAATTATAAGACAAATAAAGAATTTGTGTCAAACTAAACATCCCAGGTTAAGGGCATACAGGAATGAAGTCTGGGATTTGATTGAAAATTAATTTGAAGCCTTCAACTTACAGTTTGTACCAAGGGAAGAAAATAGAATGGCTGATTCTTTGGCGGTTGCAGCCAGTACATTCAAGCCTCCTATCAATCCAAGACTAAGGTATGAAGTTGAGATGAGACATAGACCGTCAATCCCTGACAACATTAAACATTGGCAGGTCTTTGAGGAAGATGAACAGATCCAGCAATTTTTGTTGATGATTGATGATTTTGAAGATCATCAGATTGATTTGGAAACTGATGAAAATAATTTGGCTGGTAAGAATCTGAAAACGAAGATTGGTGGACATGAGATTATTCAGTTGAAAGACAATGTTTTGCCAAGAGGCTTGGTGCCTCTTGAAATACTGTTTGATGCAAATGACGTGGCAGTGAGTCAGAAGAAAGAAAACCAAGATGAGAATGTGGAAGATTGTAATTTAGGAACTCAACAGGAGCCTAAAATGATCAAGTTGTTCAAAGGAGTCCAACAGAATTATAAAGAAAGGTACATTGATCTATTCAAACAATTTAAAGATGTATTCACCTGGTCTTATGATGATCTGAAGACGTATGATCAGAGTATCATACAACATAAAATACCACTAAGAGATGGAGTCAAACCGCATAAATAGAAGCTTAGACAAATTAATCCATTATTGTTGGCTCCAATTGAAAAAGAGATAAAGAAATTACTTCAGGCTAAAATAATTGTTCCTCTCAGATATTCGGATTGGGTTTCCAATCTTGTACCAGTCCGAAAGAAAAACGGAGAGATAAGGTTGTGTGTAGATTTCAGGAACTTGAATCGGGCTTCATTGAAAGATAATTACCCTCTGCCGAAAATGGATTTCGTCTTACAGAAAGTGACTGGGGTTGGTAGATTATCAATGGTTGATGGTTTTTCAGGGTATAACCAGGTTTCTGTGGAGAAAGGAGACGAAAAGAAAACTGCTTTTACTACGCCTTGGGGAACATTCATGTATGCCAGGATGCCATTTGGCCTAATGAATGCAGGAGCCACATTCCAAAGAGCGATGGATATTGCGTTCATAGGAGATGAGTTTGTGGTTATTTATCTGGATGATGTCACAATTTTTTCGAAATCTGATGAAGAACATCTACAACATTTGCAGAAAGCCTTTCTGAAATGTAGAAAGTTTGGGTTATCGCTAAATCCTAAGAAGTCCTTATTTGCTCTGGAGGAGGGTAAATTGTTGGGGCATATTGTTTCAAAATAAGGAGTAAAGATTGATCCAGCAAGGGTTGAACCAATACAGTCAATTCCACTGCCTTGGAGTAAGAAGGATATTCAGAGATTTCTTGGAAAAATTAATTTTTTAAGAAGATTTGTTCCCAACTACGCTGAGATCGTTAAGAAGATAACAGATATGTTGAAAAAGAATGCTAAGGTGAAATGGGACAAAGAAGCAAGGGAATATTTTCAAAGGATCAACGAAGATTTAAAGGAAGCGCTTGTCTTAATTAGTCCAGATTATTTGAAGCCATTTCAAATTTTCTCATTTGCGTCTGCTTCAACAATTGCTGCAGTGTTATTACAGAGAAATGAAGAAAAGTATGAACAACCTGTAGCATATTTCAGTAAAGTGCTTCGAGACGCAGAATTGAAATATAATATATTGGAGAAACAAGTATACGCTCTGGTGAAAGCACTAAAAGCGTTCAGAACTTATATTCTTCATTCTCAAGTCTTGGCGTACATTCCTAATTCAGCTGTGAAGGATGTCCTAGTCCAGAGCGATGTGGAGGGAAAAAGGGGCAAATGGATTGCTAAAATCCAAGAATATGACCTGGATGTAAAACCAACCAAACTTGTTAAAGGATTAGGATTGGCCAAGTTATTAACAGAGTCAAATTTCCAAGCATTGGGAATTAATTTGTTGGCTCCTGTAGAGGAAGTCAATGGAGAAACAGAGAAAAATCAGCCAAAGCCAGCAATTAAATATAAGTTTCTCTGCTCAGGTTGGTACAAGGACATTGTTCATTATTTATGCTTTCTTTCTTGTCCTCCTTCCATAGATAGAACTAAATACAGAGCCTTAAATCTTAAGGCTCAACCTTATGTCATAATCGAAGCAAAGCTATACTGGAAAGATCCTGCTGGTGTATTATTGATGTTTTTGACAGAGGAGGAAGTTTCAGATGTAATCAAAGAATATCATGAATGCTTGTGTGGAGGACACTACAGTTGGAAGGTAACTGCTCATAAAATTTTTCAAATCAGGTTTTTACTGGCCATCTGTTTTTGCCGATGTTTATAAAGCGGTCAGAAGCTGTCAAAAATGTCAGGTGTTTGCAGAAAAGAAAAAATTAGCTCCTTTACCTCTTCTCCCTGTTTTTGTTGAAAAACCTTTCAGACAATGGGGATTAGATTTCATTGGAGAAATCAATCCACCATCCAGTGGGCAGTTCAAGTGGATCCTTACTGCTACAGATTATTTTACCAAATGGGTGGAGGCAATCCCCACTAGGAAGGCGAATGAGTTGGTTGTTATGAAGTTTCTAGAAGAAAACATCTTTAGCAGGTTTGGATGTCCAGTAAAGATTGTGACAGATAATGCCCAAGTTTTCAGCTCACTGAGGTTTATTAGTTTCTCTCAGAATTACAATGTGATATTGTCTCACTCTACAGCTTATCATCCACAGGGGAATGGATTGGCAGAGTCTTCTAACAAAACATTGGTTAAAATTCTGAAGATGACAATAAATGAAAACCAAAAGAATTGGGACTCAAAGCTAGTGTTTGCGTTATGGGCGACGAGGATGAACACTAGAAGATCCACTGGTAAGTCACCTTACGAACTAGTATATGGGACTCAGGAATTATTTACCACCCAGCTGGTGAAGCCTGTGATTTCTTTCCTTCAAGAAGCTCAAGCAGAACCCAATGCCATAATTAGAAGGATGAATAAGGTAATGGAGCTAAGTGAAAGTAGAGATAAATTTCGGGAGAATTTTCTTGCTTATCAGCAGAAAATGAAGACAATATTTGACAGGAAAGCAAAAGAGATCATCTTTCAGAAGGCAGACCTGGTATTAAGGTGGGATACCCGAAGGGAAGACAAAGGGAAACACGGCAAATTTGATCCTTTGTGGTATGGTCCATTCAAAATCAATGAAGTCAGGCTGAATAAAACTTTCACGCTGGAAAATCTTGAAGGAGAAGCACTAGATATGCCTATGAATGGGCAACATCTAAAGCATTATTTCCGGCACTGAAGAAATATTTCACCGTCATTGTATATATTCGGTGTGATCATTGTATATTTTTCATCAAGCAATATGTGACTCCATGCCCGAAGTGAAGGCACTGATCTGCAGGTTCTTAGTGTTTTGTGGCAAAATCACTATCCCCAGGTGGAGCCAGATGTTGTAGATCATTTGCATCTCTTTTTTCAATTTTTATTTTAAATATCAAAAATATAAAAAAAAAAGAAAAAAAATGCATATGCTATAGTATAAGGTCGTTATACTATATCATGAAAACAAAAAGTATTTTCGCAAGTTCAATGCAATTTTAAAAGCTTGATGCAACTAAGTTGAAAGTGTGATTTGATTTCAAGCATAAAGTTCGAGCAACTTCCCGAGCGGAAGTAGCGATCGCCAAGGAACCTTGTCGAGTGATCAATTGCGGGGGTATGAAGTGCTCGTACATTATACAATTTGGACCCCCCGCAGTTGACTGGTCAGATCACGGGCGAGCCTTGATCGACGGCTGTGAATAACTGCAGGGGGTGTCAGTCGAAGTTTGCTATCGTACTCCAGGACCCCCCACAGTGATGTCATCTGGTGAGGTGGACGATAGCTGTCCTAACTGCTTTTTCACGTCATGTTGGCATTTATAACGAATTTTCCTAGCTATTAAAAGGGTTCTTTTATCCTGTTTTCATCTATTCGTGGTTGTTTTTACCTTTGAACCGTGTTCTTGCCACCTTTGCATTTTCTGCTATCCCACGAATTGTTTCTATCCCCTGTCAGCCATGGCAAAGTGAGCCTCCCTATCTGGTAATTCAAACCTCAGTCCCCTCCTGGACAGCGAAAAAGATGTCCACGACACCTTGTCCTCTGTCAATCATCCCTTATTTTTTCACCAAGTGACCCTCAATGCCGAGAAATCCCCAGTGTTTTCTGCCATGAGAACTTCCGGTGTTTTGGCAGCCTGTATCCCAAAAACCCACTTTTTTCCCGAATTCATATCATGGCTGGTTTCTTTAATGTACCCTGGTAAGTGTTTCATCATGAACTCGCTAGGAGAAAACGTTCTCAGGGTGTCGACGCAACTAATTCGACAGGCATTATGCTGTCCCGAAAGTGAGTCACCATTGCAGTTTTTTGAAGATTCATTGGCTCGTGCTTTTGAAGACCTTTCAGATCAAGAGTTTAGTCTGTGTATGTCATACTTGAGACCGAATTCAGAGAAATCTTAGTTTGAAGGAGAACAGTTTAGTTTGGAAGCGTTCAATGCTGAGTATATACTAGTTTTAAGTTGCATTGTGGAAATTTTGGGCAAAGACAATGACCAGACAGTAGATAAATCAGTTTTGGGAATGTACGTACTCATGCTGAAGCCAGGGGTCGTTCTGGACATTCCGTCTTTCTGGCAGGAGATTGTGAATTCTCAATTAATGGCCTTTCTGCTTACAGGTTTCTTCAGATTCCCATCATTGCTTGTCTATTTATTTTTATATGAGAATGTCGAAGAATTTATGAGTTTGGGATTGAATATAGTTGATGTCAATAGGCAAAAGCAATCTGTGTTATTTTGGACTGATATGACAAGAAAAGAAGGAAATGAAGCAGGGCTATTTGAGTTTGCTAGTCATTATATGTCTATTGCCTATAAAATTTTTAATGGAGTTCCTCCTCCATGTTTTCTACCAAAAGCGCGGGAGTTCTTACAGCTAGGACCAAGTTGCAGATTTGGAGACTGGTTTGTGTTTGAATAATATTCAAAGATAAGGTTGTATGGAGCGAGCATTGAACCCTATAGGCTTCCAACTTTGTACCCATGCGACTCTTCACCTTGGAATTCATAAGACAGAGCCTTAATGTGGATCAGGTACACTTCTTCCCAAAAAGAAAGGATTTATGTTTAAATTACCTATGAGTGTAGGACCTTTCGTGGTCAATACGGGGCAAGCTTTAGATGATGTTTCTAAAATATTGGAAGAGACGCAGTTGCTACTAGGTGAGAAGTGGTCTTATGATCCGCATGGAGTAATTTGTCAGAGAAGAATTGAAAATGGCTATGCTGCGTTCTCTCATGTAAGCAGACCTGATCAGGAGAAGCTAGCCAACCCAGGAAAAATGAACATGTCAAAAATGAGCATTCAAATACCTCTTATTACTGAAAAGGCAAACAAAAGAGGTAGGGAAGATGTGGTTGAAGTAGATGATGAAGAGCCCAGGGAAGAAAAGAGGACCAAATTGGCCGAGGATTATTCTTCCAACTCGCCTGGTTTTACCTTTCATATCAATGAAGAAAAAAATGTCCCTTCCTCTCCCAGAGGACATGAATTCTATCCAGAGAGCACACCTTCAGTCAAGCAGATATTTACACAGATTGAGGAAAAGAATCAGAGGATAAAAGCTACTGTAGAAGCTCAGGCAGAGCATCACATAGCTGCGGATCAGACCAGGTTATTGACTGTAATGGACCTCGGAAAAGATCAATTTATGATGGCTCTGACACATCCAACTGGAATGTCCCTTGGATCTTCGAGCAGTTTTAATGAAGTAAACATAGTTATGGATGTTAAAAAGATTCCATTATGGGATAAAATGAACCTTCATATGCAGACTGGGCAGTTGATTGTTAATGATTTAACCAAGACTAATGCCACAGCAATTAAGGATGAAAACATGCTTGCGAAAGTTATTAAACAGATCAAGATGGAGAAAGCTAATTCAAGAGCTTTGTCGACTCAAAATGAAGAATTGAAGAAGATCATTATGAAAATAGGTGTAGATCCCAATGATAAAGCTGCAGTTCAAAAACTCATGAAAAGTGCAGAAATGGAAATATCGTCATTAAGGAAAAAGTTAAAATTACCAGTCACAGAGCATTCAATGGCTGCTGAAGTAGCAGAAGTAGAGAAATAAAAAGAAGAGCTGCGTCAACAATTGTTGCAGAAGGATGAAGAATTGACTAAAGTAAAACAGACTGCTATCTCATTACAGAACCATATTGAAAACCACACTTGCACTTTTATTTCACCTACAGGTGATGTTGATTCCGATCCTCAAGCACAGGTTGTTCATCTCAGCACCGAATGAAATTTAGCAGAACGAGATCGTAAGCAGGTT
Organism: Pinus albicaulis; assembly: GCA_034641835.2. Classification (NCBI taxonomy): domain Eukaryota; kingdom Viridiplantae; phylum Streptophyta; class Pinopsida; order Pinales; family Pinaceae; genus Pinus; species Pinus albicaulis. The sequence continues at coordinate 59,960 of JAXQQM020059166.1, read as the reverse complement.
CAATCAGAGTTGGAAATAGCTACCAAGATTATGCGAGCATGGGAAGATAAAGCGAATGAGAACAAGCAGAAGTTACAAAAGGCTGAGGACGAAATTAAAGATCTCAAGGAAAAGTTAAAAGGTAATATCTCATTGTTAAGAGCTAAAGATATAATCTGGGGCAAAATAATTTCTGAAATGAAATCCAATTGGGATTCCGTAAATATAATTGCTAAGTAAAAACGCCTCATTTCAGAGCATGAAGAAGAGATATTGTCTGAAAAGCAAACAGTCATGAAAAGAGAAAATTGGGCTAAAAAGTTCATAGATTTTATCAATTCCAAATCAGATGAGGAGTTAGAAGATATGGAAATACAAGACAGATATTTTTACGCTGAAGAAGTCAATAAGATTATAATTAAGAATAATATTCGACAAGTAGCAGAGAAAAGGTTACTAGGAATAAAGGAGGTAGTAAAGAAGTTTGACATAACATTTGATAAATTGATCAGGATAGGTTTACCATCATGTTGGACAGAAAAGGGAAATATTTTGACATGGAAGTTTTATGAATATGCACTAACACTCGCAAAAAGCAGGGTAGATAGCAAGCACGAAAAAACTCAAGTTTTAAGGGGAGAAACAATATTTAACTTTTTGCAGAGGCATTTCAACTTGCTATGGATGGTTAAAACACTCTTCACATAAAGGCTTACTCACAGTCAGGCTGTTGCATTTAGATTGGAATATCTTAGTTACAAGAACGATTCTACAACTCAAGGTGAACTTTGGAAAAACTGCAAAACTTTTTCCGTGGATACAACAAAAGAGATCCCAATGGCTCAATCAAAAGCAGTTGTTGATTCAGCAATAGCTTCAGGACTAGATGTTCTCATAGATTAGGAGTTTTAAAATTCTCATTTTATTTTTCAAAACTATGTAAATGTAATAGGACTTTCCGAAGCATGTGCTTCCATAACAGTTAGTGGTTTAAGCAATTAGAATTAGTTGGAGCAGTTAGAATCAGTTTCATTACTGGAAACTGTCTTGTGATACTGTATTAAAGGAAAATTTCAAGAAATATGATGGTTCCGAGTTTTGGACCTTGAAGCTAAAATTTTGTACTGAAGAATACTGAATTAATGAAAAGTTTTTGCAAGTTTCCTTCATTCTGTTTATGCTAAATAGTTTCTCAGTTTTCATTATGTTTTCCATATCTGTGAGTAAAATAGTGTAATTTGAGCTGCAGGTCTCTAGATACATGTGTATTTAAGAGTTAAATAAACCTTAATGGGCGCTCCTCTATTTTAACGTTATCATTACTCATTCCTTCATGATTTTACACTGATAGCTTCTGTTTCAAGCAGCATATCAAATTGAAATCCTTTCTTTCTTGTTTCTTCCATCCTTTCATTTCAGCATATGGAGGATATGGCATTGCAGAACCTTCCATGGGTTTAATATTTGTAAATTACATAATTAATGTTTGAAGGTTTAGAGAACAGGGACAAATATACTTTTGTTTGTGACATAATCTTTAATGTCTTGAGCACGGATTTCTTTACAAAGCAAGAAATTGTTTCTCAAGGAACAACACACGGCATGGCTATGATGTCGGAGCAATACGGGGCAATTTCCCTGCTCTGGTCCCGAAGCCTCTTTATTATTTTGAGATTTATGTCAAGGACAAGGGATAGAAAGACAACGTTTCTATTGGCTTCACCGATCAACATTTCAAGATGACCAGAAAACCTGGGTGAGATGCTCTGGCTTGTATTGCTGATTCGAATTTTTTCTGTCATTTTGGATTATTGTAGATAAAATGCTTATTGTTTTTTCATCTTGCTTGAGTTTGCATAGTATGAAATTAGTGTTACGAATTTTTAATGATAGGAAGTTCAACATATTTGAATTTTATAGAAATTTCCTACGAGTTACTAAATATGGTAGAACAATGAAACCTTTTAGTCAAGAAGCTGTCAATAAATATAAATAGTCCAAAAACTCCATGTCATGGATGTTTTCTTGCCAATTGCAGCTATTGAAGAATTGCTGGAGCCCGACGCAGTAAGTTTAAATTCAGCTATGAATATCACCGTCCAAAGCTAAATCGATTATATATATATATATATATATATATATAAGAAGCTGAGTGATGGCATAAGCTCTGTGTATGAGGAGATAATTATGATGTCTGGTATGTAAGAAAAAAACCCTACAGCAGTGTGAGGACGATATTCGTATGGCTTCTGTTGGGATAAAATCGGGTAATAACTGCACTGGACATTAGTAGTGCTCTTCAATCACTATTTCTGTTTTGGCATCACGATCATGAGAGGGATTGAACTATGTAATAGGGAGGGATAAACGTTTTTGTATCTTTGTTTTCGTGTTTCGCTGGGGACAAAAAACTTTGTTTTCAAATGTATGCACAGTTTTTGATATGGGCCTACTGTTATACAGTTTACGTAGAAAAGATGGAGGTTTGATCTCTCAAATAGTAATAGATGAATGTAATCATTTTTTTGGGGTTGAATATAGACTATGATCTGGTACATAATATAAACCAGTCATATTTTTCATGCTGAAAAAAGTATAAACATTTGTCCCAATCTCATTTGTTTCAACATCCTTAAACAGTGCATTAACCTTATCCACTTGGCAGGCTTGAGCATAATCCCTAAGAAGAATGTTTTAGGTTACAATGTTGGGTTGACATCTAACGTTCTCCTTCATTTTGTCGAAGCATCCGCAGGATTTTGTTAGAGCCTTTTTATTAAATTTAGGATTAACATGTATAATACAATAAAACGCAGGATTGACTGGCCATGAATGATGTTTTGAGTTACTATCCAAATGCCAATTAGGCAGCACAATCGAAGTATACAGAGCAGTCCTCAAATATCAGCAGACAAACCCTAACCAGAGATCAGGAGAAGCTGAAGTGGTGGCAGAATAATGTGAACAAGGAACTTGGTCCTTGATCATATGATGCAACCTTCTATGCTAAATGGAATGAGCTTAGGACATTCAAAATTCTTATGAACAATGTCTGCAACCTAGGGTTTGAGACTACAGTCCAGAAACATCAATACAAGGGTTGCACCCACTGAATTTACTGCGGCCTACCCTCCATATATGAAGCTGAGATGATGGATGCTAACAAGCCCATTCAACCTTTTCATAAGTGTCTACAACATGTTGTAGTAGAAACCCTTACTGCGGCCCAAACTGAAGTAAGAAACACAGAAATGCTTCTCTGAATTGTGGCCTGATGTAGAAGGGCATCCAAAGTCTTAAGGTGCCTCCAAACAATCCTCCTTAAACATATCCCAATCTCATTTCTTTCAACATCCTTAAACAATGCATTAACCTTATCCACCTGGCAGGCTTCAGCATAAGCCCTAAGAAGAATGTTTTAGGTTACAATGATGGGAAATTTACCAGAACCTTTACTGACCTCCTCAAGAACGACATAAATCCTATTTGTTTGTCATAATGGTGATAGTTTAGGACAATCCAGAGAGATCAGAAGATGATGAAGCCATGTCAGAAGTACTAAGAAATTATTTTATGTTAAATTCCTACAGAGACTCTATGAGATGGTAAATTTTCCTTGCTAATAGACCAGTTACTTCTGTACTTCATCAAAATTCCTTGGTGCAAGATGCAAAAAACATAATGCTGGAATATATCTGCCTTTAAATACATTAGACTGACTTAGAACTTACACATCTTGTTCACAACTTCGATCGTGAACAAGAACCAATGTTAATGCTTCTGTCATTGAAGATCTTCCATGCTTGATGTGCTGATGGAAAGTACAAATCGCTCAACTGAAATGTCAACCATACTACTGTTGTGCTAATGAAGTAACAATACAAGATACAAGAATATAGCTTCCTGCTTAGAGTCAGAGCTTCTCTAATGATGCTGCCATGCCACATCAACACTGATATCTATGATGTTCTGCTATTACTGTGCTTAAGATATCACACAACCTTATCAATACATATACAATCCCATTACTGCAATGTTTGCCAATACTATTTTGCACTTTCTGCCAATCACTACAATATATATATATATTTTCAGGTTACATAAACATGGTTTCTTATCAAATTCTTGGTTACAGCATACATCATATAGATGCCAATCCTACACATTCGGAGGATGATAGCTGAATCATACTGTTCTAGCATAGATGGCACTGTTGAAATTACATAAGATCACATCTGAGTCATACTGTTCTAGAGTAGATGCCACTGATGCACTTACAGTATCGGGAATCAAAAACCGTTTTGCTAAGGATCCCGCATCAAGAAATAAGACCATAGTACCCAGAAATCACATATATAAGTCATAGTGTCAAATGACTATGCCGAGTAGCAGGATGATAACTATAGATTCCAACAAGATGTACAAGAGCATCTCTCTGAGGGATAGACAAACTATCATTGACCCATCATGAGAGGATACAACTATGCCAAGGTTGAATTTGTCATCATTCAATGCTCAGTACTGCCATCTGTCCTCAGCAAGAAGCTTATTCCCAGAGTATAGATGATAGAAGTATAACTGAGCCATCCCTTAAGCAGCTGCAACAAAGATATGATATACTATGATTGTGTCATATCCAAGATTGAATAACTTGACAAGAATAAAGTGTCATAAAGCTGAGAATCGAATCAATCTTGGTGTGCCAAGATCATTTAATATAGACTTGAATGTCGAGAGTATACAACTGAGATGAGGCTGAGATCAATGAATGCAACAATACTGGAATCACATTATTGAGACTATACAGATACCAAATTCCACTATGATGAGGTTATTCAAAAGAGTGATAACATTGTCATTATGGTTAGATCATTCCAGAATTCTCCATCATGTAGAAGTTCACGTAGGAGCAGTTCTAAAACACCTACTTCAGCAATGTTTCAACAAGTCTCAATGCTTCTACAAGATATTTCAAGTCATTAATAACGATGAATTTAAACTAAAGCTCCAGGGGTGCTTAATGTTTGATGTAATGCAGAATTCTATAAGGGAATAAAAGTAAAGATCAATATGACCTTCCAAGGTCAGTAAACTGATGCTACTAATGAGCTTCCAAGGTTTCTTTAGGAGATAAGGTCAGTTGTAATTGCACAGGAACAATGAATCGAGGATTGACAGTTTGTAATAGGTCTGCAATGCTGCTTCCATTATCCACCTAATGCGACTTGATTTTAAGCAAAGATGAATGATACAGAAACAATGGAGGATAGTGACAATAAGTTTATTCTCTAGAGAGGTCAAAAATATGAAGACTAGGTCTGAATGTAGTATTCTCCCACATATCTATCAAAAAAGGCGTAACCAAGGTCCCTTGCGGTGCCCCCTCTTCAATGCTAGTGACGAATCAGCCCCTCATATTTTCCTATCTTCCTCTTATGCCGCTCAACTAATACCCAAAACTCTGTCTTCATTGCCAAGAGACTCATCTAAGGGTGATACAATGATCCTTGTTCCTTCATTACTATATTTAAGACGTTACATTTTTGGGAGAGTGAATGAGGAATACCAAAAAGAATGCAAACAGAAGATTTGATAGAAAATCCATTCGAATCCCGTTGTTGACAAGTTTCCCAAAATAAATCATCCCAGATTTCCATTGTTTGATAAGGTGCATAAATATGGGTATTGCTGTGAGTTTGCTAAGGAAGATAGGAAAGAACTATATAGGCAGTTCCTTTCTTATCAACAAATAAACAAGAACGACAGTGAATTTAATGTGTCAAAAGCACAATTATAGCACCTGGAGGAAATTAATTCGAGGTGGCCTTTATGGTTTGCCCCTTGTGGTAGTAAATCTATCAACTAATCACATCTCTGGGTTGATCAAAACATGCTGAAGGTATTAAAAGAGGCTGGTGAAAGTGTTTCAGATTTGCAGATAGATCTTGGTAGGCTTTAGTTATAGGCCTTTCCCCATATTTAGTATGTTGGAGTTCACATGCATATTAGGAAGAATCAAATAAAGAGTTATTGGCAGTGACACGATGGATTTATTTTGCATATCACATGGATTTAGAAGTCAAAGAAAACTTTATCTAAAGCTAGGCTAGATATGCTGACCAATGTGCCTATTTTGCATGGCCACAAGCATTTGGTCTCGTCTTGCTAACTGCTAGTAGAAAGAGTTTGGAATGCAAGTTTGTATAAAGGCTGCAGTCATAGGTATATAGTGTGGTGAATAAGGTATCAAATAAATTCCTCCAACAACAACATTGGATGTATATCAGCACATACAGGCTTTAAAGATTCATTTTTTTAAATCATATTGTCCCCAACAATTAAAGTACTACCATCTACGGAAATACAACACCATTTTGCAAGAAGGATGAGAATAGTCTTTGCAGGATTTGAGTATGAATATATGTCATTTATTATATATGGATTAAGCATAGATAGCTTGATATTACTTCCAGTGCCTCAATTTCTATCCACCACTAATATTTAAATGGGATGTCACCTATCTCCTATATAGTTACAGTGAGTGCAAGCTATTGCAAGGGCCTTCTATCCCTAGACGTGGTGTTTAATTATAACAGACAGGATGGATGACATGTGCACTATGCAATCGATGACACTTTTTAAAAATCTTTGTTTATTAATAAACAGATACATGGTAATTTGGGGAAAGAGCTTGAGGGTTTGATTCTTTTTAGATAGACAGAAAATGAAGAGACCACTCAAGCATAATTCAAAGGTTGACAAATTTGGTGGTCTACTGAGACATGAAGAAGGGCATCATGTGGCAAGAAACCATTAGAAAGGACATCATGTCAGATGTTGTGTATACGTATCAATTGTGGGGCAAAACAATAAAGGGAAGAATAATTAAAATCCACAAGTTCGTGATGATGAGAATATTTAAAGTAATTTGTTAGAGACAAATGATAGGAATAACAGTCAATCTGTTTCAAAGCATGCATCATGTATTGATGAGGTGACAAAAGTCTTATAAAAGTCTTGACAGAGACAAGAGAACTCAAGGAAAAAAATGAAGGTTAGGTTGATGAGTTGTGCACAAATTTACTGTATTGGTCATTCTCTAGAGAGGGCATTAAGGCATTCCAAAAAAAAATATCCCTCGCTCTCTTGTTTTACTTATGAGTAATGAGAAGCACCACTAGCACTAGAAGATGGAAACCTGGAAGAGACTATACAATCAAATGTTACCCTTTGATATTCATGGGTAATCTATCAATTCATTAGCTGGTCCTCCTATATACTTTATAATGCTTGCTTATGCATGTACAAATGAGATTTGCCTCACAAGTTGCTACATGCTATTCAACGATGTGCATCCTTTAGAAGAATTGCAAACTAAAAATGTTTTCTGGGTGTTGAGTAATGATGGACAAGTTTCCTATCACACATCATCCCGGATTTCCATTGTTTGATAAGGTGCATAAATATGGATATTGCTATGAGTATGCTAAGGAAGATAGGAAAGAACTATAGAACTATTATGCATGGCCACAAGCATTTGGTCTCGTCCTGCAAACTGCTAGTAGAAAGAGTTTGGAATGCAAGTTTACAAAAGGCTGAAGTCATAGGTATATAGCATGGTGAATAAGGTATGAAATCAATTCTTCCAACAAAAACATTGGATGTATATCAGCACATACAGGCTTTAAAGATTCATTTTTATAAATCATTTTTCCCCCAGCAATTAAAGCACTGCCATCTAAGGCAATACAACACCATTTTGTAAGAAGAATGAGGATAGTCCTTGCAAGATTTGAGGATGAATATATGCAATTTATTGAACCTATGGATTAAGCATCGCTTGCCTCCCATACCACAAACAAATCCAAATAGTTTTCAAAAATGTAATTGCAATAGCAGTTGAAACAATATTGTGTCTAAGTAAGAGGTGAATTTCTAGAGCTGGGTTGGAGAAGACATTTATGGTGTCACGGAGTTTACAAAAGTTCTTTTGGGGATGGATAAACATATCACGTTGTAAAGTACATCCAAGGTTGTAACCTCTTGTTGAGATATTTCAATTGCAATGGATTAAAACCCGTGGATTTGAATTTTATAGATGGATGGATAGCAGAGTTAATTTCTGAAAGAGGGGATGCTTCTAATGGATTTATGTAAGAGTGGATTAAAATTTTCATGGTTATTTATGTGTTCAGAAGATAAAAGGTTTTGGAAAATCTTATTAGATGAATTGGTGATTTGAAGCATGTAATTTATTATTAATATTATCCAATTTTAAGGTCATGACTAAACCAGACACCAAATTGGTGTATGAGACTTCCTTGTTTGTGGGACAAGGGACCCACCTCTGCCATAATAAAACAAACAGACACGTTGGCATTGACCCACACTCTAGTTTCCTCCATTCTCAAGCACTGAGGAATCAAATTTATTGTATAATTTCACAAAATTGGCACTTGTCCAAAGCCTCCTAAATCTCATCATCCGAGCAATCTTCCTAAGGATCCAAATTATTTTTTATATTGCCCTAAACATTGTTGGTTCTTGGGGAATAATGCTTAATTTTGGATCTTAGCTCATGGAGGCCTATTGTTGAGATGTTGACTCCATCAATCCCTTTGTTGGTTCCACAATGCCAAAAATGGATTGAATGAGAGTAGATTTGCCACTTTCTGTCTACCCCACAACTACCTCCTTTGTACCTCCAGGGAAAGTGCATGTAAGGCCTTTCAAGAGAAACAGAAGATGTGGCCCATAATGCACCTGCAAATCAGATAGATCTATTGTTCCTCTAGATCGATAGTTGGATTTTGTCTACAATTTTCCATGATCACAGGTGGCTCGGTGGGAATACGTGAATATTGCATTATTCTCTCCATTGAGATAATCTTGGTCTCCACAAAACAAAGACATCATGTTACCCAGGTTTGTATCATGTTCAAATTTAGACCATATGTTATTGTCAACCTTGCAATGCTTGGTCTAATTACATCTCCAGGCAAGCGAATGAGGAACACCAAAGAGAATGTAATATCACCAATTTTGATTTTTCATTTAACATGATTAATGAAGTTTACTAGTGGAGTGCCAAGCATAGAAAAATTTTGTAATCTGGGCATTTGAGACATTTTTGGTACATGGGACTTAATAGAAATAGAAAATATCAACCTTTGTGGAATGTGGGGGCTATCCCTCAAGGAATAATTGATTTTGTGGAAAGGAAATCAAAATATTTTGATGAGGGAACCCCAAGGAAAGGCGAAGCAACAATTATAAATAGAGGGTTGAAGGCAACATTGAGTACCTTTTGATAATTTGTCATTTTACACAATGTTGCTCAAGCTGTTCAACTGAGTCACAGGTGTTGTTTAGCACCAGAGGTTTCCAAAGGGAAATCTCACCATCTTCTTCGGCGAACCACAAGTGCCACTCTACGGAGGCAATTTCTACTAATATTTGGTAGTTGGGAGGATACCACACATTTCAGGTTTAGCTGGGATGCAGGAAAGGACCCACACAGTTCTTGTTGGAGAGTGGTGTCGGAGATAGGGGCTACAATATCGTTGAAGCATTCCTTGACCAAATTCCAAGAAAAGAGAGAAGGATTTACAAGAGTAGGAGGTATTTCCATGACAGTACGAATTTTTGGAGCAGGGGCCTGCATCATCTTGCCCAGGAACTACGTAGTCTTTCGTGGGGGCCAAGTCACCCTCTTCTTCGGTGGACCACAAGTTCCACCCCAGGGAGGAAAATTATACTCATCTTTGGTAGCTGGTAGGTTACCACACATTTATGGTTCAGTTGGAACGCAGGAAAGGAAATTGTGGGGGATTTTCTACCATTTTGGTGCCAACTCAGCCAGGAGCTGGAGGAGCTAGGGGGAAATTGGGCCAAAATGTCTGAGGTAAACATTTGGCCAATTCCTTTGTGGGTTTTTGTGGGTTATTGGAGCAGAACCTGAGGTTAATTTCCTGAAATTTTCTGGGCACCAAATGAGGCCCTAGAAACCATTGTTTGCAGTCAACAGTGCAGTTTGTCACTGGGTCAATGTAGTGATTGTTGGGGACAACCACATTGCATTTTAGAGTAGCCAATTTCATCACATGGGCATTGTTAGGTTTGCTTGGGCAAGACCAAGTGCATGCTTTCTAATCTTACCTTTGTACCCAACATTTATATTAATAAAATGGCTCAGCTTAGCACAATTAATGAATATTTCTTGGTGTTTAATGTGTTGTAAATTATGCGTGTTTGTTTTTTTTACTATGCTTGGTTTGCTTATCATTGCAAATTTCCATTAGGAATATTACAATGGTATCAAAGCATAATATTGGCCAGCTGTGGGGAAGCTAGCAAGATCATGAAGGTGTTAGACTCGCATGCATAGTGATTGGTGAGCTTATAGACACTCTAATGATGCAAAAAGGGGAAAGTACACAAGGGCTGTTGGAGGAGTTGATGAGGGAAAGCCAAAAATTAGCTTCTGGAAGGGATTGAGGAGCTGGGGTTGTTTGGAATTAGATTGGGGGAAATTTTAGGTGATTTTCTAGCATTTTGCTGGAGGAGCAAGCCCAACATCTGCTACAGGTTACAGTTTCTGCTTGTGGAGGGCTAAGCATTTTGTGATCGATTTTGGAGCGACAAAAATAGAGCAAGCCCTTTTATGGTTTTTCTAAGTTTTTGACAAGGATCTCAAAAATAATTTGCTGGGTAGATTCGCAGGGTCAAACAGGGGTACCAACTCAGCCAACAACTAGAGGAGCTAGGGGGAAATTGGGCCGAAATTCCGAGGCAAAGCCAATAATTGGCTTGTGAAAGGGATTGAGGAGCTGGGGTTGTTTGAAATTAGATTGGTGGAAATCATTGGTGATTTTCTAGCATTTTGGTGGAGGAGCAAGCCGAGCATCTGGTTGTGGAGGAGGGCCAAGCATCTTGAGGTCAATTTTGGAGCTTCAAAACTAGAGCAAGCCCTTTCTGGTTTTTTCTGGGTTTTTGACAAGGAGCTCATAAATAATTTGGCAGAATTTTTTGGGTAGATTCGCTTGGTCAAACAGGGGTCCCAACTCAGCTAACAACTAGAGGAGCTAGGGGGAAATTGGGCTGAAATTCTGAGGTCAACATTTGGCCGATTCATTCGTGGGTTTTTGTGGGATATTGGAGGAGAGCCTGAGGTTAATTTCCTAGAATTTTCTGAGCACCAGAGGAGACCCTAACAACCATTGTTTGCAGCCAACAATGCAAATTTTCACTGGGTTAGCGGAGAGATTGTGGGGGACAACCACATTGCATGTTAGAGTAGTCGATTTCATCACCTGGGCATTGTTAGCTTGCCTTGGGCAAGCCTAGGTGCATTTTTTTTCATCTTACCTTTGTACCCAACATTTATATTAATAGAATGGCTCAACTCACATAGTTTATGGAGATTTTTGTGTTTAACGTGTTGTAAATTTTGTGTGTTTGTTTTTTTTACTAAGCATGCTTTGCTTATGATTGTAAATTTCCATTAGGAATATTATAGATAATGCGAAAGCAATATTTGATAGTAAATCCATCAGAATACAAATCCATGCATTGGCGCCAACATTGTGGAGACTTGGTCTAGTATACATATCAATGAACTAGATATTTCTCTCCATGAACCAAGACTCTTGGTCAAAAATTCTAATTGGATGAATTGGTGATTTGAAGCATGTAATTTATTATTATTATTATACAATTTTAAGGTCATGACTAAACCAAACACCAAATTGGTGTATGAGACTTCCTTGTTTGTAGGACAAGGGACCTACCTCCACCATAATAAAACAAATAGACAAGCTGGCATTGACCCACACTCTAGTTTCCTCCATTCTCAAGCATTGAGGAATCAAATTTATTGTATAATTTCACCAAATTGGCACTTGTCCAAAGCTTCCCAAATATCATCATCCGAGCAGTCTTCCTAAGGATCCAAATTATTTCTTATATTGCCCCAAATATTGTTGGTTCATGGGGAATAATGCCTAATTTTGGATCTTAGCTCATGGAGGTCTATTGTTGAGATGTCGACTCCATCAATCCCTTTGTTGGTTCCACAATGCCAAAAATGGATTGAATGAGAGTAGATTTGCCACTTTCTGTCTGCCCCATAACTGCCTCCTTTGTACCTCCAGGGAAAGTGCATGTAAGGCCTTTCAAGAGAAACAGAAGATGTGGCCCATAATGCACCTGCAAATCAGATAGATCTATTGTTCCTCTAGATCGACAGTTGGATTTTGTCTACAATTCTCCATGGTCACTGGTGGCTCGGTGGGAATACGTGAATATTGCATTATTCTCTCCATTGAGATAATCTTGGTCTCCACAAAACAAATACATCATGTTACCCAGGTTTGTATCGTGTTTAGATTTATACCATATGTTATTGTCAACCTTGCAATGCTTGGTCTAATTACATCTCCAAGCAAGCGAATGAGGAACACCAAAGAGAATGTAATATCACCAATTTTGATTTTTCATTTAACAAGATTAATGAAGTTTACTAGGGGAGTGCCAAGCATAGCACAATTTTGTAATCTGGGAATTTGAGACATTTTTAATACATGGGACTTGGAAGAAATAGAAAATATCAACCTTTGTGGAATGTGGGGGCCACACCTCAAGGCATAATTGATTTTGTGGAAAGGACATCAAAATGTTTGGATGAGAGACCCCCAAGGAAAGGTGAAGCAACAATTATAAATAGAGGGTTGAAGGCAACATTGAGTACCTTTTGATAATTTGTCATTTTACACATTGTTGCTCAAGTTGTTCGACTGAGTCACAGGTGATGTTTAGCACTAGAGGTTTCCAAAGGGAAATCTCAGCATATTCTTTGGCGAACCACAAGTGCCACTCTACGGAGGCAAGTTCTACTAATATTTGGTAGTTGGAAGGATACCACATATTTCAGGTTTAGCTGGGATGTAGGAAAGGACCCACACAGTTCTTGTTGGAGAGTGGTGTCGGAGATAGGGGCTATACTATCGTTGAATCATTCCTTGACCAAATTCCAAGATAAAAGAGAAGGATTTACAAGAGCAGGAGGTATTTCCATGACAGTAAAAATTTTTGGAGTAGGGCCCTGCATCATCTTGCTTAGGAACTACACAATATTTCGTGGGGGCCAAGTCACCCTCTTCTTCACTGGACCACGAGTGCCACACGAGGGAGGAAAATTCTACTCATATTTGGTAGCTAGGAGGATACCACACATTTATGGTTCAGTTGGGACGCAGGAAAGGGAATTGTGGGGTATTTTCTACCATTTTGGTGCCAACTCAGCCAGGAGCTGGAGGAGCTAGGGGGAAATTGGGCCAAACTGTCTGAGGTCAACATTTGGCCAATTCCTTCGTGGGGTTTTGTTGGTTATTGGAGCAGAACCTGAGGTTAATTTCCCAAAATTTTATGGGCACTGAATGAGGCCCTAACAACCATTGTTCGCAGTCAATAGTGCAGTTTTTCACTGGGTCAATGTAGAGATTGTTGGGGACAACCACATTGCATGTTAGAGTAGCCAATTTCATCACATGGGCATTGTTAGGTTTCCTTGGGCAAGACCAAGCACATGCTTTCTGATCTTACCTTTGTACCCAACATTTATATTAATAAAATGGCTCAGCTCAGCACAATTAATGGATATTTCTTGGTGTTTAATGTGTTGTAAATTATGCATGTTTGTTTTTTTTACTATGCTTGGTTTGCTTATCATTTTAAATTTTTCATTAGGAATATTACAATGGTATCAAAGCATAATCTTGGCCAGTTGTGGGGAAGCTAGCAAGATCATGAAGGTGTTAGACTCGCATGCACAGTGATTGGTGAGCTTATAGACACTCCAATGATTCAAAAATGGGAAAGTACACAAGGGCTCTTGGAGGAGTTGATGAGGCAAAGCCAAAAATTGGCTTGTGAAAGGGATTGAGGAGTTGTGGTTCTTTGGAATTAGATTGGGGGAAATCGTGGGTGATTTTCTTGCATTTTGCTGGAGGAGCACGCCCAACATTTGCTACAAGTTACAGTTTCTTCTTGTGGAGGAGCGCTAAGCATTTTGAGGTCAATTTTGGAGCGGCAAAAATAGAGCAAGCCCTTTCTGGGTTTTTCTAGGTTTTTGACAAGGATCTCAAAAATATTTTGGCATAATTTTCTGGGTAGATTTTCGGGGTCAAACAGGGGTCCCAACTCAACCAACAACTGGAGGAGCTAGGGGTAAATTAGGCAGGAATTCCGAGGCAAAGCCAATAATTGGCTTGTGAAAGGGATTGAGGAGCTGGGGTTGTTTGAAATTAGATTGGTGGAAATCATGGGTGATTTTCCAGCATTTTGGTGGAGGAGCAAGCCGAGCATCTGGTTGTGGAGGAGGGCCAAGCCTTTTGAGGTCAATTTTGGAGCATCAAAACTAAAGCAAGCCCTTTCTAGGTTTTTGACAAGGAGCTCATAAATAATTTGGCAGAATTTTTTGGGTAGATTCGCTCAGTCAAATAGGGGTCCCAACTCAACCAACAACTAGAGGAGCTAGGGGGAAATTGGGCTGAAATTCCGAGGTCAACATTTGGCCGATTCCTTCGTAGGTTTTTGTGGGTTATTGGAGGAGAGCCTGAGGTTAATTTCCTAGAATTTTCTGAGCACCAAAGGAGACCCTAACAACCATTGTTTGCAGCGAACAATGCATTTTTTCATTGGGTTAGCGGAGAGATTGTGGGGGACAACCACATTTCATGTTATAGTCGTCGATTTCATCACCTCGGCATTGTTAGCTTGCCTTGGTCAAGCCTAGGTGCATGCTTTTTCATCTTACCTTTGTACCCAACATTTATATTAATAGAATGGCTCAACTCACACAGTTTATGGAGATTTTTGGGTGTTTAATGTGTTGTAAATTTTGTGTGTTTGTTTTTTTTACTATGCATACTTTGCTTATCATTGTAAATTTCCATTAGGAATATTATAAAGAATGTAAATGCAAGATTTGATAGTAAATCCATCAGAATACAAATCCATGCATTGGCCCCAACATTGTGGAGACTAGGTTTGGTATACATATCAATCAACTAGAGATTTCTCTCCATGACCCAAGACTCATGGTCAAAACTTCTAATGGTGGCTGCTCCAGAGATTGATTCTCCAAAATTTTGTACGATTGGAGCTCTATAAACTAATGACAACCGAGCCACTTCCCTAGTTGATGATATGTAATATTAATGACACCATATACAAGTTGAACCCACTGGGATAAACACAATGAATACCTGCCAAGAAAGCTGGGACAAGACTACAATGATCCCCAAAAGTTGTATAAATGCAAAAACCAAAGCTCCTAGTTGTGTAGGAATCAATGTGTCCATTGCACTTTGATTAGTTGATGCTTGATTAAATATTCAGCCAAATGGAGTTGCATCAATTGTGTAGATTGCTGAAAAGTTGATTTCCAGTTGTGTTCAAGTCCAACCAATGAAAGAAGCAGTGAGCACAAAGCTCACAAGAACACATGAAGAGCTGCTTAATTTCAAAGCAACATAAAGGAGAATGAGAAGGGAGTTTCTAACATGGGAACTCTCATTTTCTTTTGTAGGGGTTGCCTACGCCACCCAATAGTTACTAATTATTTGAAGTAGTTGAAATATTATTTGGGCCATTAGTATTATACGTATCAAATTACCATTATATGCAACAATAATGTAAGACCAATACACCAACATGTTTACCCATCTTCCTCTACATCAACCCCTTCCCATAGCTGAAATGTATTCACCTCTCTGGAATTTGAGATGCATAGAGCCAAAATGGAGAAGCAATAGCTCTGCATACTCAAAAAAGCCATAATAACAAGGGCTTATCTACACTACACTGCTACCCAAAAAAACCAGTGTTAAATATACAAGCACCTGCTCCAAGTTTATATTATGTTGGTTCAAATTTTTTACTGAATGCAGAATATTTACATTGTCCTCTCAAGATCAGATTTAGGCATCCATGAAAGAGGTCCAACATTATCTGGCCAGACCCCTATGTTAAACGAGTTAGTGCTCTACCAAGCCACTAGAACCCAACCCCGAGTTACATATGAGTAAATTGGCATGGTTGGTTGCCTTTTCAGAACAATTGTTATTGCATTTTCTATGAGGCTTCATGGAGAAAAATCCACAAAGCCTGGAAAACTTTCTAATTTCAGATTGTTGTTGACAATCTGGTTGTTTGTGCTAAAATGAAATGTAGCACATGTTAGATTTCATTCCGCTTGTAATGTTATTATTGCCATTGTGTTTGTGTTTTTCCTAGAAGAAAATTTAACAGGTCCTAGTTTTCTTTTGGCATGCACCTTTGTTTCTGGTAATATGCTTGTCTTTCTACTAAAAGTAAATCTAGCACATGTTAGATTTCTTTCACCTTTCAATGTTTCTATTGAGAATGCCTTGTGTCTATGATAGAAGAAAATCTAGCACAAAATAGATTTATTTTTGCCCTGCAATATTGCTTTTGGAAATATACTTGTGTTTTTGCTAAAAGTAAATCTAGCACGAGCTAGATTTCTTTAACCCTGCCATGTTGTTATGTGCTTATGTTTTTGCTATAGGAAAACTTAGCATGGGTTAGATTTCCTTCACCTTGAAATGGTGTTATCGACAATGTGCGCTTATTTATGCTAGAAGGAAATATATCAATCGTTATACTTTTTTCATCTTACAATGTTGTTATTAGCAATGCACTTTCATTTATGACAGAATGAAATCTAGCACATGTTAAATTTCTTTTGATTGATAATGTTGTTGTTAGAAATAAGCTTGAGTTTTTGCTAAAAGTAAATATAGCACATGCTAGATATTTGTTTCCTTACAATGTTTGTTATGTGCTTGTGTTTGTGTTACAAGGAAATTTAGCACGCATCGGAATTAAGCTTGCAAAATGTTTATTGACAATGTGTTTGGGTTTGAGCTAGAAGTAAATTTAGCACGCGCTAGATTTGTTTCAAAATGCCATGTTGTGGTTGGCAATCTGGTTTTTTGTGCTAGAAGGAAATATGCTAGATTCTTTGACCTTTCAATGTTGTTATTGGAAATATGCATGTCACTATGTTAGAAGGAAATTTAGCACATGTTATATTTCTTTTCTTGCAATGTTTCTACTAGAAATGTGCTTTAGCTTGTGCTAGAAGTAAATTTTGCATGTGTTAGATTTATTTAACCCTATAATGTTGTTATGTTCTTATGTGTGTGCTAGAAGGAAATCTAGCATGCCCTAGATTTGTTTCTTCTTATAATGTGCTTGTGTTGTGCTGTAAGGAAATCTAGCACATGTTAGATTTCCTTTGCCCTATAATGTTGTTGTTGTCAACATGCTTGTGTTTTTGCTAGAAGTAAATCTAACATGCACTAGAATTCTTTCACCTTATAATGGGCTTGTGTGCTTGTCTTTATGCTAGAAGGAAATCTTACAAACATTAGATTTCTTTCACCTTATAATTTTGTTATTGGCAATACACTTATGGTGGGGCTAGAAGGAAATATAGCACACATTATGTTTCCCTCACCTTTGAATGTCATTTTGTTTGTGATAGAAATAAATCTATAGCATGCACTAGATTTCTTCTGTCCTTCAATGTTGTTATGTGCTAGAAGGAAATATAGCACGTGTTAGATTTATTTCAATTTGAAACGTGTTTGTGTTTGTGTTGGAAGAAAATTGATCACACGTTAGATTTATCATACTCTACAATATTTTTGTTGGAAACATGTTTGTATTTGTGGTAGACATGTTAGATTTGTGGTCACATTGAGTATGTTAGAAGGAAATTTAGTACATGTTAGATTTCTTTTCTTGCAATGTTGTTATTGTCAATGTGCTTTAGCTTGTGCTAGAAGTAAATTTTGCATGTGTTAGATTTATTTAACCCTACAATGTTGTTATGTTTGGGTTTGAGCTAGAAGGTTATTTAGCACATGCTAGATTTGTTTCAGAATGCCATGTTGTGGTTGGCAATCTGGTTGTTTGTGCTAGAAGGAAATATGCTAGATTCTTTGACCTTGCAATGTTGTTATTGGAAATATGCATGTGACTATGTTAGAAGGAAATTTGGCACATGTTAGATTTCTTTTCTTGCAATGTTGTTATTGGCAATGTGCTTTGGCTTGTGCTAGAAGTAAATTTTGCATGTGTTAGAGTTATTTAACCCTACAAGGTTGTTATGTTTGGGTTTGAGCTAAAAGGAAATTTAGCACGCGCTAGATTTATTTCAGAATGCCATGTTGTGGTTGCAAATCTGGTTGTTTGTGCTAGAAGGAAATATGCTAGATTCTTTGACCTTGCAATGTTGTTATTGGAAATATGCATGTGACTATGTTAGAAGGAAATTTAGCACATGTTAGATTTCTTTTTTTGCAATTTTGTTATTGGCAATGTGCTATAGCTTGTGCTAGAAGTAAAATTTGCATGTGTTAGATTGATTTAACCTTACAATGTTGTTATGTTTGGGTTTGAGCTAGAAGGAAATTTAGCACGCGCTAGATTTGTTTCAGAATGCCATGTCATGGTTGGAAATCTGGTTGTTTGTGCTAGAAGGAAATATGCTAGATTCTTTGACCTTGCAATGTTGTTATTGGAAATATGCATGTGACTATGTTAGAAGGAAATTTAGCACATGTTATATTTCTTTTATTGCGATGTTGTTATTGGAAATGTGCTTTAGCTTGTGCTAGAAGTAAATTTTGCATGTGTTAGATTTATTTAAACCTACAATGTTGTTATGTTTGGGTTTGAGCTAGAAGGAAATTTAGAACGCGCTAGATTTGTTTCAGAATTCCATGTTGTGGTTGACAATTTGGTTGTTTGTGCTAGAAGGAAATATGCTAGATTCTTTGACCTTGCAATGTTGTTATTGGAAATATGCATGTGTCTATGTTAGAAGGAAATTTAGCACATGTTAGATTTCTTTTCTTACAATGTTGTTATTGAAAATGTGCTTTAGCTTGTGCTAGAAGTAGATTTGGCATGTGTTAGATTTGTTTAACCCTACAATGTTGTTATGTTCTTATGTGTGTGCTAGAAGGAAATCTAGCACTTCCTAGATTTGTTTCATCTTATAATGTGCTTGTGTTGTGCTGTAAGGAAATATAGCACATGTTAGATTTCCTTTGCCCTATAATGTTTTTGTTGTCAACATGCTTGTTTTTTTGCTAGAAGTAAATCTAGCATGCACTAGAATTCTTTCACCTTATAATGGGCTTGTGTGCTTTTCTTTATGCTAGAAGGAAATCTTACACACATTAGATTTCTTTCACCTTATAATTTTTTTATTGGCAGCACACTTATGGTGGGGCTAGAAGGAAATATAGCACACATTATGTTTCCCTCACCTTTGAATGTCATTGTGTTTGTGATAGGAATAAATATATATCATGCACTAGATTTCTTCTGTCCTTCAATGTTGTTATGTGCTAGAAGGAAATATAGCATGTGTTAGATTTATTTCAATTTGAAACATGTTTGTGTTTGTGTTGGAAGAAAATTGATCACATGTTAGATTTATTATACTCTACAATGTTGTTGTCGGAAACATGTTTGTATTTGTGGTAGACATAAGTCTAGCACTTGCTAAATTTCATTCACTCTACAATGTTGCTATGTGCTTGTGTTTGCGCTAAAAGAAAATCTAGCACAGGTTATATTTCTTTTACATTGCAATGTTGTTATTAGTAACATCTTTGTGTTTAGGCTAAAAGGAAATCTAACATGTTCTAGATTTTTTTTTGTCCTACATTGTTGTTGTTAGAAATATTTATATGTTTGTGTTTGAAGTAAATATAACACAAGCTAAATTTTTCTCAACCTACAATGTTGTTGTGTGATAATTTTTCCATTAGAAGGAAATCTAGTATGCATTAGATTTCTTTCACCTTTCAATGTTATTATTTGCAATGTGCTTTTGTTTCTGATACGAAAAAATCTAACCTGTGTTAAATTTGTTTTGCCCAGCAATGTTGTTGTTGACAATATTTTCTTCACAATGGCATCTCATTTTTGACAATCTAGTTATTTATGCTAGAAGGAAATCTAATTCTTTACATTGTTTTTATTTGAAAATGTGTTTGTGTCTATGCTAGAAGGAAATTTTGCAGACACTAGATTTATTTTTTCTGGCATTGTTGAAAATATGGTTGTGTTTTTGATAGAAGTAAATCTAACATATGCTACATTTCTTTCACCTTGCAATGTTGTTATGCACTTTTGTTTATGATAGAATGAAATATAGCACGCGTTATATTTCTTTCACTTTACAATGTTATTATTGGCGATGTGACTTTGTTTGTTTTAGAAGAAAATCTTGTGGGTGCTACATTTTTTTTCCTTACAATGAAGTTATTGGTAATATCCCCGCGTTTATGCTAGAAGTAAATCCAACATGTATTAGGTTTCTTTAACCATACAATGTTGTTATTTTCTTATGTTTGTGCTGTAAGGATATTTTTCATGTGCTAGATTTCCTTTTACCCTGTTGCAATGTTTATGTTGGCAAGGTGCTTATGTTTGTGCTAGAAGTAAATCTAGCACATGCTAAATTTCTTTCACCTTGCAATGTTGACGTGAGCTTTTATTTATTCTAGAAGGAAATGTGGCATGCTTAAGGTTCTTTCACCTAGCAATGTTGTTATTGGTAATGTGCTCATGTCTTTCTTGGAAACAAATCTAGCATTTTGTAGAATTACTTCTAGAAAAAACACGAGCACATTGGCAACAACAATATTGCTAAAAAAATTAAAAAAAAATCTAGCATGCGCTTCATTTAATTTTGTTAGCAATATTGTTGTTGGCAATGTGCTCGTGTTTTTTCTAGAAGTAATTCTACCAAATGCTAGATTTATTTTACCGTACAATGTTCTTAAGTGTTTGTTTTTATGTTAAAATGAAATTTAACATGTGTTAGATTTCTTTCACCTTGCAAATTTTTTATTGACAATGTGTTTGTGTTTGTGATAGAGGGTAATATAGAATGATTTTTTTCACAATGCAATGTTGTTGGGAACATGCTTCAATTTATCCCATATTTCATTCTTAGACCGCATATTCCATACAAAGGGCCTTCTAGTCATTTGAGGGTTTAACATTTCTTATATTGTAACAACGATCTACATAGACATGGACTAAAACCTCGTTGTCCTCAAAAAGCAAGGAAAAATTTCGCAAGCATGGAGATGTCCTAGGAAAAATTATTGTTGCAATGTTTTTTTTAACAATGTGTTTGTGTTTGTGATAGAAGGAATTTCATCATGCACTAGATTTACTATACAATGCAATGTTGTTGGAAATCTCTTGTATGTGATAGAAAAAATTCTTCAATGTGTTTGCCTTTTTACAGTCCCTATAGCAATTTAAGAATATACATGACTAAAAGATAAATTTTGTGTAACAATGATGTTGTTGTAGTATCTACTATTGTTGGCTTTTGGTAACATGCTTAATAATGCTTGTGCTAGAAGGAAAGCTAGCAGGTGCTAGCTTTCTTATAGAAACAATTAAAATAACATAATAAATTATTTAGGGGTGGCACCCTTTTTCTAATCAACACCATGATTAGCTATTATTGTGAGTTCTACACTTGTTATTGTTTTTGTTCATTTTGTTACAAATACAATGATGCAAGTAGTGGTAATATTTATAAATTCATATTTTTTTCGATAATTTGAAACTATGATAATAGTTTCTTACTTTATTTTCAGAAACCATGGACCCTCAAGCTAGTGGGAATTCAAAGGAATCGTCCAAGGAAAAAGGAAGTTCACCAAATACAACATCAAAATATTTAAATGGTATGACAATTTTAAAATTAGTTTGTACTTTGTTACAATGGTTGCCAATAAATGATTATTGGTTAATGAAGTTCATGTTATCCTTATTTTTAAGAAAACTTGCATATTCTTTTAGCTTCTTTTCTTTTGTGCATATGTATGAAATGAGATGTCATAGAAGATGAATTCACATTGTTTTTTAATTCATTTAATTTTTTTTCACAATGCAATGTTGTTGTTGGAAACATGCTTCTATTTGTCCCATATTTCATTCTTAGACCACATATTCCATACAAAGGGCCTTCTAATCATTTGAGGGTTTAACATTTCTTATATTGGAACAACGATCTACGTAGGCATGGAAAAAAAATTCATTGTCTTCAAAAACTAAGGAAAAATTTCGCAAGCATGGAGATGTCCTAGGAAAGATTATCATTGCAATGTTTTTTTGACAATGTGTTTGTGTTTGTGATAGAAGGAATTTCATCATGCACTATATTTTCTTCACAATGCATTGTTGTTGGCAAAGGCTTGTATGTGATAGAATTTTTTTTTCAATATGTTTGCCTTTTTATGGTCTCTATAGCAAACTAAGAATATACATGACTATAAAACATAAATTTTGTGTAAACATGATGTTGTTGTAGTATCTACTATTGTTGTTATTTATCCACAGTGTATTGTTGTCTCTTGGTGACATGCTTAATGCTTGTACTATAAGGAAAGCTAGCAGGTGCTAGCTTTCTTATAGACACAATTAAAAGAAATAGTGTTGTTATCTATTCACAGTGTATTGTTGTCTCTTGGTAACATGCTTAATGCCTGTACTAGAAGAAAAGCTAGCAAGTGCTAGCTTTCTTATAGACACAATTAAAAGAACATAATAAATTATTTAGAGGTGGCACCCTTTCTCTAATTGACACCATGATTAGCTATTATTGTGAGTTCTTGTTATTGTTCTTGTTCATCTTTTTACACATACAATGATGCAAGTAGTGGTAGTATTTATAAATTCATATTTTCTTCGATAATTTGAAACTATGATAATAGTTTCTTACTTTATTTTCAGAAACCATGAACCATGAAGCTAGTGGGAATTCAAAGGTATCATCAAAGGAAAAAGGAAGTTCATCAAATTCAACACCAAAATCTTTAAATGGTATGACAATTTTAAAATTAGTCTGTACTTTGTTACAATGGTTGCTAATAAATGATCGTTGATTAATGAATTTTGTGTAAGCATGATATTGTTGCAGTATCTATTATTGTTGTTATTTATTCACAGTGTATTGTTGTCTCTTGGTAACCTGCTAAATGCTTGTACTAGAAGGAAAGCTACCATGTGCTAGCTTTCTTATAGACACAATTAAAAGAACTATTGTTGTTATTTATTCATAGTGTATTGTTGTCTCTTGGTAACGTGCTTAATAATGCTTGTACTAGAAGGAAAGCTAGCTGATGCTAGATTTCTTATAGGCACAATTAAAAGAACATAATAAATTATTTAGGGGTGGCGCCCTTTCTCTAATGAACACCATGATTAGCTATTATTGTGAGTTCTACACTTGTTATTGTTCTTGTTCATTTTGTTACACATACAATGATGCAAGTAGTGGTAGTATTTATAAATTCATATTTTCTTCAATAATTTGAAACTATGATAATAATTTCTTACTTTATTTTCAGAAACTATGGACCATGAAGCTAGTGGGAATTCAAAGGAATCATCAAAGGAAAAAGGAAGTTCACCAAATACAACACCAAAATCTTTAAATGGTATGAAAATTTTAAAATTAGTCTGTACTTTGTTACAATGGTTGCTAATAAATGATTGTTGATTAATGAAGTTCAGGTTATCCTTATTTTTTTAAGAAAACTTGCATATGCTTTGAGCTTCTTTGCTTTTGTGCATATATATGAAATGAGATGTTATATAATATGAAATTATATTGTTTTTAACTCATTTAATTTCTTACCATTATAAATTCTTGCAAATGTTCGCAGATGCTAAGAACTATGGTACAAAATGTGAGATTCTAAAAATCTATTTTATATTCATTTTCAAATAATTTGACAAAATTCTAGTATGCAATTTACTGAATGGAACCATTTGGTTTTTTATTCCACCTAATCATCCAACAAATGCCATAAAATTAAAAGATTATTGTTCTAAATTGAAAACCAACAGAACAATATGGGACGCAATGGTTGCATATTGTCAAAGTCATGATGATAAATTGAATGATAAGACTCTTACCACATTCAATATTATTGAGCATTATGAAATTAACGAGCTCATATTTTCCAATTTCTACAAAACTGTGGAGGGGTCTACTTATGTAAAAGGAACACGAAATACAAAGATAGATTCCCTTTCTAAACAAGCATGTGGAGTCCTTGACAAAATGATAAAAGAATAAAAAAAAATTCAACAGATTGACAACAATTTTGAATTTGGTTGTCATTTTGGAGGGCCTGAACTTTTGTTAACACTTTTGCACTCTTTTCCATGTCAGTTGCAGCCAATTTTACATACTGACCTTCTTGTTCTGGATACAGTGGCTTTGAAAAAAGAACCATTCCACAAGAGCTATTATATTGAATTTTTTCGATTTCTTATCGAAAAAAACGAGTTGAATGAATTTACTACAGTGCTCTTAGTAGAAATTTTGTTTTGTAATGATGTATGTCGAACTTTGGAAATTTCCATACAAAACTCCAAGTTCAAATATAAAATGACTATTGGAATTTATGAATATAAGTCCCAAAATAATTATAGTTATATAGTTCTGACTATACATTTCTATACTTCAGAATTAAAAATGTTCGAGGCTTCAAAATACTCTCACACATTTGAAGACACACTTGATGAAAATGAGAGAGATTATGATTTCTGGATGGATTTATTGGAAAGGCATCAACAACGTAGTGATGCAAAAGTGGTTATTTCTCTTTATGCGGGGTCAAATTTAATCAAGGCTTGTTGTACATATAGAAGAAGAATTGCATTTGTTGTGCAAATAGAATCACAAAGGAAAATAATGTTGAATAGTTACAAATATTTTAAACTATCAAATCAAGGATCCATTAGCTTCTTGGAAAATTTAGGTACTATAGTTTCTTTATTGTTTCTCTTATAATACATTGGATACTATTTTGGTCAAATTTCTTAATTGTCAAAATGTTTACTACAATGAATAATGATGGGGATTCTAAAACAGGGAATGATGAAAGTGGGAAGCAAACAAATAATCAATATAGTGCACATGATGTTGAAAAAAATCTATAGATGGAAATAGGAGGAGAATATGTTATTATATCAGGTACATAATTTGTTTGGTTATTGCTCATGTTACTTTTTTAATTAATTTAATTTTCTTATTTATAACATTTTTGGATGTCTATTATAGGGAATTATGAGAAGAAAGGAATTGATCAAGACATTGACCATGAAATGATGGAGATAGAAATAGATATTAGTCTCTCTCTCTCTCTCTCTCTCTCTTTTATAGTTGATTGATGCTTTTATTCATTGTCACAATTTATAACATTTTTTATGTTTATCATAGTGACAAGCAAGGATAAAAAAAACATTGATCAAATGCATGTGAAACATAGCTATAATAAAGCAAATGATATCATATTAGGTAGTTAACATGAACTTTGTTGTTTATTCTTTTGTTTGTTCTTTTATTCAATTAATCATTGTCACAATTTATAATATATTCCTTGTACATTATAGAGACAAATAATGAGAATGAAGACAATAATCCGAAGATTGAGAAACAAAGTTGTAATCAAGAACAAAATATAATATCAGGTACTTGTAATTTTCCCATTTGTTTTCCTCATTATTTAATGAATTTTATTCATTTTCACAATTCAAACTATTTTATATGTTTAATGTAAAGACAAATAAAGAGAAAAAAAATGATGATGAGGTGAAAAGTTATAATTATGAAGATAATGCCATATCAGGTACTTATTACTTCCTTTTTTTAATTTTTAATTAATTAATTTATTATTATTATTATTATTATTATTAATTATTATTATTATTCTTCAAATTCTAATGCTTCTATACCATAACATTGTATATGTTTATTATAGGAAAAAATAAAAATAACAAAACTAACAATCAAAATAATGTTAAAAGTGTGCGGGTGTGTATTTCGTAGGTTACATTGATAAGGCTTTTCTTTAATTACGAATTTTGTATTGAATATATATTTTATTACATAATTTGATCATATTTAATTGAATATTTAATATTTTTAACTCCAGGTTCCGTGAAGATGATAAAAGAGAAGATTGTTTCATCTATAAGTAGTCAAAAGAACACTCATGGTAAGTGTATTGTTTCGATATTTTTTTTAGTAATTTTTGTAACAAGAATAAAATGGTTTGAATCGACTATTTTTTATTGTATTGCAGCCTAAATAACTGAAAATAAATCAGTTATTCTTGAATTAAGGGACATTTTTTACCATAGCTATGATGATGAAGCAACAAACAAAGGACATATTGTGAAAATGGGAACTAATGCAGATTACAAAATAGAGAAAAAGTTATTTTGGATTCATCCACATGCAAATACATTTTTTGAAATGTGTTTAAAAAATGAATATTTTGAAATTTCAATTTGGACGACAGCTTCAAAACAAAACACAACAAGAGTTCTAAAAAAGTCATTGTTTAGAAAAAATACAAGATAAACTTGTGTTTATGTGGACTGCTTCAGAGTGTAAAACAAAAAATACAATCCAAAAAAGGTATACACACTAAATCATTGAAAAAAGTGTGGGAAATGCATACCCAATATGATGCAACCAATGCTATTATATTGGACTGTTCACTTGAGAGAATGCAAGGAAATCCAAAAGAAAATGTGATCCTCGCCCCTCAATTCATTGGAACAAATAAAGAGGATGATTGGTTGATTGAAAAGCTATGGAGAATGTTGATTAAATGCAACAAGGCAACAGATGTGCGGGGTATTTTGAAGGATGTTCAATAACATCTAATAGTATCTTAAGATGATTGGTGTCTATTTCATATCATAATATGTATGACATCATGAATTATTACTATATTCTCTAGCCCTTTTAAATTTAAGTTTATTTCAATTTCACAATACTAATAAAATAATTGTTGATTTGGTTTGTCAAAAGTAGAATACAATAATTTTATGTTCTTTATTTTTGTGAGATATTATTGTATTGATAACAATTATTGATTTGAATGGTTGTTTAAAGTTTTCGTATCAAAATTTCTCATGCTATAGAAACTTATACAATGGATTAGATTGTATGTAGAAATTAATAGATAATTGTTCCATTTGTATTGAAACATTACAATTATTTTTTTCAATTGTGGTTTAAGTTATCATTATATAGGCTTTGAAATTAGTAATGCAAATGATGGTTCACTGCATTGTTATAAATTTTTTTATTTCATGTAAGTTGAAAAAATATATTAGGATGTATGTAGCCCCAACAATAGACATAGAATATTTACTAAAAGAAGCACCAAAAGAAACTAAAGTAGAGACTCTAGAGCATATAACTAAGTAGGTTTGAAATTTAAAAATTGTATTATATTACATGTGGAAACTAATATATAATTAGTTTGTTCCCCGGATGCGGGTGACCACCGTTGACATCGGGATGAGCGGAGGCTGGGTTGATGCGTGGCATCGCCACAACGCAGCCGGCCGACTGCAATCACTCCACCATACCCGCAGCATTAAACTCCTGGCTCTTCACAATACTCGGCATTCAAGCCGGTGGGGAGGACGAGGCCATTGCCTTAACTCACCACCGTCCTCCAAGTGCATTTGCTCTCCCGCCTTCTCGATGCTTCCTCCTTACGCTCTGCATTTCATGTGGTTTGTCACCATGTCTCAGCTCATTGTTCCTCTCGGCTCTGCGTGCCCTTCGGAAGCCAAGCTCGCCAGCTTCAGAACGGCTCTTGGCCGGAGATGCACCCTCCTTTGCTGCGTGGAATTCGACTCTGGTTTTCATCACTGTCAAGGTCATCTGCATCCCTGGCTTCTTGCTAATCCGCCCCAGGTCTTCTCTCCTGGTCTGTCGCCGTCCACTCTGCCTACTTCGCCTCTCCTCTTCCCTCGATGCCTGCACTCTCCCTGCAAAGTCATGCCTCGGCTCCGGCACAGGCTCAGATGCCGCAGAGGCAGCACCCGAGCCAGACCTGCCTCCAGGCGTCGCTCACCTCCTAGCCCCTCGAGCTCTCCGGATTCTGAACGTCTTCGTCGCCCCTTCACGCGAGCCTCGTGCAGAAGAAGAGCTCTGCCGGCCCACCACCCTCCCTCTCCTCCGCGCAGCGTCTCTCCCCATCCTTCTGAGCCTCGCATTCCAGAGTCTGCCCTCTTGGCCAACCCGTCCACTGCGCTTTTCCACTTCCCTTGTGTCATGAACCAGCCCATGGTAGTGGCGACCATCTCAGTGCAATTCAAGGAGCTCCCTCAGCTCAATTCGGGACCACCTCCTCCGACGCCTCCAGGGATTCGTCCTCACGAGCTCCAGTCTACTCCGGTTATGCGCCCTACTCAGCTGAACAGCCCACGCACCATGGAGAGAAGCGAGCTCGGAGTTGGCAGCACTAATCTCACAGAAGCGCACCCGAAGCAGAGCGACGCAGGCGAGGCAGCAATTCCCATGCAGGATGATGATGAATGCGGCTACGGATGTCGAATTGTCGAAGAACCCCCCTCTGATGATTACGGTCTCTAAATCCTCCAGTTTCACTGCATTTTCCAGGTTAGAGTTTTTGTATGGTTGGTACCTGCTGAATTTTAGGCCTGCGGACTTGTCTAATCTCAGTTATAGTTTTTGTTCATATTGCTACTGCTTTAAGACTTACTGTGTAATGCTGGTTTCCTCTTATGAGGCAGCAACTAATTTCTCCTCGCGCTGGTTTCCCCACGAGGGCAGCGCTTTTTTTGTCATTTGGCTGAAACTCGTCCTACTGCTTGAAAAGCACCTCTGTATGTACCATATTTTATCACAGTAATAGAATTTAGTCTTATCTAGAAAAAAAAAATATATATAATTAGTTTGTTTAATTGCAACCATTGTAATTATATCTTTCAATTCAAATTAAACAAATCATTATAAGACTTAAAATCAATGATTTAAATGGTGGGTCAATGTGATCCTATAAGACTTTCTTATTCCAAACAAATTAAATAAAGGTATTAGGTTGTACGTATAAAGTAAACATATCATTAGTTTGTTCACTTTACTGGGGCTAGTAATTATAATTTGTGATTACTGTTAATTCATAATAAATATTGACATCATTTTTGAAATGTTAGGTTTTTATATCATTAAGAAATAAAGTGTTGAAGTGGAGATACGTTAATATCATACGTGTGGTTGCAGTGCAGTTGCAGACACAAATGAGCATCACTATAAGTCAAAAGATGTTGTTGATATTTGAAATGGAAGGAGTTTTCTTCTAATCGTACACCAAATATGAACAAAATTGTTATATTCAAAGAGAAGCAGATTGGCAGTTCGGTGATGGGTCCTATTTTTTAAGGCCTTTTCATTAAGAACTGTTAAAATATTGCTTAAAAAATTATGATGTTGCAATATGGACATTAAATGTCACTGACAAGTACATCCGACGAGTACTTGAAATTTCAAATATTGATATATAGGAATTTAAATTCACATGGAACAGGTCTCATTGTCATTTGCAAACAAAATTAGAAGCAGGGAGGACAATACAATTTTATGAGAAAAGGTTAACTGATGTGTGGTCCCAATATGGAGATAATTATGGAGAATCGAATTTATTGCTAATAGATACAACAAAGCATACTTCTCAATTCATCGGATATCGATCAAACTACATCTTGATAAAAGCCTATATAGAAAAAGAGCAAGATACTTGGCTTATGCATATTTTATTCCCCTTTCTTAAGACACTTCATTGTATGAAAGAGAAACGTGAGTACATTCGAATGTTCAATAGAACATGTACTTCATTGTAGTGGATGAAGATATTTTTCTTTATAAATTTGTTCACAAGTACCTTCCAATTTTTGAATGTAATTTGAACATAGTTTTTCTGAATCAATTTGTATGATTTTATATCTTTAGGAATCTTATATGGGAATTTTCAATTTTAATTTTTTTTAGGAAAAAAATTAGAACTTTCTATTAATAAAAAAAATTACAATTGGAATTGTCAATTATATTATTATATATTTCTATTATTATTTATAATTATTTTTGCAATGACTTTGTTGTATCAATTTTTTTTGCTAATATGTGTGTTCTTAAATGAATTATTTTCCATTGAAATAATCTTACACAAACCATCAAGGCATGATTGTATTTTTATTGACTTGTATTTACTTATATGAATAATACTCATATATAAATGTGAAATAAGTCTTGAAATAGAGCTCATTGCAAACATAAGTGCAATTCTTATTGAATAAATTATAATAATTTACTTGATAAATGCTACAAGCACTATTGGCTATTCAGGCTAATGGGAAATGCGTCATAAGAAAATGATTTGCATTGTTTGAAGCATAAGATATTTGATTTCTCAACCCATATTTTACATAAATTTATATATTTCAATCAATTAATGGTTGTAATTAAAATCATATATCGTATAGAAAATCAACAACACTCAAAGTTCGTTATTGACCTTTTACCTATAAAATGAATTAATATGAGTGCATAAATGTGATATTTATTGTTTGAGATAAAAATCAATTATAAATAATTTTGCATTTGTAAAAAAAAACATATAATTAATAATAATGATTACTAAGTGGACTATCAAGGTTTGATTGGATGCTATCATAGATAATTATGTCTTTGAACTTTATTTTTATTTTCTTCGTATTTTAAATAAACTGAAATCATATCATATGAGCCATAATTTTTTTTTTTAATTATTTTTTTAAATCAACTATTTGCGTATGTAATCATCTATCCCATATAAGTTAATAATGAATCCATTTATTGACCTTTATTTGTCTACTGTAATGAGTATTAATTTCATATTGTATTTTTTTAAAAATAAAAATCCATGTAAAACAAAAAGCTCTTCTTAATAAAACATGGAAAAATGAATTAAAAACGTGTTAAGTGGGCCATATAGATTAATTGAAGAGATAGATGATAAATGTTTGTATTTAAACTTTTTGCACCATAAGACATTTATTTTCCCATCCGTTTTAACATATTTTCAATTTCAATGCTTAAATGATTTACTTGTAATTTAAACAATCTCATAGAATCCACCATGACTCAAAGCTATTTATTGTATTCTCTTTGGTTATATGCATTAATGGAAGTTTATAAATGTGATCTATTTTTGAAATGTAGCTCCTAATGTAAGCAAATATATATTTTTTATAAAACAAATTAAAAGTAATGGATACTAAGTTATAAGTGGTCTATATAAAGCCATTTACCAACTTTTATTTTCTTATCATGAAGTTTAATATAAGTGTATAAATGCGACATTGTTTTTTCGAAATAAAATTCCATGTAAAATGAAATGTTTTTCCTAAAAAAACATGAAATAATTAATTGATAATGAATAGTGAGTAGATTTCTCAAGTTCTCTTAAGATATTGGTCATAAATAAATGTATTTAAACTTTTTACAACATACACCATTTGATTTTCTCATCCCTATTAGCATTTTATAAATTTCCATTCATAAATAAATCATTTATAATTGAAATAATAAAAGCCAACTAGACATAAAGCATGACATATTACATTCTATTTAGTTATATGCATTGATACAAGGTTATAAATTTATTATATTTTTTTAATAAAGCTCTTAATGTAATTAAGGATACATTTATTAGAAAAAATAATAATTTAAAATCAATCGATGATGAGTTCTAAGTGGTTTATTATATTTTCGATCGATAATTTTTTCTATTTATGCATTTTTAAATCAATTACTTTTATATACAATCATGCCATATAAGTCGATAAGTCAAGAAACAATCGATTGATTTTTATTTACCTATAATGTGGTTTAATATGAATGTATAAATGTGACATTGTTATTTCTAAAAGAAACCTCTTTGTAAAAAAAATGTTTTCTATTGAAACATCATTGGATTAATTAATTCATAATGTCGAGCATTAAGTAGTCTATTCAGGCTCATTCAAGAGTTGCGTCACAAATGAACATCTTTAAACCTTTTTCCACCACATGACATGATTTTCCCATTAAGATTAACATTTTGTAAAAATCAATTATTAAATAAACTATTTGTAATTAAAATAATCTCATAAAAGCTAACAAGGCGTGAAGCTATTTATTGTATTCCATTTAGTTATATTTATTGATATAAGTTTATAAATGTAATATTATATTTTCGAAATAAATTTCTTAATGTAAGTAAAGATACATATTTTACAAAACTAATTAGAATTTATTGATAATGGGTTTTAAGTGGTTTATTCAGATCGTGACACGGAAAATCATGTGCAATAGATAAATGACTTTTAGTACACATTTAATATTCAAAATCAATATTTTAATGATAAATTATTAGTAGTTACATTAAGTATTTAATAATCAAAGAGCATGAAGACCATATAAATTTCAACTAAAATCCATATTAAGTTGTGTTTCACACTTAATTATTCCCCATTAACAATTCTTATAATTTTCTCCTCTTGGTGAAAGTACAATAGGTTGTGGGAAAGGGGGTTAGAGTCGTCTAACACAAAAATCAAACATCGATGGCTCTATTGTGTTATCCATAACTATAATATATTTCTTGGATGTTAGGCATACTAATATGATTTACCTTAAATAAGTTGTTTTTAATATTTCTGTTTTACACTCTTATTGTGAATTTATACTATTGTACCTAACAATCCCATGTTTGACCTATTCATGGTCTCTAATTCATTTGACATTCCTAAATTCTTTTTATCTTAAATTAAGTTAATATGATGATTTACAAAAGAATGAATGTTGTTGAAGGCCTTGTAATAGAAAACATCCAAATTTAATGAAATATGCGTTGGAGGCTTGTGATATGAACTAGCTATGCAAGCTAATCCATTTTAAATTACGTTCCAACTCCTAGGGATAAACACTAGTTCATATTCCACAAAGGTCTTCAATAAATCCATGGCATCATTCCTATACGCTCTCAATCTAGGGTGTCTAGCTGTATACTCACCATTCACTTGTTTTATGACCAGCTCAGAGTCTCCATGCACAGTTATCCTACGAGCTCCTAATTTTTTCAACAGATTCAAGCCTAGGATAAGAGCCTCATACTCTATGATATTATTTGTGCATTTGAAGTTCATATTAAAGGCATGGCTCTCTGCATAGTCACTCTCTGTGTTATGTATCCACACTCATGCTCTTGCAGTCTTCCTAGTACAGGATCCATCAAAACTCATTTCCCACAAGGGGTTGTGTTCATGTTTATCATCCTTTTCTTCCATAATGTGGGTTTCACTAGTCTGTTGATGGTTTTGCTCTCCCTGATGTGTCTGGAATTCGGAGAGGTGACTAGTCAGCTGATTTCATTCTATTCCTTGTTTTCTTTGAATTTTTACTTCAGTGCAGTGTCCAACGTTTTCTTCTTCATTTTCCTCTAAGTCCAGAGTGGCCATTATGTTAAAATCTATGGCCTCAACCCCTTTGTTCATATTTATGTTTTCCGATTCTGGCTCTCCCAAGGATTCATCGTTGCAAAAGATAAAGGAGTCCAGATCTGTGTGCACAGAATACAGAGGAGAATTTTCAGGATTTTCAAGGCTGCTGACTAGGAATTTCATTTGTGCCTCCCTATATAGTCTCCTCAGCCAGCTAAAGACAGGGATTGTGGCATATGCCCCATCCATCTGCATTGTACCTTGCAGCTTGGCTCCCCATGACCTAGATAGTAACATGCCATACTTAGGTGGTACATCTGCCACTAAAACATCCATGACCATCCACT
Organism: Pinus albicaulis; assembly: GCA_034641835.2. NCBI lineage: Eukaryota > Viridiplantae > Streptophyta > Pinopsida > Pinales > Pinaceae > Pinus > Pinus albicaulis. The sequence goes on along the minus strand of JAXQQM020059166.1, from coordinate 26,199 downwards.
TGGCTAGAATCTGGGTCAAGCTCACACACAGGTCCTTGATCAGGCCCAGGCATTTCACTCTACTAGAGTCGAATGAATATAGATCTTTGTAGGGTCGGGTTATCTCAAGGCCTAACCTTTCCATGACTACCTTAGGCATCAGGTTGTGTGAGGCCCCAGAGTCATGCATTGCATTGTGAAGGATCTTGTCATGGATATTGAGACTGATATAAAAAGGTGGTACTACCCCTTCCTGAAACTTTCCTTCTATCTTTGGACCAAACAGAAGGGCTGGTTGATCATCAATCAAATTGACAGTGTCACTGTTTTCCCCTAGATTTAAATCTTTCAAAATTTGGCCTTTATATACATCCTGAGTGGCCAGCTCAGAGAGTGGGACAGAGATTTTAATTTTTGCAATCTCACTCTCCAAATTGAAAGTTCACTGACTTTTTGGAATGTTCAACTCTGGTATGTTAGTCACTACCTTGGTGGTAGAATCAGTGTGCTGATTTTCACTATGTACAGTGTTTGTGACAGTTTTATCAGGAGCTCTAACTGCAGTGCTAGTGTTGCTAGTTGGTTGACTTTGTTTATCACTGTTTTGGTTGTCTTTTTCTTTGTTCTTCCCAGAACTCTTAGCTGCTGATTTGTTGATTTTAGCAGTCGCTTTAAAAGTTTTCTCAGGTCTTTTCTTGATGGTAACCTCAGAAGCCTTTGGTTTGGAAGTGTCTGGGCTCTTTTTGCTTCTAAGATCATACTGTTCTCTGACCTGCATGATGGCATCTTCAAATCCAAGTCTGTAATCCTCAGATTCTAAACTTTCCTCATCCCAGTATGAGGATGAGGGCTGATCTTCCTCTGTGGAGCAGTTTTGGATTGAGTTTTCTACTTCGAACATGTTTATTTTGGTTCCCTCAGACTCTTCTGTGATTCCCTCATCTTCATCAAGAAAATTCTCTTGAAATGGGGGAATAATTTTTTGATTTGATTCTGTTTGTCTGTTGGGAGTGGTATTGTTCCTTCTAAAGTTCTGGTTCTGGTTATGATTTTGGTTTCTATTCTAGTTACTGACTGTGACAACCATTTTTTCCATCATTTTCTGTAGATTTTCCATGTTTTTAGATAGATGGTCATAATTGGGGTCAAATGTAGAAGCTACTGTGTCATCTCTATATGTTACCCTTTTCTCAGCTCTCAATCTTGCTTTTTTCTCAATCAGATTAGCCTCTACACTTACTGCTCCCTTTTGCATGTCTTCCAATGTGTTTTAGTCCCTCTCCCTAAGCTGGTAGGCCATGTCAGCATCAAAGCCTTCCGGATATTTCACCAAAGCCATACCTTGGGGAGGTTTCATATGTGGAGGAAGAGCATTATAAACGTTGTTAAACCTTGCAGAGTAGTCATGGACACTCTCTCCTACCCTTCTTTTCAGGTTATTGTATTCTGCTAAGATTTGGAGAGGGTTTGCCTTAACTTCCCATTTGTTTATGAAAATCTGATATAAAGCATGAAGGTCTTGGATACTATTAGGAGGTAGGCCTTTAAACCATTTCTTCACATCACCTCCTAAGCTCAGAGCAAAGATTCTCATTTTGACTGTATCACCATCTATCTCCATGTAATCAAAAGAATCTTCCATCCTGTCCACATGGTGCTAAGCTGTGGTAGACTCTTTTACAGTGAAGTGTGGGATTTTTGATTGGTAATCATTGGGTAAGGGCACTAGGGGCTGAGGTAACACCAGAGGTGCATACCAGGCTGCCATGATGATGTTTTGAGGAGGTAGGGGGTTGGATTGAGCAGCTGGTATATGGATGACAGGGATGCTAGGACCAGCAGAAGTCTGTTGAGCAGATTTAGGGTGGCAGAGCCCCAAGTTTTGAATGAAGTGAATATCAAGGGGTGTAGATGGAGGGGTCTCCCTGTCCGTAATGTGTTTACCACTTTCGGGTGGTGAACTAGGAAGCTTAAGGTCTGGCTGGTCTAGGACACTGAATGACCTAGTTCTAGGTACACCGTTTTGATGGTCTAGGTTAAAAAGTGGGTCTGATAGAGCTGTAAAGTCTTCTGGTGCAGAGTTAGCTCTATGGATGTGTCTGGAAATAGTTGGTATTTTAGGTGTAGGAGACTTCTTGAGGATGCTCTCAAGGTTTTCAACTACTCCAGGTGGGTTTGGGTTGGGATAAGCTCTTGTGTGAATGGTTCTTGAAGCCAGAATGTTGTTCTCCAACAAAGCAGCTTAACCCTAATTGTTACTTCTATTATGGCTGATGTTGTAATGGGCTCTGATCTCTCAGTGGAGTCTTATGTGAACCAAGATAATCAGCAGGCCTACTGATCACCAGTGGAGTCTTTTAATCATTTAGGAACTATGGAGTCGCCAGGTGGAAGGTTTAGGATGTTTCAAGAGGGTATACTGTCCACCACAGTGTTTCTGTAATGTCCTTTTAGGGAAATCCTTAAAACACAGCAAACTCTAACCAGAGATGGACTGGGAGGGCATTTACCAGATATTTCACCTCTGAAAGAGGATGAGATTCGGAGGCTGTCTGGCCCTTTCCAAACTCTGTCTAAGAGTGTGGGGGAGAACACAACAAATGGTATAGAGGTTGATTTGCGAATAGGAGTGTTTAACTGCCAACCTAACCAGAGATTGTAGGTTTCTGAGGCTCTTGTGATGTAGTGAGATGGGAAATACTCAGAAATTCCCCAGCGGAGTCGCCATTATGTTGGGGTTCCCATGTTTTGGTAGGTTGGCAATGCCAAAAGATGAGACAACATCAGAACCACTTTCAGACCCTAGGATCTAGCCCTCTTGGGTCCAGAGAGGGATCTCTCTATATAAGCAAAGGTTTTATGTCTTTGAAGCTCAAAAGCTAAGATATTAGGCTAGTTATAGGCACGGGGTTTGTTTGTTTGATTTTTGTTTGGTTGTTGGGAATCAGGAAAGAAGGGTTAAATATAAGACAAGGATGTGCAAAGAGGATTTTAGGCAAAGGAGAGATGATTCAGAGAACACTCAGGACCATTGGGCAATGGAGTCAGGAAAAGGTTTACTTGCTATTCAATATGCAGGCTTTCAGTTGGGCTAGTCATCTAAAGTATTGGATCTTAAAGATGATAGTGTGGTGGGAAAGGCAGGAAAGAAGGTGAAACCAAGGAAACCTACAAGGCGACCTTTCAGGAATCAGATCCAGGGACAGGACATGCCGTTGGACAACATGTGATCCAAAACCTAAAAGGCTAACTCTTCAGACAAGGAAACATAAAGGATTTAAACACAAAGATGAAAACCTGAGATCAGAGAGAGACTTTGAACTCTCAATGCTTTGGCATCCAGCTTAAGGGAACTTAGAAAGGTTTAATTAATTGAAAAGGATCCTAGTGAGACAGAGACAGAGTTCTAAGCTCCCGGTATTCCCATTCATTCAACTAAAGCCTACCAAGAACATCTAAGAATAGATTCATTAATTCATACATCGGCTAGCAGTATATCTGACCACTACACTAGTTAAATTAGCTTGAAATCAATCCTTAGATAACACATACAGCAGAAAACATTGAAGGCAGGGAGAGCAGAAACATAGGGTACCTAACAAGGGTAAATCCTATGCCACATTTCTGATGTGTGCCAGAAGAAATGAAATGAAACGAACTACAAAGTAAACATGGACAAAGACGGAAAAAAAATCACTGTTGCTTTAAATCAGGATCCAAAGAAATGTGCTTGTCATATTAAAGAGCAACACCAGTCATGTACAATATTGCCAATAGCTTGGTATTTAGTCTGAAAACATCTTCCTCAGCCTATCTTACAACTTTACACAAAGAACATGTCTCAAGAGAAACAGCTTGCAATTCACAGATATCCGATCAACAACCCTTACAATGAGCTTCTTCATGAAATTTATAGCTAAAAAGAGGCTGAGGAGGTAGATGGAAAACTAAATGTAGCATTAAAACTCAAAAGAGAAAGAGGGCCGAGGCCCCATTCTGTTTTAAAATCTGGGCATTGATCTTCAGTACTCTTTGGATGAAAGAGTGGTCTTTGTCAGGCTGAAAATTACTCCAGGTATATCTTTGATGTGTTCTCGGCTGCAGTACTTGCGGTACTCTGGTGAATTAAACAAAAGGTAGGATAATGATGCTAGGGTCTGCCATACTGTGAAACAAATGCCCTGATAGCATCAGGACTGTTGTCAGGGCAGAAATCTCCTCAGAAACACGGTATAGAATGAGAAAAGTATGGGCACTTCATCCTTTCACGGGTAGAAACATTTTGCTGATGGTGACACTGATATATATCGTTTTGTGTGCCCTGAGCCATTCTCTGATCTTTCACTGATACTCTTTTCCGCTCCATTAATGCCTCTGTTTTCAAAATTCGGGCTTTAAATGATGTAGGAGAGGTTTTACAGGGTCGAACCTTGTACTTCGATGAAATCTTTCCTGCAGAGACCCCCCGAACATTTTTTGCTAATATCAGGCTCGAACAATGGCCTTCCCTGCGCTCTATGTCACTAGAACAGTGACTGTGAACAGGGGGGATTTTCACCACCTGCAACCCTGCAAAACACGAAACCTGCTAAGAAATCCATGCATGGGGTGGGCAGACGTTGTGGATGACTGCGGAAATGGTGACGTGGCATGGATGAGGACGATGAATGCAGAGGATTATGTGGATGAATGCCATGGAACAGCGGGAGATGCATTTGGAAGAAGGCGAGATTGAAAATTTAAATGTAAAACATTAAACTTCAAGCTTTGAATGAAATATAAAAGGGATGGGCGAAAATGTGATGAAAATAAGTGGAATGGGTGACGTGGCGGGGCCAGGTCAATGGCGGGGGTGTCAATTAAATCCAGACAGTCCAATCTCAGGAGGAGATCGACGGCTGTAAGTGCGTTGGAGGGCGATAGATGGTGGGCCAGGGTTCCTGTTTGCCTTGACTATCACTCGAGCATCTTCGTGGCGCGATCACTATTGGATGGAAAGCTTCGGATCAGACGGTGGACGCGCATATCGCGTCGGGTCCACGGACGAACGTTAACCCGCGATGACAGCGGTTTCTCAACAATACTCGAAGACACATGTCAGTCGGTGTATGGCATCGATGCCAAATGAAAAATACCGCCCTCCTCTCAAAGGCAGTGCAATAAAAACCGTCAGTTTCTGCATAGTGCTCTGGCGCGGGGACCACCAGGCAGATGAAATACCGACCATCGATCTGCGGATCAAATCGACGGTTGTGATATGATCGGAGGGGCAAACGTGAAACGAAAGGAGCTTGCGATGGCAGCCGGATGTCGAGGAAATCGACGGTTAATAGTGCTCCCGATATCCAATCGCGCTTCGTGCTTTTCGGGCTAGCGCCTAGTTCTGGCACTGGGTCATGTGGGGGAAAAATTTCTGGGGCTGAGCCGAAAAGGTGCTAGGCCTGTTACAAGGTAGAAGGTGGGTTTTTTGGCCCATTTTTAATGAAATTTGAGGCTAGAAAGGGGTAACGGTAGAGGGAGTATGGGGCCCTTGAACCAAACAAAAGGTATTTGCAGGTTTTAAGAGGGGAATGAGGGTGATTTAGAAGGCTTAGGAGGGGTTTGGGGGGGGTAAAAAGGGATACTTTGACACAGGTGAAAAAAGGTTAAAATGGGGCATTCTGCAGGGATACAAGGGGCGAATGAAGGCCTCCTTGAGCATAGTTTTTACAATCAGTGAGGCATTTTGGATGGAAGCAGCAGTGAGGTTCTTTCAAAGGCGATGGACACACAAAGGCTTCAAGGATGATGTGTTTTCAGAGGGGAATGCATTCCTTGAAGGCTCAAAAACAATTTAGCCCCCTATTTGCTTGTCAAAAAATTCATAGGGGGCTAACATTCTCAAGAACTGACTCTCTCTCTGCTTCCTTGCATGAAGCTTCTTCAAAAATTTTAGCGAGCTTACACTTTGTTAGGGTCCTATAATAATAGGGTTCACAAAATTTTGAATTGACTTTGATAATCTTGTAAATATGTACATACCTTGCTTTTTGCTAGTTGTTTTCCCATATTTTGAAAAAATGAAAAATAATAATAAAATCAAAAAGAGGGTAAAAAGTCCTAAAAGAAAGATCAAAGGACTTAGAAAAATATAGACCCCAAAATAAAAAAGAGATAAAAAATAAGAACTAAAAGTGAGCAAGTCCAAATGCCACTACTTTTTACTTTTACTGCAAGAATAATGATTATGTGCGGAGTGTCATTAAATGCCATAACCCATGATGAGATAAACTGTTTAAACTTAACTTTTCATGCTTTCAATTTCATGTTTTAGATAGTGAATAAAGATTTATCAAACAGTTTAATCTTGATAAATCAGTAAATAGGTAGAGAATAATGAGCTCAACAGTTTAATCTGAGCCCTCGGATGAAATAAGGGAGATTTAGATAGTTTATGCTTTGAAAGAATAAATTTTTAAGGTTGCAAGCCTAAATGCACCTGCAAAAATGAAGAAAAAATGTTAGAATAAAGCTGGGTAGGTAGAAAGCAGTTGGGAAATCATGTAATAAGACATCATCGAGCAAAATCACTAATTACCCCTCCCCTAAAAGTATTCAGTATTCTAAGCTATCAGTTAAATAGGCTCAGAGCATTTCTCTGACTTTTGTTCGGACCGGACCCAAGGCTCGATGACTAGTTAGTTGAAAATATTGAGTTCTTATGTTAAACTCACATTTCTTATCATTCACCTTTCATTCATACATTAAAACCCCTTTTTCTAAGTAAAGACACATTCTTACTTAGCAAAGCTAAAAATCCCATATAATTAACTTTATCCCTTCATAGGCATTCATAAAACCCTTAGAATTACATTTTATCCTAAGTATTAGTGAAAGAAATATAAATATGAGAAATGCTTGATTTTATACTATACTTAGAGATAAATGTGTATTTTGTGTTGCATTTCACTCTCCTTTCATATTAAATTTTAACATATTTTATTAAATCCCTAAGGAATACCCTTTCCTAGTTATTAATTCCCTTATATTTAATAAACCCCCAAAAACCCACTATTATAAAGTTTTGAACAAAGTTTATTATCCCATGTGCACAAATAAAAAACCCCAATTACAAAGCCCTTTGGTCCAAAAAACTATCATTATTCATCTATTCCTCCCCTATAGTCTTTAAACCATCGAAAAAGGTTTAAAACACTATATAATATAATAACCTGCCTGCATATGATTTATTAAAAATATTTAACAAATGTTTTGAATAAAAACATTAATCCCCGCCATAATATACCAAAGGAAAAGGCTTAAAAAACCTTGTCTAAATAAAACCTTTCATATATGTATTAAAATTTTACCCAAACTACCACATTATAAAGGTTTAAATACATATTAACCTAGCCGATCATACATAAAATCCCACACTTTTATCTCTTGATTAAAACATTGTTAAAATGTTTTAAATATATCCCCGTCGTTGCATAAACTATGGTTTAAATGTATTTTAAAACACTTATTTCATAGAATTAAACCATTTCCACCCATATAAAAGCCAGGTCCCACATCTCTTTTCCGATGCAACTCCTGACTCAATCCCCACCGTTCGCATCCATTTCTCAGATCTGACAGTCGACGATCCATATCGCATAGAAAAAGTGCTCGACTACTCCAATGCAAAAGCCATGCAAAATGGGTGGTTTCTTGTTGACCCCTCCCCTCCATGTGGCCTCTCATCATTAGATCGCGTGGGTTTTGATTAAAACCATTTACCACTAAAACTCTACGTGATACCACCGGTTTTCCATTCTTTCAATATCTGAACTTCATTTTTTGTTTCGAGATGTTGGTTTCAAAATCTACCTACAGGACATCATCAAAGCCCGAGGCGAATTTTTGATAAATAATATTTTGGATATGATAGTTCTCCGGATCTTCATCAGCGACGTGAACACACTTTTTTTTATTTTAATGTAATGCTATCTCGAATCTCATAGCTAGACATGATGTTTATGTTTTTTTATTATGTGTTGTGTAATTATGATTTCATAAGTTGTTAGTTGATATCTCGGTATTTGTGTATGCGGTATCCGAGGCTTTATGTAATACTATGTTTCTTATCATGGAATATGTCTTGATAATGGACCTTGTCTTCCTATTTTAGCATTGGAATGATATAATGACATTATATTATGTTACATGTACTATATATATATATATATATATATATATAGTTTTCTCTGTGAAAAAAAAAAAATATGAATTTTTAATTTGGCTTAGCACGGGATTTTATTAGAGCGAGAATTGGAATATACACAACACACCTCCTACGCACACAGTAATTACGTACGCCGAAAGGCGTTCCCTTTGCTGGCTTTGGCTGAATGTACTGTTCGCTGGAGCCAATGAGAGGGCTTTCTCATCGTCCTTCCAGCCAGTAAAAAACTGACATTTCGCATCTCCTCCTCTTACCAGCGCACATTTTGACCAGCTCGCAGTCTGAAAACTCCACGGCGGCAGTCCTGGGAGTGTCTTCAAGAAGGGTGCAAAACAGTGTGGGCTCGACATCCACTTGGTGGAAATGGAGACCCTTGTAGACCAACTGGTTCTGGGCAAGGTCAACAACAACAGTATGCAGTGGCATAAGCTGCCCCACATGCACTTCAAATGCTTCTGTGTTTCTCCTTCAGATTCCAGCCATTCTTTCCAGATTCCAACGGTTCAGGTTCAGCTACAGCGGTAAGAGACATTTACGAGGTTTCCGCTCTCACTCTTCGCGTTGTTCAGGGATTCCTTTTTTTCTTTCTGTTTAAAGAGTCAGTCATATGGTGTGTATGTTTGCATGGCGTCTTGACTGTGAGTGATTTAAATGCCGATACTTCACAATCCTTTCTCACAAATCCTCATGATTTAATGCGCAGAATAAAGGTCCAGCGTTTGAAACCCAGGAGAAAGCCCAGACCCGAAAATCACAACCTTTAACCTCAGAAACCCTGGTTGTGTGCGCGCCGAACCACAAGTGGTCTCAGCAGACCTTAAGCCAGAAGCCAAATCAGCGCCCCGTGAAAGAAATGGTACAAGCGGTAGGAGGAGGCATAGTGACCAGATTATCAGGGAAGAAGCTAGGGTTCTAGGCACCGGTGTGAGCCAGGGTTTCTCTGCAAAATATGTACCCTTATGTTCATGCTCCAAGACAGATGAAGAGTAGTTGCTTGACGAAATCGTGTATGGGAGTCGATCCGAGGCCCTGCTGGACGTTCAGCACGACATGGATGCTTTAAAAAGGTATGATGGCAAATACTGGAGAGGCCTCTTTGATTCTAGAGTAGGAAAGACCACCTGGCCTTATGGGTCAGGTGTTTGGAGTAAAAAAGAATGGGTTCTGCCTGAAATAGACAACGATCGCATTGTTAGTGCATTTGAGGGGAATTCTAATCTGTTCTGGGCGGAGAGGTATGGGAAAGAGATATTGGGCATGAATGATCTGTGGGTGAAACACTGTGGGATCAGTCACACAGGGAGTTTTAAGGATCTGGGGATGACTGTGCTCGTTAGTCAGGTTAATAGGCTTAGAAAGATGAATAAGCCCGTTGCTGGTGTGGGTTGTGCTTCGACTGGCGATACTTCGGCTGCGCTATCAGGTGCTCAGTCTCGATATTGATTTCGATGGGTGTATGAGGCTGATCCGGGAGGCGACTGCAGAGTTGCCGATCTATCTGGCGAATTCGCTCAATAGTCTGCGGTTGGAGGGGCAGAAGACCGCAGCAATCGAGATCCTGCAGCAGTTTGATTGGGAGGTGCCAGATTGGATCATTGTGCCCGGCGGGAACTTGGGAAATATCTATGCCTTTTATAAGGGGTTCCAGATGTGCAAGGAGTTGGGCCTGGTGAATGATATTCCTCGCCTTGTCTGTGCACAGGCTGCCGACGCCAATCCTCTGTATTTGTACTATAAGTCCGGCTGGAATGAATTTAAGCCTGTGACTGCCAATTCCACCTTTGCCTCGGCGATACAGATTGGTGATCCCGTGTCAATCGATCGAGCTGTTTATGCACTGAGGAATTCAGATGGAATAGTCAAGGAGGCTACCGAGGAGGAGTTGATGGATGTTGCAGCTCTGGTAGACCTGAAAGGTATGTTTATATGCCCTCACACTGGAGTGGCTCTTGCAGCATTGACAAAGCTCAGAAGTAAGGGTATTATTGGGCTGAATGACAGGACGGTTGTTGTCAGTAATGCTCATGGGCTGAAGTTTACACAATCCAAGATTGACTATCACTCAAAAGCAATTCCTGACATGAAATGCGAATATGCAAACCCTCCTTTTCCAGTAAAAGCATATTTTTCTTCTGTTCTGGATGTTTTGAAGAAGAAACTAGCTCTTCTTCAAGTCGCGGATACTGGTTATGGGGCCAGACGTTGGTGTGAACTCAACTATTTTCGCAAGGCCAAAGTCTCTTATGCTATCTCAAATGGTGCTGTGTGTTGGTTTATTTGACTCACTTCTCTGTGCCTTTGTCGTATTCATTGAGCTATCAGCATAGCGAGGGGAATTTTCTCCTTTCCGACATACGAGAGCCATTAGTTTCTGTTAATGTTAACGTCATGCTGAGGCAGTTCACTTCTCTTGGCTAATCATGGTATCGAGTTTAGCAGTAAAAAATTCATAGTTGAATCCTGTGACACGTGCAATGAGATCAGATTCGATAGAAAAATAGTTTTAAGCCACGTTTTCAGCATTTGCACCATAAATTTTGACTTAAACGTTTTGATCATATCACAGTAAATGCAGATTTATTCTTGTTGGATTTTTTGAAGTTAACATATTTGAAGTTTCATTTGTTATGTCTGAAACTTCTCCTAGTATACATGGTGAAGGGCGGTGAGGCAGATTATCACCACCATGAAAAGTTTCATTTATGTTTCTTCCAGTCTGATGGGCGTTCTGTTTTACAATTCAAAAATTCACAAGTTTTATTATAGTTTTATGTGGATTGCCTAGTACCTATTTGTTTCTCATTTGGACTCCATCAGCTGTCTAAAAGAAACTGTTTCACAGATTTATGTTGCAGTGACGTGACATGTTTATACTATAGATTTTCATTGGAGTTATTTGTGATTCAGCACTTCAACAAATATCACAAGGTGGTTAGATTTGTACATGTACTGTTTTGCTGTCACTGTAATATTAGAGGATTCTGAGATTTAAAATACAACTATATTGCCAGTGAAGAAGAAAACAGTGTGGGCATTCCTTAAGGTTGCGAATCTTGCATATTATGAGGGTAAAAAAGTCTTCTAAAATTTTGGTTTGATCCAACCCTCATGGAAATCATTTCCTCAGCATCAAAGCAAATTTTCAATTGGATTTTATTCTGAGGTATGTATTGTAAAAGACCCTCATAATTTACTTTCAGTTGGTTTGAGAATTTTAGCTTCACAAAATGGGGATATTATACCTCTTGGTATAAAATAGTTAAAAGTTGCATGATGCTAAATTACAATGCCAAACACCTAACTTTAATTTCTCGCTTGCACAATAGAAATTTGCCATGCATATTTGTGTTTTGATTATAATAATTGTGTTCTCTTTTAGTCATTGTTGTTCATCTATGAAGTTTTACATTGCTCAAAACCCTAATTTTCCAACTTCATTTCTCCCAAAACTCGAGTACTTCTGTAGACAAGTTTAAAGAAAAACCGATTTCAAAAGCAAAAGGTGAAGCCAAAGGCAAAATTGAAGTTTTCTCCTTAAGTCATTTTCCGTCTTCAAAATCAAAATATATCACATAGTTATTGAATCCCTAATACTATAGGTGGGAATGTGAATGTAAAATACAAAATAGGGTAGACACTAGAACTATAGATGGAAGCGGTTGCTCCACCCTCCTGCTGTCATCTCCGTCCCGCGCGCATCAGGTCCTTCGCCTCCGTCTCCATGCGACTTCGCCTCCATCTTGCGTCAGGTCCTTCGGAGAACCTGCAAAGTCCATGAATCTACCAAAAAGAGCTTCATCTGTAGTGAGAACTGCTTCGGATTCTCCTGTATCAGATATAGAATTTGGAAACTCGGACAAGGCAAGGAAAGCCCAAATAAAAGCAAGTCAGAGTTCTGTGAAAGATGAAGAGGAATATAGAGATCATAATGTTATTGATCATGCCTGGTCTCAACAAGTATCAAGCAGAGTATCTCTTGATCAAGGATCTGGATTTTCAATTCCTTTCCAATCCAAATTATCAAATAGTTCATACAAGCACTTTTCTTCTTTAGGTCTGCAGGGAAGTAGCTCTAGCAAGGACGAGGTGCCTTACAGCCCTTGCAGCATTGATGCTACTTCGGCCAAAAATAAATGGCCAAGTAGCAGACATAGACATTTTAAAGATGGTTTTGAAGAAAATGAGCCCCTTTTGGAGAGCATGGACAGATTGAAATGTAAGGGCTGTCATCAAAAGCATTACAAGAAGAGAAAGGGTGCCAAGGTGCAATTTTTCTGTGTGGTAGGTTTTCTTTTTCAGTCTCTAGATTGGACATATCATAGCTTCCCTGTTGTGGTTAAATTTAATGATTTTTTCTCTCAAGCATGGAAACTTTTTTGTTAGTCTTTAAGCAGTTGTGAATGTATTGAGATTTGTAGCTTGAAGAATTTGATACCTCAGAGTGCATGGGAGATCCCAGGTTAAACATGAATATGTGCTAGTGTATCTGCAAATGCATTTGTTGTCCATGATGGCTTGGACTGTTTTGCTATCCATTTTATCTGATATTCGATGTGATTTGCATTCATCAACAAACATGCTTAGACTTTTTTTTTTGGCTTTTCTAGTATTGATTTTTCATTGTGATTAACAGCAAATGTACTTTAGTTGGCTACATTGTGATCTATATAATATTTTAAGTCTGTCTCACTCTTTCACTCTAGGAATTGTTATTAAATCTGACAGTTTGTAATAAACCATGTAGTAAATCAATGCTGACAGACACAATGGAGAAGAGAAATAATATTACGAGTACAAAAAGACAAAGCAGAGACCATACAGAATCCAAAAATCCCACTTTCTTAATCTCCACTCTTCAGCTCTTACAGATTTGTAGTCTCAGAAACATATATGTTAGACATGCATCAACATTGCTGGTTTAATATTTATCTATTAGACTATCACTGTGTAACTTCCTTTTTTGCCCTTCATGGTCTCACAGAATGCGTAACAGACAGATTTAGTGTATTGCATTTTTGTAATAAGATTAAAATGCAATAGATTGGACTAAGAATGAATGTGTCTGTCATGGCAGCTACTGAAGAATCTTGTGTTTGTCATGGCAGCTACTGAAGGATTTTGTGATCAGCTGTTGTTTTCCAAATATTATAAGACACCCCCACAAAAATGGCTGGTGTAGGAGGAGCAGCACACAAATCATACCTGATTGCATCAAAGCAAAGCAGCAGGTATATTTTCAAGCCATCAATATCTACAATTACTTTGGTTAATTGCTCAGTTAATATCTACAATTACTCTGGTTAATTGCACAGTTAGTATCAATCAATGGGTAGTTTTTCCTATGATGAAACTTTGGGTCTCTGACCTCGTGCTGGTGTATTTTTTTCACTGTAACTACGTTACCAGCATTTAGGTTGGAGGTGAAAAAAGTTAGAAGGTAACAGTAGATGAGATTATAGTGTAGCCACTTATTATTATCTGCAAGGACTGCAAAAGCAGATGTCACTACATCAACAGTCAGTGCATTTTTTTGTAAATTGAGTGGGAGGTCTGAAGAACTGGGCTGGCAGTGACAGATGAACAGCCTTACAAAGTCCATTCATCAATTGTCTTGGGTTGAGTAAATTGAGTGGGAGGTCTGAAAAACTGTGCTGGCAGTGACAGATAAATAGCATTACAAACTCCATTCATCAATTGTATTGGTTGAGTTTTATCAAACAATACTTGATTAACTGCACTGTATTTATAAGAATTCACTAGCCATGAATTGATGTGTACTCATTCATCCATATAAGAATTCAATAGCCATGAATTGTTGAGTGGGAGGTCTGAAAAACTGTGCTGGCAGTGACAGATAAATAGCATTACAAACACCATTCATAAATTGTATTGGTTGAGTTTTATCCAACCATACTTGATTAACTGCACTGTATTTATAAGAATTCACTAGCCATAATTGATTTGTACTCATTCATCCATATAAGAATTCAATAGCCATGAATTGTGCATTTTGAGTGAAGCACACCTTTGTTTTATATAAAGATACATGCCAGACTTTCATTTATCACGTATACATTTAATTGACTTTGGAATTACTACATACATAAATGCATTGTATGGTCAGAATCATTAATGAAATAGTGTGTAATATATTTAAAATGAGAGTTAAGATGGATTTATTTGTATTAATAGTTTTTGAATTACTGTGTTAAAGTTATTTGTCTTTTACATTTATATTTATGGTTATAAAATATGCAGTCCATTTTAAAAGAAAATATTTTTATTAACATTTCGGAATGAAAACATATAATTGATTTTAAAATTAGAATATAAATTGAATTTATATTTTTTATTAAATTATAATAAATTATAATTACAATTATAATTTTTTTTTCTTCTCTTCCATATTACAATTACAATTATAAAGAGGATCAATGTTATTATTTTTAACTATATATATGGAGATTTCCTCCACCTTAAAGTTGTAAAGGGTAAGGAGACATCCTCAATAAATTTATAATTTGCAATTTCAATATATATATATATATATATATATATATATATATATTTCACCTTGGAGTTGTAAAAGTGTCAAGAGACATCCTCCTTATATTTGTAATAGAAAAGGAAATGAGGAAGATGAAATGGTAAAAGGAAAAAGGAAAGAGTTGTAATTTACAAGTACAACTCTAAGGAAATCAATGTTATTATTTTTAACACCACACATCTATAAAATATTATATATATATATAGAGAGAGAGAGAGAGATTTCCTCCTCCTTAAAGTTGAAATCAATGTTATTATTTTTAACACCACACATCTATAAAATATTATATATATATAGAGAGAGAGAGAGAGATTTCCTCCTCCTTAAAGTTGTAAAAGGGTTAGGAGACATCTTCCTTATAGTTGTAATAGGGAAAGCACAGACACAGATTTATTAAGATCTCTTTTATCTTCAAACGGTAAAGGGAAAGAAAAAAAGAAAATGAAAATTTGTAATTATAAGAGGTATTTTAAAATGTCTATATATATATATTATTTTTAACCATATATATGGAGATTTCCTCCACCTCAAAGTTGTCAAATAATTTTATTTATGAATGTTGCATATTAAGTTTCAGAAGAATATATATATGTGTGTGTGTGTGTCGCAAAGTGTATAGAAATACAATAAATAAATTTTATTAATGTTCTCAAAAAAATTGAGTTCTATTAAATACTAAGTACTATGAAATTAAAGTTAATTTGGGTATCTTGGGAGGTTGGAAGAATGATTGTTATCTTCCCCACTTAGGTTCAAATCCCCGCCAGTGACATGATGAGCTATAATAATTATTGTTGTAATAGCTTCATGCCTCTGAGTATCGTTGCAGTGTATTCCAACCTTGAACTCTTAAGGGAGTATACCTATGGGCTAGTGATTAGATTTTGATCAGGACCTAAGTGAAAAGAGTACACATTCATTGTTATAGAAAAATTCGAGTTATCATGGTTTACTGGATATTCTGTATATGTATTATAATGTAATTTTGGGGAAGGAAAGCTGAAAATGCATTTTTAAAAAAAGAGTACACATTCATTGTTATAGGAAAAATCGAGTTATCATGGTTTACTCGATATTCTGTATATGTATTATAATATGTGTACAATTATCACTGTCATTGGTTGATTATAGGATTGGTGAAAATGATACTCTTATTTGTTAGTTGTATGCCATTTTCTGGCAGCAGGTGGACCTTGTTATAAAATTAACTTTAATATGTATATATTAGTGGAAATGTTATTCTTTTATTTGTTAGTGGTATACTATCTTTTATTTGTTAGTGGTATCCTATTTACTGATGACTGAGAACAGGATTTTTATAAACTCAACTTTCTCATATATATAAACTTTTACATATATAAAATGAACGTTTAAAAAAAATTTAAGTTGTCCCTTTTGAGCAGTGTCACTCTGTCCTTTGAGGCCTCGACTTATGATGCAGCATGTTGAACATTGGGGAAATTTAAAATATTTTCAAGTTCACAAAAATTCAAAAACCGTTCACAGTTATGTTTATGTCGATGTGTGATTGATGTATTGCTATTTATTATGTTTTCCAAAAGTTTTTTTATTTATAAAATATTTTGAATATTTTATATCTTTGTGCATATATTTCATCTCGTGAGGGGTGCCACAATTTGCCAAACGTTGCCACGTGGTTGTAGAGACGGGGTTGTGGACCCCTCCCTTCGTTAAAATTTAAATGGGCAAGGGGCCTCGCAATCCAACATGGACCTTCAATCTTTATAGCGCTCATCTCGACCATTCAAAAGTGCAAGAATTTTATTCCTGTGCATTTTTTGTTAACGCCTGGATAGTCAAGGGCATTGTTAAAAGTCATTAAATAATATATAAAATCTAAATATATATATTTATTTTATTTTTAAGAAAATATTTCAAAACCAACAAAAAAAAAAGAAAAAGAAAAAAGAGAAAGAAAATAATAATAATAATAATAAATAAATAAATAAATAAATAGAAATAAAATAAAATAAAGATAAAATTAAAATTAAAAATAAAATAGATAAAAAAAATTCTTAATTACAAAAATAAGAATAAAATAGATAAATACATAAATAGACACAAAATAAAACAAATATTAATAAATATATAAATAAAATGAAATAAAAAACAAATTACATAAATTACAACTTAATAATATTAAATTAAAAATTAATATTTTTATTAAAATAAATATAAATATTTAAAATTCAAATTAACTATTTGAAAAATATGTTTTGAGATATGGTCTGATGACTTGTACCGTTCTTGTTATGGTTTCATCTCCTTCCTGCGCGCGTCAGCTCCTCCGCGTCCGTGCTGCTGTCATGTTGTCCCCAATCTATTTTCCACACTCAAGGAATTAACTCAAGAATTAACTCAAAATCTACATCTTTTGGCCCCCTTATATGATTGGGAGGTCTCCTTTCAACTCTAAGGTTTGGTCAATGCTTATTAAACTAAAGTCCGTTGTGAGCCTTTCAAGAGGGCGTATACTTGTTATTGCTTGGGGTTATGGTCTAAGAAGTTCGAACATCAAAATATAATGAGAGGATATTACCTTTTAATACAGTTTACAAGGGGAGGATTTCTATTAATATTCGAGCGCTTTATAAAAGAGGGAGATAGCCTCGGTGCATTATTCAAAGGATATTCATTTGTTTTTATTATTATCAAATAAATTAAATATTAAAAGTAATTAAATAATATTTAAAGTTTGAATTTATATATTTATTTTATTTTTAATGATTACATGCTATGAAAATAAATAAAGAAATAAATAGAAATAAAATAAAATAAAGATAAAATTAAAATTAAAAATAAAATACATAAAAACAATTCTTAATTGCAAAAATAAGAATAACATAAATAAATAAATAGAAATAAAATAAAATAAAGATTAATAAATAAATAAATAAACACGTGTCAACCTAATCTATTCTAATGTGATTTTCGCAAAGACATTTAGTACATTTGCTTCACTCTTTCTAAAATAAAATAAATTACTTTCTAATTGTTTGAGTCAAACTAGCCATTTCAATCTTACTCTCTCTACTATTTAGTATTTACTTAGTACTATTTACAACTTCAATCAATGTTTTTATTTTTCTGTACACGCTTACTTTTCAAATTGTGATGTGCATATATCATTTCAAATATGATTAACAATAATTTCAAAAAAAAAAAAAAAACGCTTCAAACTATCATGTGCATGTGTCATGTCAAACATGATTAGCAATGAGTTGAAAAAAAAACTTTGAATATTCAAGATATACAATTGCAAGTAGCATACTTCAAAAACTAATTTACAAATATGGTTATTTGACATTACTATTTCCTTTCCTTTTATACCTACAAACCAACATCCTCTCCTAACCTATTTTGTGCCTATGCCTTCTTTACCAAAGAAATAATTCAACATGCCCTATTCCAAAATATATGTTCCATAGGGAAAGCCTTTAAACTACTCATTGTCAGGGACGTATTTGCAAAAATTGCATTTGTAAAATTAGTCAACACTAATAAGATTCATCTTAATATCTAAACTTCAAATCAAATTATTCAAGAAAGACATTCTCGAGCAGTGTTTCTTAAACGCTCATTCACATAGCGCCTCCTTTCGGCGTTCCTTTGCACCACGGACGGTGCTAGTATATAATTTGTTAACCAATTGCGCTGAGATAGAAATGTGTGACTTTCACTTTGCGGATGAAAGCTCCGCACAGTAAAACCTACACATACCTTTTAGTGCATCCTTAAAAAATTGAATTTTAATGAATACTTATTCATACCGTTGTCTCCAAGGCTATGCTTCACGTCCACTTTGAGTCATTTAATTTGAGAATCATACCCAACACTTTCTCGAGCTCTATGGATCATGTAGGGACATTATTTGTGTAACACGCAGGGAAATAATCCAAATGTTTCACATTCGCCAACATGGAAAGTTCGATAATCTGTAAATCGAACTTTTCCAATTGACTCAAAATTGTTATAATTCCACATTTTTTATTTGACTAGGGAATCACAATCAAAATAGGAAACCTCACCCAAAAAAACTTAATATTGAAATGCAAGCTAATGGAGCTTCTAGACCAAATGACTTAATTTCTTCCATATTTATTAGTTATTGGTAGTGCCTCTAGTGCCTGCAGAACCAGAATTTTAAAAGATATTATAGTTTTAAATGATGAAATATCATCAATATTCCAGAATAACTAATGCTAATGTATCCTTAGCTCTTGTTTCCATAAAGTCGAGTTTCCCTATATTTGAGTGAAATGTATGGCATATATAAATCCATATTAAATATATATAATTTATATTATTTGTTTTTAAAAAAATAGAGGAATTAAATTATAAAAAAAAAAAAATTAATCTTATTATTTAATTTAGATTTATTTATTTATATGTTTTAAGTATAGAAAATAATTAACTATTTAGTATGGAAATTTTGATATTTTAATATTATGTAACTATATTAAAGTTTAAATCTAAAGGGATATGTGTATGTTTTTATAGATTTTAATAATAAAATTGTTGTATATAGGTGGATTTTTCTTTCACGAATAAAGGAAACTCATATATTAATTTGGTCTTGGCAATGATCTTAAAATTAGATTATTTTATTTTATTATTAATATTTTTGTAGTTTTTTCGTGTGATGACTAAATGGTTGGCACAATGGGATGTTATCCCCTTCACTCTGTTTCAAATTCCATAGGGAGCATCTTTGGCCCTACACCCTTGTGGAGACTCGACTCTTGCTAAGTCATAAATTTGTGATATATCTAGCATATACTCTTGGTGTTATAATGACAACCATTAGGTTTGATCTTGGGCTTCACCTCGATCAAATTATCAAATAAATTGAGTCTAGTTACAAAAATAATAATCTAACAAGTTATCAAAGAAATTGAGTCCAAAGCTTGATCCACACTGTAGTTACAAAAAAAAAAGGCACCCCTTGGAATAGTTGTAACTAGGTTATGCCTAGCCAAGGCCCAACTCCTCTATTGGATTATCTCATATCACAAGGATTGTGTGAAGTCCCTCAAAAGTGGCTTCCATCCTCAATCTCTCCCCATGATGTTTGAACCTGAGACCCGGTGAAAACTAAACCCAATTCAAACCAACTAATTTGTAGCTCATGAATAAAATAAGATTATTATTATTATTTTTTCTATTATGGGATCTTGGTTTGTAATATTCAAAAGAAAAATGGAGGGAGACAACGCTCCAGGTTTACAATGTGGTTCTGCTGTATACATTGCCACCAGTTGGTGCAGTTTATTCCATATTCAGCTTTACATTCAGCTCTACATCTTGAATCTGTCGCTGCGCAGAGGAAAGAAGTGGTGTAGATTCTGACAAACTGCCAGAGAATGAAACTGGTTTTACACTTCATGGATTGGTTTTACAGATGTTTCGCTGTTGCTGCCTGCTGAGAGAGGGATAGCGCTGCTTGTCAGCTTCCATTTGAAGATTGCTTGATGTAATTTGTTTTTTCTCCGGTGCAGATGGCGTACTTGACAGGAACAGATCCAGGCTTGTGAGAAGACAAAACTGTGGCAGAGGAGCTCTGTCTGTGGGAGCAGAATCGCAGGTTTCAAGGGGCAGCATCCACAGTTCTTATGAGATCGATAGAGAGGATATGATGATGGCTCGGCTGGATGAAGAGTGCATTCATTTGGGCGTGAGTTATTAATAAAACAAAGAGCGCAGAGTTTGATGGGTATTGAAGCGTTTAAGGCAAACCAGAGAGGGGTGGGATTTGCTGCAGGGGAGGTAATCTCAGTGGGGGTCAGCGCCATTAGACAAGAGGCAAGGGTTCGAAACTTCGCATAGGAGCTAGGTAGAGATCTCCGGGATCCAGATTCAATGAACAGCTGAGGGGTGGATCTGATTTGGAAGTGAGTCCAAGTCATGGCAGGAAGTAGTGCTGGTCGGTGCCATTGCACCTAAGGGTTCCGACAGAGTGGAAGCAAGCTTTATTAGCCAAAACATCAGCAGATTTGTTGAGAGATCGGAGAACGTGGTAATAATGGTTGCCATTCATCTTTTGGTCCAAGGAGTGGCAGCGTTCAATAATTTGCTGCAGGGGCAGATTTTGGGCTTGTTTGTTGCTGTTCATCAAACCAATGACTATGGAGGAGTCTCCAATTATGTTAGCCTTATTTATACCAAGCTTCAGTAGTTGTAGCATGCCTTGAAAGAGGGCGAAGGCTTCAGCCCTGTTGTTGGAAGCTGAGCCCATACCCCATTCATATTCAGACAGCAAAACTCCATTACCATTGCATATAAAACCGCCAGCTCCAGCCCTTCCTGGATTAGATTTGGAAGCCCCATCGAAAAAAAGGTAATGGATGTTGCTATTCCTGAGCCAGCTAGCAAATTCTTCCTCTTTCATCCTTATCTTCCATCTACATCTGGAGCTGTTCCTACTGTTGGGGTCGTTGTTGTTATGTTTTATGCTTCTTTTGTTTAGAATAGACCCAATGTAGCTCCTTTCTTCGACAGTTAGGTCCAATACCTTAAGGTTCCCTTGACAGTTGGTGGACAGAACTTCCAAGTTGAGGTTCCATGCTTTATTGTATAGCTTTCTAACAGCAGTTTCTTTACCTTTGAATATCATTATGTTTCTTGCCAGCCAGATGTTCCAAAGGATGGTGCAGGGCAAGGCATTCCATACTCGTCGAGCAATGTTGTTTGCTTTTTTCCCCCATGGATAATTTTTTTTCCATATATGAAGCACTTCAGAAATGCTAGTGCCCAGCTCCCAGGGGGGATTGTGACTCCGAAAAGCTTCCTTCCAGCATGCTGAAGCAAAAGGGCAGTCTATAAAAAGATGTTGACTTGTCTCTTCTTCACTTTGGCAGTTTGGACAGCGAGATGGCCCATTTATTCCTCGCTTTCTGAGGTTTTCTGCAGTGAGGGCTTTCCCTCTTAGGAGGATCCATAAGAAAAATTTGATTTTTGGGAGAGTTTCTGCCTTCCAGACAGTTCGCCAGTGTGCCCATATTGCCATGGGATACTCATTAATGCAGATCTGGTGATAAGCAGTCTTAATAGTGTAACTTGTGCTTGAGGGGTCCCATTGAAAGTCATCAGCCAGGTAGCGATTGGAAGGGGCAATACCATGAAGGTAGACTTTCAGGGTGCTGAGACTGATTTCTGCATCTGCAGGTATATTAGGGAAGGACCAACCTTTCCAGGCATGAGAGTGAGTTTCCCATTGTGATATCTGATCCATAGTTTGAATCCCTGCACTGCTAAAGAGAGCAAGTATTTGTTGAGTTCCAGGTCTTTGGTTTATTGGCTGTTGCCCGAGTACTTTATCTTCCCCAATTCTGATGTAGCTACCTCCTTTAGGGACTTTGGAAGTGTTTTGAATAATAAGTGGTATAGCTTTTTTGCACTGCCTCCAAATAGTTGAGCATGCTTTGTTTGGGAGTTCATGGTCTAAGAGTTGTTGCCTTGGGTAATCAAGGTATTTTTTTTCCAGAACTGCTTTCCACCAAGCATTCCTACCAGATATAAGTCTCCAGATCAGCTTGCCAGCAAAGGCAAGATTTAGGAATTTAGAAGATCTGATTCCCAGCCCTCCGTTCTCACATGGCTGAGTGACCTGCTTCCAGCTTACCAAGTTGTATTTCTTTTTTTCTGTTCTCCCTCCTTGCCAAAGAAAATGTCGAAGAAGAGCATCCATTTTGGAATGAAGATGGGCAGGGGCTTGTAAAAGTGTGAAATAGTACAAGGGCAGAGAGGAGAGGCCAGCTTTAAGAAGAGTTATACGTCCTGCAGGATTAAGCCAAGAGGTGCCCCAGTGTTTTATCTTCCTTTTCATCTTGTCGATGATAACTTCCCAGGCAGTAGCTTTCAAGTTGCCGGCACTCACAGGCATGCCCAGATATGTAAATTGCTCCCAATTCAGCTTACAAGGAACCCCAAAGGTTGTAGCGATCCTATGGAGAACTTGTGCTGAAGTGTTCCACCCATAAATACAGCTCTTAAGTTAATTGATCAGGCCTCCAGAGTAGCGCATATATTTATCTAGAAGAGCTTTAAAGCGGCGGGCGATGATGTTTGAAGCTCCCCCCATTAGCAGAGTGTCGTCAGCAAACTGAGAGTGATTGATGTTTTTGACCCCATTGTCAAACTTGATCCCGGTGATGAGGCCCATGCGACGATTATAATCCAGAGCTCTACTGAAAGATTCAGCCATTAAAATAAAGAGATATGGCGAGAGGGGGCAGCCTTGTCTAAGACCGCGGGAGGATTGAAAGGATGGTCCAGGTCTGCCATTGAGAAGAGGGGAGATCCAGGGTCCTGTAATGCATGCTTTGATAAGGCTGATGAAGGGAGTGGCAAATCCCATCTTTTCAAGCACAGCAAAAAGAAAGGAGTGCCTGACACGGTCAAAAGCATTGGCTAAGTCTAACTTTAAAATGAAACCTTTCTCATTTCGGGTTTGACTAGAATGAATAGCCTCTTGGACAAGAAGAATGGAGTCCGAGATTTGCCTATTGGCCATAAAACCCCCTTGATTTTCAGATATGAGAGTGGGAAGGATAGGCTTTAGGCGAGTGGCCAATATTTTTGTCAAAATTTTGTAAGAGGAATTGCATAAAGAGATAGGGCGAAAACGAGAGAAGGTCAAAGGTCGATTTTCTTTAGGGATAAGGGCAAGGTGGGTTGCATTTGTGAACCCTCCAATTTTGCATTTACGCTGAGTCCATCTTAACATCTTGACAAGATCCTTCTTAATTATTCCCCAATATGATCTATAAAAGCAGATTGGGAAGCCATCTGGTTCTGGGGCTTTCTCTGGCTGGAGGGCCCATATGGCAGCATGTACTTCATCTTCATTGATTTCCTTAATCAGATCTGCATTAATGTCATCATTGATTCCTTTGGGCAAATGCTGAAGGAGGTCTGAATAATCCTCTGTATTCTTGGTCTCAGTTAAGAGATTGCTGTAATAGGTTGAAGCAGTTTGCTTGACAGCTGCTTGAGTTTTTTGAAGGCAGCCTTCCTCATCATTGATCATGGTGATGTTATTTCTGATTTTTCTGACTGTTGCTTGCTTATGGAAAAAGACTGTATTTTTGTCTCCACCTTGAAGCCAGAGCTGTCTTGATTTAATTCTCCATTTCTGTTCTTCTTCTCTATTAGCCCGGTACAGCTGATAATATAATTCATTTTCTAATGCTTTGTCCTCATGGGTCAGCCCATTCTCCTCTATTCTCCTATGATTTTCTTTCATTTTATTTTTCAGCTCAATTTTGACAGCTTCTGGTTCTTTGTAGTTCTGCTTCACCCAATCCTTCAGGGCATATTTTGTATTCTTCAGCTTGCATTCCCAAATAAACCCTGGTGATCCTTCTATGTGATTTTGCCAAACTGATTTGACAATCAAATCCACAATAGGATTGCTGCGCCAAAGAGGGTTGTATTTGAAAGGCAAAGGCCCCAAGGGGCAATGAGCTTCAAGGATAATGCTAATGGGGTAGTGGTCTGAAGCCAGATAAGGCAGAATTTCAGCATGAGCAGTGGAAAACTCAGAGAGGAGGGAGGTATTTACCACAATTCTGTCAAGGCGCTCCATTATGTTGTCTTTGCCCAGCCTGCGGTTGTTCCAAGTGTACCTCCGATTTTTTGGGATGATATCTACTAAGTCACTTTCTTGCATAATATTTTCCAGCTTTGCTCTGTTTGGATCATGTGCAAATATGCCTCCTTTTTTTTCATTGGCATGTAATATAAGATTTAGATCACCCCCAAGGATGATGTTTCTATTGTCTTCAGCTTGGATGTCTTCTTGTAAAGTGTCCCAACACTGCTCTTTGTCTCTGTAATGATTCATTGTATAAATTTTGTAAGTAACTATTTGCTTTTGCTCTTCCTGGTTTTCTAAAATGACTTTAATCCAGTGAGGATTAATAGTTTTGGATGTGCATATCCAGATATTTTTGTTCCACATGGTGGTGATACCACCGGAAGCTCCTCTTGCTTCACATGTTTGTCCCTCATAGTGTTTGAGCTGTTCTATAATTCTTGTCATCTCTTGCAAACCTTGCTTTGTTTCCTGTATCATTACAATTCCTGGCTTCTCATGGTATGTGAGATCTTTCAGGGCAGCAATTTTTGAGGGGTGCCCCAGTCCCCTACAGTTCCAAGATATAACTTTCATCATTGAGTATTGGAAATTCGGAGGGATGCTCGTCCCCCTTGCTCTTTGTGTGCTGCTTCTTTGCTGTTTTGACTCAGTATGTAGGTTTCTATGGGGTTTTGAGTTCCCATAGCAATGTCTTTTTGAGCATTTTCATCTCTCTGCTGCTTGCTTGATTTCCTACCAGGCCCTTTTTTTTGGGATTCTTGATTGACTCCATGCTCTTTCGAGGAGCTTCTAGTAGATCGAGGTGGGGGGGGGTCTGGAGAATGGGAGGGAGAGGAGTGAGAAAGGGAGTAAAGGATGGAAGGGTCATTTTCAGTCAGGGGTTCATTTTCAGGGATAGAGAGGGAGCTAAAGGGATTTGAGGATATCAGGGGAGGATCAGAGGTTGGCCCCGGGGTGGGGAAGATGGGTGGGCCAGGAAGAGAGGAGGGGGGAGGGACTGCTGAGGAGGAGGCTTTGGGATGAGCGGAGGGGGGGTTAGGCTTGGGTGGGGCAGATTTGGGAGGAGCCTCTTCATGGATTGCTTTCTCGCCAGAGGCTGTCTTCTTTTTCTTAACGGTTTCCCATTGTTCTCCAGCTTGAGCAGGTTCATCATTAACTATTTTTTTACAGCGATTGGAAAAATGACCGTACTCGTGACATACCTTACATTTGAAAGGAATTTTTTCATAGTCTAGTTGCTGAATATGCGTCCACTCGTCCACCTTTAGTTTGATTGCTTCTGGAAGGCCCTTGCCAAGATCTACTTCGACACATATACGCGCACATGCCTGCATGTTATCCTTGGGCTCGCTCCGATCAATGTATTTTCCAAGAGCATTGCCAATAGCTCGGACCGAGTCATCTCCCCAGCAGTGGAGTGGGAGATGTGGAAGACGAACCCAAACCGGAACAGCATTTGGGACATCCAGTTCAGGATCGAAGTCTGGTGTCCATTTGTTCAGATATAATCCGCGAGAGTCCATGAAGTACGGCCCATTTCGGAAGATTAGGTCCTTGTCTGCTCTGGATTCGAAATGGAATGTGTAATAGCCTTTTCCACAAAAACGAATGGAGATTTTCCCTTGTACTTTGTCTGCCCAGTTTCTTTCAATCCAACGCTGAACAGTTTTCGGGGAGGGCCAAAGGCCAGTGAACTGACCGATGAGCCCCCGCTCAGCTAAAGAGAGTGCAGCCATACGTGGAAGAGCTGGAGGGAGGTTAACCTCTTGCAATCCATCCAGCTTCTTTACAAACTTGGTCATTTCTGGGCGAGTTCGCTGAGGATCAAGTGATTTGATCAATGCAGAA